>JARHVA010000043.1:1885000-2485000 GCA_037957365.1 Torreya grandis | reverse complement strand
AAAAATGAGCTTAACTCAATTTTAAGAAGTTTCATACACACATATTTTAGCTTTTTCAGCCTATTCCCACTGTTAATCCTGCATTTCCTTTTCCAGCTCAATTAATATTGAGCTTAACTCTATTTTTAAGAAGTTTCTTACACATTTTTTTAAATCCGTCAAAATTGAGCTTAACTCGATATTTATAAAGTTTCTTATACACATCTGTAACTCCATCAAAATTGAGCTCAACTCAATCTTTAGGAAGTTTCTTACACACGTCTTTAAGCTTTTCCAGCCTATTCACACAAAACTCACCTATCACTTATATATTTATGTGTCTTCATCATAGAGTTGGGAACTATTTCCAATAGAAGAAACTCTTACAGCTCTGTTTGATTGCTAAGGGTTAAACATGAAGACAGCCTATTTGCAATAAAAGAAAATCTTGCAAGACAGAGCCTATTTGCAATAAAAGAAAATCTTGCAAGACGGAGCCTATTTGCAATAAAAGAAAACCTTGCAGCTCTGTTTGATTGCTTAGGTTTAAAACATGAAGACCGAGCCTATTTGCAATATAAAAAAATCTTACAGCTCCGTTTGTTTGCTTAGGGCTAATATGAATGAGGCCTATTTCCATTAACAGAAATTCTTATAGCTCTGTTTCATTGCTTAGGGTTACAAATATTTGCCTAAATTGCATTTAGTATCACCAAATTAAAGCAACAAGAAAAAGACAGAGAAGTGAATTAGAGTACTGCTTACACTCCAGAACGCCATGAGAGCACTTTGTTCTTATAGCTGGCTATTTCAAAACGCATGCCATGTTTCTTCAGACGAACTACTGCAACATTTGTTAGTCGCTTTTGCCCCACGGGCTGCACTATTAACCTAGACATCATGCACAATAACAAATTAACTATGCAGCTTATTTGAGGGTTATGTGTTCGAATCTCTGGAGTGGCGTTTCTGATCAGTCCGAAACGAATGTACAATTCAATTTATAGGTGACGAAAACGGGTCGGTTGAGTAAAAAGGTTCGGGCGTCTGCGATTTTTCAGGGACAAAACGAAATTTATAGATAAGGGAATATGTGTTTTAGATATTTTAAAGAGAGAGAAATAGGTATATATTATTAGTCTTTTTATTTATTTATTTATTTTTGGGAGGTGGAGTGGTGGACAATTTAAAGAGAAGGCGGAAGGCGGAAAGGTGGACGGGAGGATTAGGTTGTGTGTATTGACTTATTTTGACATGACATTTACGACTACTCATTATCTTTAAGATATTATTTTTCTGTTAGTTGTGTATATCTTAAATACATTTAATAGGAAATTATTTTTGAAGTATTAATTTTAAAATATTTATTTTCAATTTTTTATTTATTGAATAGTTTTATATTGATTAATTAGTAAATTGTTTTTTAAAAGTATAAGTTAGATTGGGATGGGTGTTACTTGATATTTTGGTGAAGCGGAATTGTGTAATGCAAGAGAGTATAGACAGAGTTATACTTCATGTAAAACCTACGATCATTGATTTTGTTTCACCTTTTGTGCACACAATGTTAAGTAACAATAATCTAATATTTTTTATGGAGGTGGTGGTGGAAAATGAGGTGGTGTGTTCCATCATATGATGCGGTAATGTATTTGTGTTGGGAGGAGACATTTCGTTTCACAGTGAGCTTGGGCAATGACGAAATAAAGGGGAAGGGGTTAACCATATAGAGCATGAAAGTGGTGAAAGATTTCAATGTGAGTTGGGTGGAGATGGTGAGGGGCGATGATAGGGTATTTCAAGTGATAAACTTGAAGAAGCTTGGCTAGATACACGTGCAAAGTTTAGTGACATATCACATATCTCAATGTAATCAGTAACTTCCACCGAACTGTGTCAGCTACCTAATACATGATTAAAACAGGAGTCATCTCAATGAAAACAAGTGTCTCTTTGAAGTTTTTTGTCAACCATATATTGTCATGGCCAGCGTACATTCGAGAGTGTTTCATAAAGTGATGTTTTTAATACAAATGTTGATAAATTGTCTAACAAGACACTTAAGTTTTTGGCCAAAAATTGAAGCATTACCATGTAATCGTTGGAGGATGCTATGAAGTATATGGCGAAAAATGGTACCAGGAAAAGGAATTATGCACTGTGGATGCATATTAAAGGATAATAAATGATAAAATCATCATTGATTATATTATAAAAAACTGGTTGTCGATCATATTGGATGAAAAAATAGTGGTGCAAATCATGGGTGATGAACAGTGATCACAAGATGTTTTTCATAGTAGAAATGGCTATCGGCATGATGAATCGACAACACATAATTCCTCTCCCCAATGCTATTATTCCAGTTTTTTTGAGCACTTTGCAAGCTGGAAGGAGATATCAGTATAATATTAAATTTATTTATATGATATGATATGATAATATTATAATAATTTATATGTTATAATTTATATATATAATAATACTAATTTAACATAATATAAAGGGAAATGTAGAGCAGTGAAGGTGACGGCGATGGCAAAGGTAAACACAACGACAATAGGTGACAGTTTGGTGGAGATAGTCCCAAAGAGCTTCAAAGTCAATTAGAGGCAGTTGCAAGCCATGGTGTTAAAGGCAAAAGTGGCTTTTGTGTTGGCACAATCCTAGAAGATGCTACCGTTGATGATAGTCTGAGAAATGTTTATGGGGATGGTGGCGATCCCAGGTTTGAAGGAGAAATGACGATTCCTATGAGGGCTTCAAATAGTTTGGTCTTTTTAGAATGCAAGAATGTGGCTAACCCATTTCACTCTTGTGGGGATTTTTGCCACTCTTTTATAATTAGCTCAAACCCTAATATTTCACCACAATAGGTTGATAGGTGTACCCTTTCTTTTTCTGAGGTTAATAAGAGTGGCTTGTGGAAAGATGTGGTTGTTGCTTGTATTGATTCTATAGGGAAGATCTAGCCTAAACTAGAGCCAACCTTCTTAGGGGATGTCTCGATGGTTTTTTCCATTGATTCTCTAGTTTTAGAGTTCAAGGATGAGGTTATCTCATCTATTGATGTGGTGTTAGGGTGCAAAACGCTTATTTTTAGATGTTTGGGAAAACATCCCTCTTGGGAAGACCTCTCTCATTGGTCGAAAGGCATCCGGCTAACCCATTTCACTCTTGTGGGGATTTTTGCCACTCTTCTATAATTAGCTCAAACCCTAATATTTCACCACAATAGGTTGATAGGTGTACCCTTTCTTTTTTTGAGGTTAATAGGAGTGGCTTGTGGAAAGATGTGGTTGTTGCTTGTATTGATTTTATAGGGAAGATCCAGCCTAAACTAGAGCCAACCTTCTTAGGGGATGTCTCGATGGTTTTTTCCATTGATTCTCTAGTTTTAGAGTTCAAGGATGAGGTTATCTCATCTATTGATGTGGTGTTAGGGTGCAAAATGCATATTTTTAGATGTTTGGGAAAACATCCCTCTTGGGAAGAACTCTCTCATTGGTTGAAAGGCATCTGGCCTAACTTTGCAGAGTTTTCCCTTTATTTGCTTCAGAATGGTTTAATTTCGATCCTTTTCCAAATAATGGATGATCAAGATTTTGTGTGGAATAATGGTCCCTGGTTTGTTGGAAAACACGATGAGCTTATGTCCCATTGGGCCCCTTTTTTTGACCCAATTGCTACAATGATATCCAAGGCTCCAATCTGGATCAAGTTATACAATCTTCTTTTGGTCATGTGTGATCTTGGGATGTTGCAGTGGTTGCTTAGCAAGACAGGGGTTTTCATCAAATTAGATCAAGACATGGCTGTTCAGTGGACATTTATAAGGGTTTGTGTCATGGATAACTTCTCAAAAAAAACCTTCCATCTTTATGTCAAGTTCCTATCCTCCCACAACCCTTAGACACAGTTCATCAACTACAAAGGGTTGCCTCTCAAATGCTTCAAATACAATTAGGTTGGGTACAAAGTGATGGCATGTCTAAGGAAATTTAGTGCAGGATCTGAATCTCCCTTTTTGAACAATGGGTGAGAAAGATTGACTACCCTAACCTTGATCTTGTAAATAGCTTTAAAAAATACATTGCTTCTTGTTTCCTTTCTTCTAAATTGGGCAAGAATTTTGTTGGTATGCATGGCTTTTTTTTTGCAGTCGTTGAAAAGGAATATCTGATAAAAACTTAGAGCTCACAATTCACAAAATGACAATCCAGACTACATATATTGAACTCAAAATGTTGATTACACACAATATTCCTTTTATGGAAGGAAGAACTTCATATCGCAGGCCTCTTCGAGGGGGCAACCTCCTATTAGAGCAAGCTCTAATTACAAATAACTTCTTGGATGTCTAACACTAACCCATACCCCTTTATTTATACTAATTCTCATCTACACAACTCCTTATTCTTATGCATGTGGTACTAAATCACTATTCACTATTCTATTAGATATTCTACTAATATACCCCTATCTAGGTACATTACATTCCATCCCCTTTTAAAATATTTTGCCCTCGAAACATGATAAGAATTACTTAATAAAATAGGATGCTGACCAAATGGAGGCCCAACCATGCATTCATTTAGGCTTCCACTTCTTCTTCCAAGGATGGGATGTGAGCATATACAACAACAATGTGAACTCAAACACTACAACATGAGAGTGAAGTGCATAGAGATCGATGGATGGAGTAACCTCAGCGTGAAACATGAGGTTAGAGTCAATCACTGAATGTTGAATCTTGACAATCAACACCTCAAAGTTAGAACAAGGGTGCACAAAATAGTTGCTTGGTGAGCCAACATGCCATCCCCTTTAGAATTTTTCTTTGAGAGATTTGAAGACTCAGTTCCCTCGGGATATGTGATTGTTGGCTTGGGCTCATCAGGGGCCTGCTCAAGTATGGTGATTTCTTGAATGGGCTCATCAGGAACCTGCTGAGGTGCATCCAAAAGGGGATCATTGTTTGGTTTGTTAATGGCCTGAAAAGGTGGTGTTGTGCAGGGATGCAAAAATAAAGGTGTCTCACCATGATAATAGCAGATGCAGTCTTCTGTGAGATTCGCTAAGCCCACAACTTTCATCATGGACTATAGTTGCCACATTTGAACATCTTCTTGAATCTCATCTTGTAGTCCACTGATGAAGCAATGAACAAAGAATGCAATAGAGATGGCATTGGTTAATGTTTCAAACTCAGTCTGATATTCCCTAACAATACCAGTTTGATAAAGTTGGTTCAAGGTTCCAATGACATTCCCTTGAGATAAAGCATGAATCCCCATGATTACAATAAATTGGATGTCAGCTTCAATCAACAATACATCCAACACCCATATTTCTATAAAACACCTTTTTTTTTTTAACAACCTAGTATCATTCACTAAAACTATGATAACTTTTAAAATATTGAACGAAAACCAAAACCATAAACTATTCTCAAAAGCTGAGATGGAGGTGCACCAAACCCAAGAATTATTTGGCTCAATTTACTACCATTTATGATCAGTTGGAAGACTAACAATCAGATTTTTTTAGGACCAAAAACATGGATTTGCACTTGAAACTGCAAATAAATGACAAATCTAGCTGGCTTCAAATAGCCTACACTTTAAAAATTATAATCTCCCACTCATTTTTTTACATAACACATATCTCAACCTTAAAAAATTAAAACCACTCTTAAAAGAAACTCACTCTAAAATATCTTACATAATTTATAAATCACTCTCATAGACAACCCTTCCTACAAATCTCCAAATTGATGTTTCTACCCAAACCATAAAATTAAATGAAATCTCAATTTCTCTTACAACAGAAAAAAAAAATTGGCCCGAGAAAGTGCTCTAATACCAATGATAATAACCTAGAGCTCACAATTCTCACAATGACAATTTAGACTGCATATATTGAACTCAAAATATTGATTACACATAATATTCTTTTTATGGAAGGAATAACTCTATATTGTGGGCCTCTTTGAGGGGGTAACCTCCTATTAGAGCAAACTTTAATTACAAATAACTTCTTGGATGTCTAACACTAACCCATACCCCTTTATATATACTAATTCTCATCTACACAACTCTTTATTCTTATACCCCTATTTAGGTACATTACAATCTCCTTATCCTCCAACAAACGGTTTGAAGTCTCCCTTGGTGGCTCCTTTGGCCCCAAATGAATCCTCTTAGGGGATTCTAGTCACTAAATCACATCAAGGTATTCATGAGTTGGAACAACTTTCTCTGTCCAATAATAAAGGGATTTTGGATAGCCAACTTGTGGAAGGTTTATATGATGTGCAAGGGCAATCTCCAATTTTTTTAAGAGGGCAAGACAAGCTCCAACAATAGGTAATTATAGAAGTCAAAGGCTCTTTCCCTAAAGATGGTCTTGAATTAAGTGATACCTCTCTTTAGGAGGAAGAAGGCGAACATCTTTGCTCAAGAGATATTTTGACTCTTGCTCTGCGTAGTTGTTTATCTCAAAACAGAACTGTGGTAAGAAAGGTAAAAGAGGCAGAAAATTTGGGGTGGAAATGCTGCAATTAGATGCCCTAAGTTCCATCAACAATAGTACCAAATGGATTTTGGATGCCCTACTTTCCAATAAGGGAAGGCACACTCTTGCAACCTGGGGTGAGTGTTCGTATTGTTGGTTTGGTTTCCATTCTTGCTACGTAGTCACCATCTTTTGCTTATTTGAAGTTTTGTTCCTTTTTTGCTATTTTTTGTCTTGTGGTTCTTTTAGCCTTGTAGGGTTCTTTGTCTCAGCGTTTGATTGTTATTTTTTTACTCTTGTTTGATTTGTTGTGTTATTGCTCTTGGGCTATGAATCGTCCATACCTAGGTCTCTTGGTTTATTTGACTTTCAAGGACTGGGCCCCTAGTTGTACCCCAGATTTGGTTTTAGCTATGGCCAAAAGCGATTATCTATCAATAATAATAACAATAATAATATATTATTAGATTATTATTAATATAATATATGTATTATAATATATATATGATGCTATAATATATTATATTATTAGATTATTAATAATATATATATATATATATATATATAATATTATTTATATATATATGATGCTATAATATATTATATTATTAGATTATTAATAATATAATAGTATAATAACATATTATATTATTATGACCCGTTAATGGATCCAACATATGTAAGGGCACCTTGATGAAGCAAAAAGGTGCAATCTGGACTCCCCCTCATGCAAGGTTTTAAAAGCTAAACTTTGATGGTGCAGTGAGAGGGAATCTTGGTGCTTTAGGTGCAAGGTGCATTTTGAGAGATTATTTTGGTTCTTTAATAAGGGCAGCTTCAATAAAACTATCAGATGGTATAAATAATGAGGTAGAATCCCAAACAATGATTTTTGGTCTTGAGATGGCCCATCAATGTGGGCCCTGATCATTGAGGGAGACTCAATGGTGATTGTGTTTGCTTTACATCAACAACGTGTCGCAGCTTGGAACATCAACAATATCATGTTTAAATCCTGGTCATTGTTAGAATCCTTTGAATTTTGGTCAACTCTACATTGCTATAGAGAAGCCAACTCACATGCCATTTTTTAAGAAAATGTAGGAGTTGATCAAAGGGAAGATTTAATAATTGATAATGAGGTTGATCCTTGGCCTGAATTAAAAATGATTGGTTAACTAGTGGGTAATCATGTTGGTGTAAAGGTTTTTATACCATCAATTTGAGTGATGAGATTAAGTTGCATGGATGATTTCTCGAGGCATGTCTCATTTATGACCATTAATTATTGCATTGTGCATTCATCAGTGTTGGAGTGTCATTTTTCCCTACTTTAGCTTTGGGTTTGTAGTGTGCTTGTAGATTGGTTATGAAGCTTAGAGTGAAACTCTCTTTCTCCCTTTATGAAATAACTCTCTATGAGGCATTGAGTTTTTTGTAGGTGAGGTCTATCATAGAGAATCTTGTTGTGATTTAAATGATTCTATCTTTGAGGGTTGAGATAAGGGAGATGGCTTTTCAAAACAATGTGACGGATAGGAGGCTAAAATTGGTTTTCTAGGCTCCTAATGGGGAACTTTTCATTGCCATCAAGGAGGTTATTGGGTCAGAGTAGCTCATGTTTGTGTGGAGAAATAAGACGAATGCAAATGTAGCTTCAATGTTTATAAGTAAATTGTTAAGGGATTTGAAAAATGGTGAGGTTGTACATAGAGTGGTCGAAACATTAATTTGGCGTGGTTTGTGAGGTGGACTAAAAGAACTGTTGGAGAGGCTAAATTATGGAGTGGCTCATCATCTCCATTTTTTAGGGAACAATTACCTAGGGTTTATTCATCTAATAGTGTTTAGAGAATTAAAAGAGCGTTTTGAAGCTTAGAGGTTTCATCTTTTGTAATTAATGGATTTGCTTCGTGAAAATCAGTATGATTAGGTTGAGGTGCTTGTCTACCATTGGAACCTCTCTCTGATTCACTTCACTCACTTGTTAGGGTGTTGAGTCTGTTTGAGTCCAACATGGTTGTTTATGTCACAAATTTCTTGGTAAAGTTTTATGGAGGTAAATGGGTTTTGGAGGCAATGTCTCGCTTAGATGGGAAAAATAGGGTCTAACAGATCTTTCTCCTGACCCAGTGACTCAAAGGTCTGCATCAATCCATATGCAACATCATATGTAGGCTATGATTAACTCAGCTGGGCTTGGGAGTATTTTCACTTCATATAAAAGGCAAAGGAAGGTGATGGAGTTGTCTTCGCATGGGAATGGTAGAGTCTGAGGTGGAAAAAAAAAGAGAGGATGGGCAGGTTGTGGAATGAGGCGTGGCAACATTAGTGGGATGTTGGTGGAGCTTATGGTAGTGGGATCGTGATGGTTGGTTGGTCTTCATTGAGGGAGTTGTAGGATGATGATGTTGATGGTGGAGTGGATTTTGAGCCAAAAATTATGGTTTTTCTTGGTGATGAGGACATGGTGTCTAAAATTTCTTTGTTTAGTGGGCCCTTTTTTACTTTTTTGGGAGGGCTTTGGTGCCTTTGGGCTAATTGATGCAACATGTTGTGGTCTTTCTGGTTCCAAGGTTTGTCCCTTGGTTTGCTCTAGCTATTCTTAGCTAAGAGTTTTAAACCTTGTTTCAGGAAAGGATCGTGATGTTTTCATATCCTTGTTCTAATTTTTGTAACACATATTTTTTCTATGTATGAGTGAGGGTCCCATCAACCCTTAAAATATATTAGAAAACATATTAGATTATAATATTATAATTTATATAATATAATATATAATAGTAGTTCCCTAAAGGTGTAAGTTACACTAGGAGGGGCGTTACTTAATGTTTTGGTGGTCAACCAGGGTTGAGTAAAGTCAAAGAGTGTAAATTAGTAGTTGTACCTCACGTAAAATCCACAATCATTGTTCCCATTTTATCTTTTGTGCATACAATGTTAAGCAACAATAAAACTATATTTCTGGTGGAGGTGACAATGGAAAATGAGGTGGTGTGTTCCTTCATACGACATGATAATTAACTATGCTAAGAGGAGACATTTCATTTCATAGTGAGCTTGAGCAATGGTGAAGTGGTAGGGAAGGGCAAAGCCATACAAAACATGAAAGTGGTGAAAGATTTCAAGGTGAGCTAGGTGGTGATGGTGAGGGGTGATGATAGGGTATTTTAGGTGATAAACTTGAAGAATCCCAATTATATACGCATGAAAAGTTCAGTGACATGTCACATATGTCAATTAAATCTATAGCTTCCACTGAACTATTTTGGTTACCCAATACATGATTGAAACATGTGTCATCTCAAAGAAAACATGAGTATTTTTGAGGTATTTTGGCAATCACATATTTTCATGGCCAACGTATAGTTGAGATTATTTTGTTAGGTAAAAGAGTTTAAGAAAGTCCTTTCAAAATCCATTATGTCCAGGTTGTGCATAACTATGTAATGAGGGACATGAATTTATGTTAAGGTAAAGTTATGTTTTTTAATGAAAATGTGTGTAAAGTGGTCTACTATTATAATGAATGAGACAAAATGTAGTGAATACTCTTATTAAAATTATGGAGAAAAATTACATTGTTTGTAAATATGGCAGAGGAGGTTTTGCACTAAGCCTTTCTTCCTTGTATTTTTTAGACTGTACATATTTATCATCCTTTATTATTGTGTAGTGATCAAAGGCATGCAAGGGAGATATGCATGTCGTACAAAGAGTGTACTGTTGATACTAAAGTGAAGGTCAAACCTTAATGATTGGTGTTGCATATATCAATTGTTACCTTATTGAGAACAATTCCATGTGCTTTATGTATGGTTAGTGCCCATGCCATTTGAAGTGGCATTTGTTGACCATTACCCCATGTAATAAGAGGAATTGAAAAATGTGTTATATTCATGACATCTCATGCGAGACCAGAGTATTTTTTAATGAAATAACCATGTACATGGGTAAGTCAAGTGGTTTTAAACCTAGATTGTTGACAATGTGAATAATTATAATCGTGTGTACTCCTCAACGTTATGATCTTTTAGTCAATGTATGCACATGTGCATCTGAGAGAATCATGTGGTAACACATAAATTTCCATTGAGCCATGTGTTGATGGAGAGTTTCAGAGAAGACGAAGGTGGCAAAGCTAATGGACATAACTACAGGGCTTGTAGTAAGAAAATTTATTGGTATAAAAAATCCAAGCACCAATATTACTAGAGTGTTCCTAAAAAATGTCAATATTGATTCCATAACTTTGGAAATGACTATGGGTGTAATTAATCCTTACAACCATGACCTTTCCATTATCAAAATTTCCTATCAACTTCAAAGTGCAAAGAGGTATTTATATGTTTTGAGGGTTTTGATTTTTTTCTTGATTTTTTCCTAGTAAGCATCAGAATCCTCATAAAATGTGTTTTAAATACTTGAAAAAACCAATACAAAATTAATGCATGGAAAATGTAAATAATGACTATATACCCTATACAAGGGCCAAACTATGATACAAGTAATAAGATTTTGGTTGTTTCAATGGGTGAATGTTGATTTTTATTTTGTGAATACCTTGTGACATTCAAATTAAGGTTTTTAGAAGTTACAATGGAATGGGTAAGAACCCTATCTAGCAGCTGATTCAAAATTAGATACACTTCTCTTGATTCAAATGAACAAGAAGAGCTACCATAGACCTGTATCTTCTACCTCATGTAGATGTCAACTTGAGGATGTAAACTTTATAGGATGACATCACTGCATGTGCACATCTTTAATTTGACATTTTGCTAATTGTATCTAAGATGTTGAAGTGCAATAAATAAAATGCTTGAAATAAACCATGAACATAATATGATGAAATAAATGCTTATGCGTGAGAAGCTTCCTTAAACAAATCTTAAACAAGAATGCAAATCACACAATTCAGAAATGAAACACACAATGCTTAAGAAAATCAAATAACATGCTTAGCTAATTAAATGGGTTCGATTGTTGTTGTAAGGATTCGAAAGGGGCCCCTTCCTCCTTCCAACTCTAGCTTCAATCCTTCCTCTTACAACACTAAACTGAACTCAGAATTGCTCACTCATATTAATAAAAAATGCAACAATGAATTGCTACAAAAAGTTACAATAATAATTGCTTAACACAATGTACTTCTAACAATCGCTATTCAACATCTACTATCTTTTTTATATCTCTCAACTCTACTGCTACACATATATATACTGCAAAGGAGGTTATTTTATTCAAAACAATATATATTATATTATAAGATACATTTGATTTAGGATAACTGAAATTGGCTTCCTTTTGCTAAAAACGTCCTTCATGTGAATTCTGTGACTTTGATATAAGACAAATGAGGTTGTTTCATTCTTCAACTGCTTCTTTATTGAGCTCCGTGGAGGTTAGAGTTGTTTCTGCGAGTCAGTTAAAAGAGAATCAAAATTTGTTCATCCATGGCTTTGGTTATGCAGTCATTGTAGGATGGTCTATGTAGTGAGATTCCCTTGCTGCAGGATGCTCCATGTTATATACCAATTTCTCCAAAACATCTTTAAAACACATTTATAAAAAAAATTATAAAGCAATAGACAACCATCATATATTTAATTCCAATACATAATTCTAACTATTTCAAAGAGTTTGAAAACATAATGCTATATGGATATATGCAGAAGCAAACTTATATGGAAAGTGTTCAAAAGCATGGTAATCAAGCAGGATGAGTACAATGTATGGACACAATAACAGGCATTTATGGGGCTCATCACACCCCCAACTTAAGATCTTGCTCAACCTCAGGCAACAAAATTGTTCATTCCCATTTCACAAAGAACTCTAAAATCCATGAGATCTATAGCATCACTAGCAAGGTGAGCGTAGAATATGTAACTATGTTCAAATAGTTGTTAGATTTTAACTTCCCTAGCTTCATCCATTGGGGCCTTATCCTGCCAATATGGAATAAGATACCGGAATAAGGGTGGTTGGAACTTTAGGTTCAACAATTAGGATCCCATTTCATTTGTAAGAAGAATATATTTGGTGATCCTATCAAATGCTACTTTTAAGTTAAAAGGGGAATAGGGCTCCCTTTTTTTTAGTGTTGAGGTGAGTTCATTCCATCATTCAGTGCATGACTCTCTTACAACAGGTACAACAGATGTTCTCAATCCTAAATAAAAATCTTGGACCTTATCACAATTCTTATCAAACTAGGCTCTAACTTCATTCTTCAATATGATATTATCCCATTCAACCAATACAACATCAGGTGCCATTGGTTCACTCCTGATAGGGATTTCATTCTCATTTTTCCTATATTCTGCTACTTCTCTTTCTTTTCTCTATTCATTCAACAAATATGATGAAAATGCCTGTAGTTAGACATCTCCAACATATAGATCAGGGTTCCACTCTCTATCATACAAAACAACATAATTGTGTAGGTAGAACTCACACAATTGTGCTTGTTCTTCCTATAAACTTACTTTATAGATAGAAAAGAAGGAAAGCGGATCAATGACTTCATGAGGCATATCACAATAAATTCTCGTAAATTTGAACTTATGCCATTGCTCTTCTAGGTAGACATAGTAAACTCTTGCAAGAGGCCTACAATCAAGGAGCTCTTGGGTAAGACCAACTATATCTTCAATTTTTTGTTTTAGTTTGGTGATGCTCTCTTCCTTCAACGTATTCTCTTCTTTCATTTTCTTATTTTTTTCTCAATTATTTTAGAATTTCATACTGACGATCCATCCAATTCAATAATTTAGAAGATATTGCAAAAGAGGAGTGATACGTGACTTCTTGGGTAGCTTTAGGTTCTTCTTGTTGATTTACCTCTACAAAAGGTTGTGGAATGTTGACTACAAGATGGTCTTTGGTAGAGGGATACATCTAACAATTTGATGTAGCAAGTACATTTAGTCCTCCACTAGATTGATCTTGCAATTGTTTCTTTAGTTTCTCAATTTCTTGCAAGGCTTGCTAAAGAGTAAAAAATTCTATTTGTACAATAGGTTGCTCCAATTGTTTAGCTTCTTCCTGCATGGGTTCCTCATGCAACTCTTCAAAACTATGCTCAACTTGTTTTATTTCCTGATTTAATTTTGGAGAACATTCTTCCATGTCTATTTTAGTCTCTAGAGATTCATTACTATTAGCAGTTTGGTCATCTCCAGATTCTTCATTTATTTTAATAATAGAAGAAGGTTTAGTTTTCATTTTTCTCCTCAATTTGTGAGATCTACAAGGAGTAGGGGTTACCTTGGCCTTTTTTGGAGAAGGTGGAAGTTCCTCCTCAGACTCATCTAAATCAAGTCAGAGAATGAGTTTCTTCCTTTTCCTTCTAAATTTCCTACCTATGGAAGTCATTTCTTTAGACCTTGATGCAGGTTCTTTTGTTGTTATAGGAAGACTTTTTTCTGTAAATTCTTATGTTTCTATAGGAAGATCTTCTTCTGCACATTCTTATGTGGTTATAGGAAGGTTTTCTACTGCAAGTTCTTATGGATCTACAGGAAGGGCTTATTCTGATCTTTGTTCTTCAACCTCCAATTATTCTTCTATTTCATTTCCTTCTCTATCACTCTCTGCATTTCTTGGTACTTGGAGAAATTATTTCCAACTGATGTTGGGTCTAGTTCTTTGCAAACAATCTTGAATAATCAACTGGATGAGATAATGGTGGGAAAGAGCTTTAGATTTACCTTTTTGAAATGCCTCCAATATTTTTATGATCATGTAGAGTAGGAAGTTGGGAATGTTTATCTCTATACCGTGTTGCAAATGATTAAGGAACTTGAAGTGTAGGCCATGTAACATAGAATACCTCCCTTCACAAATGAATTATTTGGAGATAAACTCAACAGCTTTAGCCCATCTTTCTAGTAGAGATAACCTTGCAGTTCCCTGCTTTAAAGTTTTCAGGGGTTTATATCCTCTGATAAATTTTCATCTCTCAGCCTTGACATCAAATTTATCTTGTCATTCCTCCCCTGTTCATGGTAGTCCTATTACTCTACTAATGGTAGTTTTTATCAGCTTTATTTCCATCCCCTTTATTGTTGCCAAGCTATTATAAAATATGTCAAAAAATTCTTTCACGATTCTTTCATTCAGAGTCTATATTTTTTCAAAATATTGTGTCCATCCTATATGGCAAAACAAGGACAAGATTTTCAAGTTACTAGTTAAAGGGGTGATATCCAACGATTCATGTTTCAACAAATTTCCTCCTATATTGTGTGAGTTTTAGGTCTAGGTGCTTACATCAATGGTTTTGAGCTATGGTGGAGTGATTTACGAATTTTATTTTGGGAGTGAAATAATCCATTTGAATTAATGAAAAATCTCCCCCCAACTTAAATTCTCACTTGTCCTTGAGGGATGAAGCCGACATGTACAAAACACTCGTGATAAGAGTAAGGGGTGGCAATAGTAGTGTGTTAATCGTCACATCAATCAACGAAAGAAATGATAAGTAGGCATGATAAATAGAGGATACAATGACCTACTGATAACATTAAGTTCCATCATCTTTAGAAATACTTTAAATGCATGACAAGAAATAAATATAAAATAATAATTGTGTTACTTATAGAAATACCTTTCATAAATATGCAAATGATGATTCAAAGTGGCGGTTATGGCGTATGTTGTCATTTGAGTGGGAGTAAATGCTTGATGTAGGATGGAATGTAGGAATACATTTTGTAGTAAGATATGTTTCTTGTAGCAACAAGTGTTATCATGCAACAAGTTTTATCCTATAAAGAGAAGTTTTCCATCTTGTAGTAAGAAAAAAAAATGTATTTCTGCTCCAAGGGAATGAATCTACAAAAAAAAAAAGATGAAAACAAAAAAAATTATTACAGTAGTGCATTTCTCTCTCTCTCTCTTTTTAACGAATGTCGATCAACCAGTCACTTGGTTTTCTGAGACAACATCCATCAGTAATGCTCAAAAGTTTTCATTGCTAAATTTTCTAATTTTTTTTCTAGTCCAAACTCAACTGAAATCACAAGAATCCATGAGGTAGGATTTTATTCAACCTGAACCAAGCCATTATGAATGACTTGTTCTTGGTTGCAAGAAGCTTTTATTACTCTTGAAAAATATTAGAAAAGAGTGTCAGCGAAGTCCAAGAACAAACACACCTCTGTTCTGATTCCTCTTGTTGGATCTTGCTCCTCAGAAAGAGCACAGTATGATTACCAAATATAAGCAATTATAAATGCGGAAATAACCAGAAACACAAATAACTAGAATTCACCAATAGCACAGAATATGAGAGACAATACACTATCTTGTATTAACACTTTATAGAAAAGAATACAACAAAGAGCCGCCACACTCTTTCACCTTACAGAGGTTTGCCACACCTCAAGTGTACAGTAATTCTTCTCACACAACACTCTCTTACACAAAAAAACGGTTCCAACAACCAACTCACAAACAGAATTGGTGTTTACCTCTCCAACCAGTCAGTAATAACCCTGCCGGTACACCAAGCACTCTATAGCACTTCAAGCTGATCTCCCATGAACCTGCAACCTGCAATTCAACAGACCATACTCACATGTAGATCTCCAATGAGCTTGCAACAACCTGCAACTCAAATGATCTTACAATGATAGAAGGAGCTTACATGCCTTCCTCTCTATCTCATACTTATACAATACATGCCAATGGGTCTATAAATAGATCCCTC
The DNA here is from genome assembly GCA_037957365.1 of Torreya grandis. Lineage (NCBI taxonomy): Eukaryota > Viridiplantae > Streptophyta > Pinopsida > Cupressales > Taxaceae > Torreya > Torreya grandis. Next base: position 2,468,787 of record JARHVA010000043.1, on the reverse strand, counting down.
ACTTAAACAATAACTTAGACTCTTAATTTAGACAATTATCTTCGCAGCCCAAGACTCTAACTGGCCTTTACATGCAAACACTTCGTTCACTTAAATAATTGTCCGTGTAACGAGCAGTTCTGGAACACACAGGCGACTGACGTCGGTCCTTGCTAGTCTGGTTCTGCCGACGTCGGCCGACTCCCTGCCGTCGCCGGTGGCCTTCTGCACTGGGTCACGACCGACGTCGGTCCTGCTGCCGACGCCGGTTCTCCTAAAACTCAGCAACCTTCCTGTTCCTTCAGTTTTCAAAGAGTTGAAGCTTTTAGCTCCACAACTCAATAATCTCCCACTTGGAGATAAACAGCTGCAACCTGTACCTGTACCTGTACTTCAGTCTAGTTTGTTCCCTTGGCTTTGTATCCCTCCTCAAGACCACTCTTGAAGACCAACCACCACAAACCTGTAGTGTAAAACCTGTCATCTAAATCACTTGCCACATCCACATCTACAAACCATGTAGAGAATTAACCTCAACCTGCATAGCATGTGCACCTGCTACTAGTCCCTATAAGAATCCACTGAACTGTCCTCCAATGGTTCTCTCCTGGATTGGCTCCAACTTGTGACAACTCCCACTGCTTGGAAAAACTCAGGTTTAGTACATACCATGCACTCAACCTGATTATGTGAATCAAGACACATGTTCATAGAACTATCCAACCATCGGCGTGCTAACCGATTTCACACAATCATCCTGAAACAAAGTCAACATGTGACCTCCCATGTCTCTAGAACACACTCGTGCCAAAGAATCTTGCTGCTCCTAGATTCTCCATGACATCCACCTGAACTAGCTTTACCTTTAGTTCAGCAATACCTATATATGTAACCCTGCAACAAGCACATCATACAGAAATAGGATAGTGTAGCTAATACTATCCAACCTGATAAAGAGAAACACAATGATCAAACCTCCATTGCCCTGCAGCTAATACAAGACCATATACCCTGATCTTCCATCTCACATATCCATTTCTGCTCTTCTTCATCCTAAACATCCATTCATCTCTCAGTGCTTACTTCTAGCTGGCCACTCTACCCAAAACACCTGTTTGGTTCTCCTCCAAGGAATCACATCCTCATCCATGCCTAGCTCCCACTATTTTTTGGATCTACCTGTTCTGCTTCTTCAACAACTTTCTGGTCTTATGCCATAAGTGAGCAACAAGTAGTGTAAAGAAGGGAAATGACGAATTTAAGAACTTACTTACACCTTTAGTCCTCCATATGGGCGCTTGAGACTCCATGACAGCTTGCTGTCCACCCAAAATTCATCTCAGTAATCGATGTCGGTCACATCTCAGTCTGTAGATGACCGAAGTTAGTTTCCTGTGACTACCACCTTACCGACGTCGGTTTCCCCTGACCGACGCCGGTCAATATCTGCCCTGAGTCACTGACATCGGTCTGCACATAGCCGACATCGGTCCCTATCTGGACGCCAACGCCGATTTTCCTGCCGACATCAGTCTCTACATTTTTCTTGTGAGACCTGACTTTTTCCCGTGAGCTCTTTTTGGATCAAATCTTTGTCCAAATCACCCTTACTCTACTCAAAATTCTTCTGCATCCTGTGCTAAACTCTGTCCGTCACCTTCTCCTTAAAAACCAAGGCTTTTCTATTCTTGTCACTAACATCGGGTTCCTCAAGAAACGTTACCTTCTTCTACATACAAAAACCATGATCCATACCTTCCAAATCTGAAAGCATATCCTTTGACTCAAGAACAAGCATCTCTTTCTTATCTGTGTGACCAAGCCTATCAAGCCACATCTCTGAATCTACAGCTAAAGTAAAAAACCCAGAAAGAGAATCAGTAGTACAAGTAGATAGATAAAGCGTACCTACTTTCTTACCTCTAGCTACAACAAGTGTACCCTTGGTAACCTTCCAAGAGTCCGCTGTGAGAGTTACTGTGCAACCCTCATCACCTAAACTTCTAACAGAAATCAAATTCTACTCTAGAATTGGGACGTGCATGACTTCCTTTAACACCCATGTGTTACCTGTCTACAGTTTCAGCATCACTTTCCCTTTGCCAACAATCTAACAAGGCTTACCATCCCCTACATAAATTTCTCCAAAATCTCCCTGGACATACTCATGAAAAAATTCCCTATGTGGGGATGTATGAAAAGAGGCACCAAAATCTAAAACCCAAGATTCTACTTTATCCAAAGAACATACCAGAGCATCCCATGCAGCGTAATCTGCAACATCTGCTTCTTCTTCATGTTCTTCATGCTGATCTGTACCCGATCTACAATCTCTCTTTAAGTGCCCTTGCTTTCCACACTTTTAGTAGGTTATTCTGCCATACCTGGACTTGGATCTCTTGCCTGTCTTGGACCTTGATCTCCCATGCTCTATCTTTTCTCTTTGCCTTCCTCTGCCTTCAACACTCAAAGCGTTTCCTGATGATTCACCTGTGCTATTCCTGCGTATCTCTTCATTCAAGATCACACTTACAACATCATCCACTTTTAAGACTTTTGAAGGAGACACAGTATTAGAAACTGCCATTACCAAACCTTCCCAACTTTCAGGTAATGAACACAAAATTAAGAGAGCTCTAATTTCATCATCAAATACAATACTGACTAAACTTAGCTGGTTTACCAAACCATGGAAATCACTAAGATGGCTATGAACAGATCCACCTTCCAACATTTGCAAATTAAATAAACGCTTCATAAGAAATACCTTATTAGAAGCTGAGGGTTTTTCATATAAATTTGCCAAAGATTCCATCAACTCCACCGTTGTCTTACACTGTGATAAGTTGGAAATCACAGATAATGCAAGACTCAATCTGATAGATCTCAGAGCCTTCCGATCAAGAACCTCCCATTCTTCATCTTTCATATCCGAGGGTTTGCAAGTAACCCCTCCCAACGGTAAGTACAAATCTTTTTGATACAGATAATCCTCAATCTGCATCCTCCACAATTGGTAGTTTTTGCCATTAAAATTTTCCATCCGTAGCTTACTGTCTTCTGTCATTGCTCAACTCCCACTCAAACAGAAACCCTGTGAGTACCTGTAATCAAAACACACTAACCAGATCTAATCCAATCTGTTAGTATCCCAACCTGAAGCTCTGATACCACTTGTTAGAGAAGTCCAAGAACAAACACACCTCTGTTCTGATTCCTCTTGTTGGATCTTGCTCCTCAGAAAGAGCACAGTATGATTACTAAATATAAGCAATTATAAATGCGAAAATAACCAGAAACACAAATAACTAGAATTCACCAATAGCACAGAATATGAGAGACAATACACTATCTTGTATTAACATTTTACAGAAAAGAATACAACAAAGAGCCGCCACACTCTTTCACCTTATAGAGGTTTGCCACACCTCAAGTGTACAGTAATTCTTCTCACACAACACTCTCCTACACAAAAAAATGGTTCCAACAACCAACTCACAAACAGAATTGGTGTTCACCTCTCCAACCAGTCAGTAATAACCCTGCCGGTATACCAAGCACTCTATAGCACTTCAAGCTGATCTCCCATGAACTTGCAACCTGCAATTCAACAGACCATACTCACATGTAGATCTCCAATGAGCTTGCAACAACCTGCAACTCAAATGATCTTACAATGATAGAAGGAGCTTACATGCCTTCCTCTCTATCTCATACTTATACAATACATGCCAATGGGTCTATAAATAGATCCCTCACTTAAACAATAACTTAGACTCTTAATTTAGACAATTATCTTCGCAGCCCAAGACTCTAACTGGCCTTTACATGCAAACACTTCGTTCACTTAACTAACTGTCCGTGTAACGAGCAGTTCTGGAACACACAGGTGACCGACGTCGGTCCCTGCTAGTCTGGTTCTGCCGACGTCGGCCGACTCCCTGCCGTCGCCGGTGGCCTTCTGCACTGGGTCACGACCGACGTTGGTCCTGCTACCGACGCTGGTTCTCCTAAAACTCAGCAACCTTCCTGTTCCTTCAGTTTGCAAAGAGTTGAAGCTTTTAGCTCCACAACTCAACAAAGAGTTGACATAAATACCCTTCAATTGCAAGAATAATTTGATTTGTTTCATGAAGAAGAGATGGATGTTGTTCTTCAAGAAGTTGGTAAGTGAGAGTTTCCTTAGAAAATGGTTTATTATACAGATTGAGTTTGTGGCCATTAATAAGTAGTCATAACCAAACAGAGTCAATGATCATGAGCTTTACAACTTCATTGTCAAAAACTTGTTTGATCTCATAAGGCCCAAGCCATCTAGACTTCAACTTTCTTTTATGATCCTTGTATTTAGAGCCAAAAAGGAGTGTCCAATCTCCTCATTGGAAATTCTTAGTCTTGATGTTCTTTTCATGCCATCCCACACGTTGTCTTTACACTATTTTAGTATGATGAAGTGCTTCTTTTCTTAGTTCATCAAGTGCATTCAACTGCATGATCCTATCTTGTTGAGCTTGAGAAATTTTTAAGCCCAAATCAAATGTTGTCCTTAATTTTTTATGTTTAAACTCAATAGGTAGAACAAGATTCTTACCATAAACTAGCTCATATGGAGTGAGACTAGTTGTGGTTTTTCAAGTGATTATGTAAGCTCAAATTACTTCTAGGAGATGAGTTGACCAATATTTTTTATGCAAGATGATAGTCTTAGTGAGGATATTTTTTAGTTCTCGATTTGTCACTCCCACCTGACCATTTGATTGAGAATGGTAGGGGGTAGATTTCTTGTATCTAATTTCATAGTTCTTGACTAAGGCAGTTGTGAGGTCTGATGTGAATTATGGGCCTTAGTTTGTGACGATCTCCCTTGAAACTCCATGGTGGGTGAATATTTATTCATAGAGGAGCTCAGATACCTTCTCATCTCGGGCATGGGTTAATGATTTGACCTCTGCCCACTGGTGACATAATCAGTGCACACCAGTATATATTCCTTGTTGTTGGATTTAGGATCAATGGGACCTCCAAAATTTAGTCCCCATTTGTCAAAGGGTTTTAGAACCAGTTGTGGCTATAATGATATTTCATCAAAGCGAGTGGGTTTTCCCATATGCTAGCATTGATCACATCAGTGGGTGTACATGATGGCATCCTTATGCAAATAAGTCCAATAATATCTGGCATAAAGTATTTTCATGGCAGTTCATTTGACAACAAAATGACCCCCACAAGGTTCATCATGGCAAGCTCTAAGAATGCCATAAGTTTCATCTTCTCGGATACATCTTCTCATAATTGAATATGGTCCAGTGATAAAGAGATATCCTATAATCTAGGAATAATGTCTATTTTTTTAGATCAGGTGTTGTTTGTCCCTAGGTGAAAAATGTTATGGTAATGATCTTACAACAAGATAGTTAGCAATATTTGTGATCCAATGAGATTGAATTGTTATAGTAAATAAATGTTCATTAGAAAAAAAATCATCAATAATAAGATTGTGTTCATCATTTTGCAATCGAAATAGAAAATCTGCTACTACATTATCCTTATTTGGTCTATCCACAATGGTAATATTAAACTCATGTAGCAAAAAAAACCAATAAATTATCTTGCCTATTACAGTAGGTTTGTTCATTAAATACCTTATTGCTGCATGATTAGTGTGGATGAATACTTGGTACCCTATAATGTAGTGTTGAAATTTATTGATGACATAGACGACGACAAGAAATTCCTTCTATGTTATAGTGTAGTTAAGTTCAACCTCTTAAAGATTCTTACTGATAAAATAGATTGCATAACTCAAAGATTCATCTTTTTGGTCAATGACAGCTCCTAGAGTGGTGTTAGATGCATCTGTATGAATGTGAAAAGGATTCTTCCAGTCAGGGCCTCTCAAAACAAGAATTGTTATGATAAGGTCTTTGAGTTACTGAAAGGCAGTTTGATAATTATTAGTCCATGTAAATTCAACATCCTTAGTAAGCAATCCAAATAATGGGGTGGCAATTTTACTAATTTTTTTGATAAATCGTCTATAATAACCAACATGTCCTAAAAAATTTCTAACATCTTTCTGCTTTTTTGGTGTGGGTAGATCCTTGATAAAACTTATCTCTATTGGGTCAACTTGAATTCTAGTAGGGGATATGTGATGCCCCAACACATTCTCTTCAGTCATAAGCATGTAATATTGTTCATTGCTTAGAGATAATTGGTGGTCTTGGCAGCATTGAAGAACTTTCTTCAGGTTGGTCAGCGTTTCTTCGAATGTCTACCCATAGATAGTGAAATCATCCATGTAGATTTCAACATAGTCATGGGAGAGATAAAAAAATATGCTCAACACAACCCTTTGAAAAGTAGTTGGGGCATTGCAAATACTAAATGGAAAGATGACACAGGCATAGGTTCCCTAAGGGCAAGTAAAAGTGGTTTTGTCTTGGTCTTGTGGAATAATTTGTATTTGATTATAACCACTATAGCCATCTAGGAAAGAAAATCGCTTCTTCCATGTTAATGTATCTAACACTTGATCAATAAATGGAAGGGGAAAGTGATCCTTCATGGTAATAGCATTCAACTCTCAATAGTCAACATAAATATGTCATTTGCTCCCTTTCTTAGGGATAATGACCAGGGGAGAGACCCATTGGTTGTCCAAAATAGGATAAACAAATCCTGCATCCAAAAGTTTTTGTAACTCAATTTTGACAATGTCTTTGACTGTAGGATTCATTCGTCGTTGGGGTTGGTGAATAGGTTTGCATTCTTCTTTAATGTAAATGTGATGTGTGCATAAATATGGAGGTATTCCTCTCATGTCATGGCAATTCTAGGAAAATGTTGTTGTGTGCCTTCTCAGCATTGTAAGTAACTGACTTTCTTACTGGAGTGTTAAGGAAGTTTTGATATTGAGAGGTTTATTTGGCAAGATGTCTACTTGCTTTTCTAAAAAAAAATGGTCTCTACATTGATGATTAAAAAAGCATAAATGCATTGATGGGGAAGTAATTGATGGAATGTTCAAATGTTTCTTGTAATTTCAGCAAAATCATTCTCAAAAAAGGTATTCTGAAGAGGGCATGGTGTATATTCAAACAGGTTAGTGGCTATAAGATCCTGTCGATAGGTGTTTTGTAGGATACCAATAAGGACAATGCCTTCTTCTTAGGCTTGCAGAGCTAGACTCTGATCAATTATGCAGAGAGTCTACAAAGAGACAACTTCTTCAAGGTCATCAATCCAAGGGGTTGGTCCATCATTTTGGAAAGGCTGAGCTGGTGGATACAACACCAATTTCTTGGGTCATTTTCGTTGGAAATTAGCATTTTTCTTGACCTGCAACCAATAAAAGCATCAGCGATGGCCAACCATGGGTGGCCAAGGATGAGAGGATAACCTTCCAAGTTACTCTTTGACTACAGGACAATAAAGTCTGCTAGATATTACCAAGAATCTATAGTGATAACAAGGTCCTCAATAATCCCCTCAAGCTTAACAATTGATCTATTAGCCATCTAAAGGACGGTGGGTATTGGATGGAGAGTGGTAAGTTTCAATTGTTGCATGGTCTCCATGGTCATCACATTGATGGTTGCACCCAAGTCAATTAAATTATAGGAGATGGGTTGGCTATGGATGCTAACATTAACTACATGACTTCCCAAATCAAAATATTTTGGGAGAACTATGTTTTTCAACATAATATTTGCTAGTTGACCTATGACCTGGACTATTTTAGGATCCTTCTTCTTTCTTTCTAGTTTTTTCAAACATATCTCTCTAACAGCTATATTATAGATAGAAACATCTTTTATTGCTTGAAAGAGTGGGATTTTGACACACACATTCTTGAGTTATCCTAAGATATCAAATTTAGGTTCTAGTTTAGGATGTGATATATTTAATCTCTCTGGAAAAGGAGGATTGATAGTTTTTTTGATTTTCTGATGGACTTGCTCAGGGTTGGCTATGTGTGGCCATGGATTAGTATGGAGTGGAGCTAGTTCAAAGTGTTTTGTGATTATGGGTGAGGTGGATTATGGAAGAACACGACTTTAGCAAAGTTGAACTTGATTAATATCCAAGGTGTATGTTGGATATTATATTATTTCAGTGGATTGTGTCGGTTGAAATGACTTATTGGTAGGATTGGGGATGGGTTGAGCAGGTAATTGAGTGGTTTGAATAGGCTGTTGAGTGTTTGGCATTAAATTTTGTTGTTGTTGTATTTGTTGGATAAAGCCTTGATTTCCTCTCCATTGTTATTGCCATGGATTAGAGGGATAGAACTATTGCTGGTTTTGGAATTGCCCCTGTTGAGGTTGTCCATTTTGTTGCATCCATAATTGATTTTAGGGTAGTTGTCAATTTGTTTGGGACCAATTTGGATTGGGTATATTCATCTAAGCACTATATTGAGGATTATTTGAGAATTGAGAATTTGTAAACATAGAGTTTGATGGCATACCTGGTCTTTGTACCCATGGCTTCCATTGAGCCATGAAAAACACTTGATTATCATCTTCTCCTATGGCTATAACTTCACTATCTCAAGATTTTCCTCGATTATACTGGCTACCCAAGCTTTCATGGAATGACATGTGTAATTTGCCTTCTTCTTTATGCATTTAGGGCAATAAGCGGCTAAGGCTTTTTTGATTTCTTCTTGCTTCCTCCGTGTATGTAATGTATTGAGTTGAGTAGTTAGGTGACTAATGATGTTCTACTTCATGTCCTAGAGCAGGTTGCTAACTTCACCTTTAGACAATCCTGCAGTAGATGCTATAGGAAGGGTTCTGCCCCTATTTTTGTTCATGGTTGCTCTGGAGTAATTTTTACATAGAACTGTTAGTTCATCAAAAGGTAGTGTAAAAATATCACCACCAGACATTAGATCTAGTGTCTCTAGACAATCATCTCTAATTCCCTTCAGGAATATCAGCTTGACCAATTCCTTGTCCATTGTAGTTTAATTGAATTTTTACAAGCTGAACAAAAAACTTTCCATATATTCCTCCAATGACTCGTCATCAATTTGTGTCATTCAAAAAATGTCATCTCTCATGTAGTTTTTGCCCCTACAATAGTCTTGGTATTCCATCAGAAACTTCTCCTTCATTTCTTCCCAAGTAGAAATTACATTTTTTCTAAGTCCCATGAACCATCTAAGTGCTACATATTTTAGTGTTGCTGGAAATAGTTTGAGTTTTTCAGTGTCTTGATTATAATCATAGTTATGACATAAGATGTCGAACTCAAAAAGAAATGTGTTTGTATCCTTAGATGCTTTTCCTCTAAAGATAAGGAGGGCAGAGTGAGGGATATTCTTCATACGTGCATTTCCATTAGAAGTAAGGATAAAAAATTTGAAATTAGTAGACTCATTAGTAGTGTTTTCTTCCTGGTGATCCCCCATGAATACTCTTTGTGTTGGTAGATGGGAGGTTATTACTACCCAATGCTCAAAATTCCTATCAATTCTTTGATTTCTTGGGTTGTAGAAGATGAAGACTTTATCTTTTTTCTTACGAATATATGACTTCTTATACAATGTTGATGGCGTAGAGGTTTCAGAAGATTCCGCTAGTGTATTGACAAAGAGTCTCTCTAAATTGGAAGATTTTATTGGCCTGGTGTTTATTCTAGGGGCAAGAATAACTTTGAATGCCTCCTTAGCAATAAATTTGGGTGACGAAGGGAAGTGAACTTCAGATTCCTGAGTATGAGGTGATAAGGTGGAAATTTTCAGAGGTGGTGCATGTGGGTCTCTTCTAGGGGTATGAACCTCTTCAAGGTCTCTAGCTTATGCTACTAGTCCAGCCAAAAATTCTTCCTTCTCTACCTCTTCTATTGACAATTGTGAGTGGTCTTCAGGAATTCCTTCATGTTCCTCAATTACTGTAGGATGAATATTCGATCTTGTGCCAACACTTGATGACTCAAGAAAAAATCTTCCTATATAGTCCCCTTTGCTTTGTATACATTAACCACTTTTTTTTCAAAAAATGTTTTGCCCACCCTACCTGTACATGGTTAGTAATATGGAGTTTTTTGAAATTTCCACTATCCTACTTGAAAAAAGAGAAATTTAAACTATGAAATAAGGAAATCCTTAATCTAAAAAATAACAAAAAATAATAACCATCCAAAAACAATAGCTATCAAGATTGAAGATTATAAGTGTGTGACACCCTTCCCCTGTAATGGTGCTAAAAATGACTAGTAGATGATTCACGATCAGATATACTTCTCTTGATTCAAATGAACAAAGAGAGTTACCATAGACCTGTATATTCTATGTCATTTAGATGTCAACCCGAGGACATAGGCTTCATAAGATGACATCATTGTATGTGCACACTCAATCTCTAATTTGACATTCTACTAATTGTATCTAAGATATTGAAGTGCAGTAAATAAAATGCTTGAAATAAAACATGAATAAAATATAGTAAAATAAATGCTTATGCTTGGGAAGCTTCCTTAAACAAATCTTAAACAAGAATGCAAATCACACAATTCAAAAATGAAACACACAATGTTTAAGGAAATCAAATAACATGCTTAGCTAATTAAATGGGTTGGATTGTTGTTGTAATGATTTCAAAGGGGGCCCTTCCTCCTTCCAGCGCCAGCTTCAATCCTTCCTCTTACAACATTAAATTGAACTTATAATTTCTTACTCATATTAATATTGCTGCAAGAAGTTACAATAACAATTGCTTAACACAATGTATTCTGACAATCTTTATTCAACATCTACTATCTTTTCTATATCTCTCAACTTTACATATATATATATATATATATATATATATATATATATATATATATATATATATATATATCGTAGATGAGATTTTTTTATTCAAAATAATATATATTCTATTCTAAGATTCATTCGATTTAGGATAACCAAAATTGGCTTCTTTTTTATAAAGACATATTTCATGTGAATTATGTGACTTTTCTGCAGGACAAATAAGGTTGTTTCATTCTTCAACCACTTTATTATTGATCTCCATGAAGGTTAGAGTCATTTTTGTGAGTCGGTTGAAAGATAATCAAAATCTATTCATCCACGACTTTAGTTATGTAGTGGCTACAAGATGGTCTGTGTAGTGAGATTCCCTTGCTGGAGGATGCTCCGTGATATATACCTATTTCTTCAAAACATCTTTAAAACACATTTATAGAAAAAACATCCTAAATCAATAGACAACCATCATATATTTAATTCCAATACATAATTCTAACTATTTCAAAGAGTTTGAAAACATAATGTTATATGGCTATATGCAAAAGGAAACTTATATGGAAAAGTGTTCAAAATCATGGTAATCATGCATGATGAGTACAATAGATGGACACAATAACATGACATTTATGGGGCTCATCAAACCCAACAAAAAAAAAATCATAAATTGATACGAGTAAAAAGTGGTATAAAAAATCCTAGATAATGACAAAATTTGTACTTAGAAAAGTTACTAGGTTGCATTTGAGAACTACACATTATGGAACCTTTTTAACACTAAAATGAACAAGGCCATTTAAATTCCAAAAACATTGAGACTTGATGATAACGATAGATACAACACAAATCATGGGTAATGGTGAAGAGTGACAACGAAGATCATGACATCAAATTGTTGTTAGCAGTGTAGAAGTAATTGAATAAAATTTTGGAGAGGTCAACATATTTGGTGTCAACATTGGAGAAAATGAGCCTAAGGATAAAATATATGAACATGTGGTTATTGAAGTTGGAAGCATTAGTTAGTCCCATGAGGAACCATAAGAAGATTTTGTTCGGTATCGATGACCACATAAACTAAGCTATTGGTCATGCGACATCTGTAGACATCCAATTTTCATCACTGCCATGTCAAAATCGCACATCATAACCATTTTTGGAAATAACACACTTATCATTGAAACACCCAAATTCTTCTGCATATCTTATGTGCACCTTCTGAAACATATTGAGGCATCTCTGATTGGGGTAATGCACCATAACCAGTGGTCAGTTTCGCCTAATTCATCTTGAGTCAAATTGAAACTATACAAGACATTTCAGAATAATTAGGTTGAACAATTCATCAAATTTTAAAAGTTACCTCATTTTTCATTAAATTGATTAAACTTTATTAATTAACCCAATCCTCCTCTAATGAGAAATTTTATAGATTTTGTAATTTCTTATTTTCTAAATTAATTCATTAGATTTATTCCTCAATTCTCATAACAAATAGCCAAGTTATTGATGACATCATCATTACATTATAGATAAATATCAATAATGATGACATCATCATGAAAGTTGTTAAGCACTAATAATAAATGCAAACAAATATCAGGATTAAGGTAAGACATGCTTCTTTAATGCAAACTCTTTTCAAATTATTTATGGCATTGAACCTCCAAAATTGACTTAATTCTAAGCCACACATCTTTATTTGAATCCAATGGACAATCAATCTATAAAATCTATAAATAAAAGGGTAACTATAGACTTTCATTAAGATTTTTAGTGCAAATAAACTTTGCAAAAATCCAAATAAAGTTTCATCCATTTTTCTTCTAATTGATCTATAAATAATTTTAGATAGTGCTTGGAGAGATGTTGACGGATTTCATACTGTGGCATTGAAGAAGACTTTGATCTCTACACCCGAGCACAAACATGTATGTGTGCTATCTTCGAAGGAAACATCGAAATGGAAGGTAAAATGTTTTGTTTATGCCTTTTATTGTTAAGTTTGTTGTTTCAAGTCTTGTCCATTCCAAGAAATCATGCTTGAGAATTTGTGTTTAATGATTTTTTTTTATCTTGAATATCTAACAAATAAACTAATCTCTCTCATAATTATGGTTTACATTTTGCATGCCCGGTGGGATCGACGCACCCCACAACCTTCTTGAGAGCACTCTTGGACTCTCTAAATTAAAATAATGATCATTTTGACCTTTTTTCACTTTATTTCCTCTAATTTTTATGTGTTCTTTTACATTACTAAATGGTGAATTTATTATACAAAATGGTGAATTTGTCCTAAAAATAATGAATTCATCTTCTTATGTTTCCCTGTTTGTCTATAGGTCTAAACAATAGTGAATTTCACACTACATAATAGCGAAATCACCCCCTCAAATGGAAAAATCATCTTAGTAACATGGAATTCATCATCTTTTATTTCACTATTTTTTGCATGACTGCGTAATAGTGAAATCATCCTAAGAAATAGTGAATTCGCATTTAACATCGATGAAATCTCACTGAACATCATCGAATTCGTCCTACTGGTCGGTCTCTATTTTGTCATTATTTTTGATAGAAAGGACTCAATAGTCAAATCACACTAAACATCAATGAATTCGTCTTAGACATTAGCAAAATCATCCTAAAGAGTAACAAAATCATTTTCAAGGCCGATGAAATCATGATAAATAGCAACAAAATTGTTTTGAAGTTTAGTGAAATCATCCTACATAATAGCGAAATCATCTCTGTATTTTATTTGATTATTTTTCTATAGGTCTACATAATAGCAAATTTATCCCACATAACAATGAATTTGCTATGGTAAAAAATGAATTCATCCTACACAACAATGAATTCACTCTAGTTAACAGTGAATTCATCCCATGATAAAAACCCGAGACCTTAAGAACACATTTTTTACATTTCATATACAATCTAAAATACCCTTGCAAACTACTGACAAATTTCTTGTAGGACTTTGGTCCATCGAGTGAGTTCCTAACTCAAAGCAAAAACACTTATTCTCACCAATATTTCAATTTGGGCTTTAAAACAAACAAATCTTTCAATTTAGGCTTAAAACTGGTTTATTTTCTAAGCCATTTCCCTTCTTGCTTGATTTTTGAGTTGTCTTTTTTTTTTTTTTTTTCTTTCACATGTATGCTCTCCCCTTCATTCTTAGAAACTCGGGTGACCTAGAAATGTGAGGAAAGTTACTTGTTTTTTATCCCAAAAAATACACCATGTATGTTATCCCCTTGTTCTTAGGAACTTAGATGACTCAAAAACAATGTTATTTCCCCATTTTTTTTCTTTGGTTGTGCGGAGTGGAGTTCATTGCCTTCTCGCGAGTCCTTAGGGCATGGTGATTGGGGGTTGATATCCCAACATTCATATTGGCTATGTACATCCGATGTGGGATATAAATTGTTGGTAGGTGTCATTAAGGCCCATTAGAATTCCCCATAAAGGGTTTCAATAAAGTAATAGGTTAACTCCCAATGCTAAGCCATTAGACATCGCCATTGATGAATCTAAGGTCTCTTCCATAGGGTATATATCCCCCTTTGAACAACTCGACACCTAGATCTCTTCTTCGATGAATTTAAGCCCTTCTGGGACCATCTAGTAAACTAAGTAAGACTTTAAGTAATACCAAAATTCTGGTAGCACATCATTAAAATCCAACGAATAAAGTGGTCACAAAGGGGCTAGACCCTCCCACAAATGTAACAGCTCCCAAAGATTGCCTATCACGTAAAAAAAATTGAGAGGATGGGATTACACACCACCATCACTAAATTTAATTAATTGGATTAATCTTTAAACTTTTCTTCTCAAAAGCAAGTGTATCGAAGGTTTAGTGGATGTGATGCAAACTTGTGTCAGTTATTAAAATATCCTTTTGATACTTGCATGTTGATGCTTGATTGTTATGTCAAAAAATTATTTCTATTCAAAACTAAATCCAACAAGAAGTCCAGTCCAAAAACCTAATTCCAAACCATTGTTATATTGCACTTGCGTGATAGGGTGTTTCCTTTCCCAAATTTTGTATCCTATTAGTGTTGTGCTAACTAATTGTATTGTTATGTTATTCACGTAAGTACCATTAGGTTGTCCAAATTGAAATGAATCTCTATCCATTGGGCATTGTTACGTTGCCCATTTCTATTTAGATTTCAAAGCTTACTTGTTTGAGTCAATTTTCAATTCAAATTTCAAGGTCAAGGTCCAAGTCCAACTTTCATAGGTCACTTTTAAAAATTCAAAATTTGACTAAGGTCCGATTGAATCTCAAATGCTTCTCAAATTATGAAAACCCCCTTTGAATTGATCAAAAAAGGCTCTTTCACATGATCACATTGAGTCAACCCAAGTGTCTTATTTTGAATCAAATTTAGGTGTTAGTTCAAACATGTATAGATACACTCGTAATGGAGTTTCTTAGGGTCCTTATTTTGAGGAAGAAAACTTTTATGATCCATCTAGGTATCTTATAAATTTTGATAAATAGTGAGGAGGGGGAGGAACACCCAATTGTGTTTGAGGGTCTTCCACTTGTAGTGGGATCTAATCAAAACCAATCTAAAAACCAATTCTTAGAGGATAAAGATGAAGCCATTTTAAGGTTACTAAAATCTAGATCTAAACTCCTCCCTAACTTTCCCATAGAACAAATATGTAGCCTTGTTCGATCATAGGAAATACCTCAAGAGATAACTACTAGCCAAAATCAACCTCTTGTTTACAATTCAAAATTAGTCATCGCATTGTCTATCAAAGGAAAGGGTCCACTGGTAGACCCATCCCATCATGGCCAAATCATTTATTCCACAATACAACAGATTAGTTAGCATTATGCATATCAGTTTGTCATTGATTTAACAATTTCTTTCGCTACTAATTCATTCAATAGTTCTTCATTTATAAACCCAAACCAGTCATTGGAATAGCCACAAAACTAATTATCCAACCTATATATAATGTGGATCCATTGGCTCCTTCCGAACAAACACTTTGCTATGCCCTTAACTGTTAGCATGTCTAGGGATATATGTAGTCGACTTGTGGCTTGTATAAACTTTTGCATATTATTTTAAATTTATTTATGCACTCATATGCTTAGTATATCAACTTATGGGTTGTCCATGGCCTTAGTAGACTATAAATAGGAGGTAGGGTTAGTTGTTCATCATTGTATCAGAGTATTCATTTCTTATTGCAAGCATTTAGGAGGTTGTCCCCTCAAAGTAGCTTATCTATTATTCATATTTTTTGCTATATTTCCATATCATTGTTATTTATTATTGTTATTCTATTTATTTGGTGAAGTAATATCATTACAAGTGGTATCAGAACTTCGATTTGGGCCATAATCAGGTCCAAAACCCAAGATCTTGAAATTTGGATATATCTCACAAATGGTTGTGAATTTATCTATAGTTTTTTTGCTAGAGGTGTGAAATCATTCATGCAAGATTCCATTCAAATTTTTATCTCATTTGAATATGTTTTTCAAATATTATCACCATTTTAAGGTTTTTTCATAAATTTGCTCCATAGCTTGCCATTTATAAAAAAATTGAAATTTATTTACATTTTTGGAAATCTTGGAAAAAATTAGTTTGGATTTGTTTTTTTATATTTGTGATTTGAGGTCTACATATTTAAAAAAATTCATGGTCAATGTTGGGTTAACAAGATGAAATAAGGTTCACAATCGAGCCTTATTATGGCTGGTCCTAACACTCGTGAGCAGGGGAAAGGGAAAGAAACCCCTAAAACTCCTTCAGGGTATGACATGGAGTCTGGAACCTCTAATATGATGTCTTCGGAGATGATTTCTCAAATTTAGTCAAATCTACATGGCTTGATGCAGAAGGATGTGCAAGTCCAAACTCAAGAATGTTAGCAATGCAAGGGGAGCTTAATGACATGAGCAATTAGTTACAATAGATCACGACACAATTGGATACCATTTCATCTCATTTGCCACTCAACAACCATCCACTTTTTCATCCAGGTCTTCCTCTTCTCAACACCAACACTACTAATATGGGGGTGAAACCGATGTTGCCAAAAGTGGACTTGTGCAAGTTTGAAGGTAAGGATCCACTCACTTGGATCACTCAAATTAAAAATCTATTTGATCTACACCAAAATCCTAGCTCTCAAGAGGTGGTCATGGCACCTCTATATCTAGAAGCTGAGCCATTCATTTGGTATCGTTGGTTGTGTGCTAAAAAAAGAAGATTGGTGCTCCTGTTACATGGTCAATATTCACTAATCAACTGATGTCTCACTATTGAGATAATGTTTCTGAAAACTAATTCAACTAGTTAGCCAAATTATGATAAACAGGAACAATGAATAATTATATTCATCAGTTTCATAATCTATCCTTACGTGTGGAGGACATCACTGAGGCAAATCTGATAGACCTTTTTCTAGGTGGACTAAAAGATAACATTCAATTGAAGGTTCACATGTTTAAACCCACAACTATATTTGAGGTTATACAAAGGGCATGCTTAACAGAGGAAAAAGAGATGATCAAACATCATCCTTTCACTACTAGTTGAGAACACATCTCCTTAACTCCATCATTGCTTCAACCTACCATATTGAAACTACAATAAATTGAGGAGAAGCGTGCCAAGGGTTCTGTTATGGTTGGGATAGCAAATGGAGCAAAGGTCATCGATGTGCTAAAAATAACTTATTTTACATCGAATGGGCCAACGAAGATGAAGAAGATGAGGAGGCATTTGGTAAGGGTTTTGAAGGACCTAAGTAGAAAGTTACATATTCTCAACCTATTATCCCCTGCCATGCCCTTGCTGGTATTTCTACTCTTTAGACTCTTAAGGTGGTGGGTTTCCTTAAGAAATAGAAGGTCACGATGTTGATTGACTCAAGTACACATAATTTAATGAACAATAAGTTGGTTGCTTAGTTGAATTATATCATCTACCCAACCCCATAATTTTAGGTCATGTTTACAGATGGTGGTATAATTAATTATTCTAGAAAATGCCACAATATTAAGTTAGTAATGGGGGACTATCTGTTAGATTCTCCAATGTTTGATATTCCTATGGGCAGGATTTAAATTATTTTGAGAGTACAATGGCTGACCACATTGGGCACTATTGAGATGAATTTTCAAGAATTGTTCATGTGCTTTCATTCTGAAGGCAAACCAATGGAACTGTGGGGATTAAGATATAAATCTCCAAAAGTGGTTAGTTAACCTCAAATGACCAAGATGTTAAAACAGGGTACTAAAGGATTTGTGGCACGCTTGTTTTCCATTCATGTTCAACAAACTAAGGAGTCTACCCATCCTGAATACAATAAATACTGGATGAACATTCAATTATTCTTGATCCTGAAATGGTCATTCAAATGTGGACTAAGCAGTTATGGTCTAGAGTGATTACAGAGTGTCTTATCAAATGGAAGAATATGCCTTCTAAAGATGCTACCTGAGAGGATGAATCCTTCATGAAATAATGTCTAGGATTACTTTAATGTTGATGACAACATTGTTTTGAAAGGGAGGGGCATGTTATGCACTTAACTGTTAGCGTGTCTAAGAATATATGTAGTCAACTTATGGCTTGCATAACCCTTTTGCATATTATTTTACATTTCTCTATACACTCATATGCTTAGTAGGTCAGCCTATGGGTTGTCCATGGACTTGGTAGACTATAAATAAGACGTAAGGTTAGTTGTTCATCATCGTATCAGAGTATTCATTTCTTTTTTCCAGCATTTGGGAGGTTGCCCCCCTCGAAGTGGCTTATCTATTATACATATTTTTTGATATATTTCCATATCATTGTTATTTATTGTTGTTATTTTGCTTATTTGGTGAAGTAATATCATTACACACTTTATTTGAATTATTCACAACAAGTTATAAATGATACACAACATACCTTCTTCAATCATCAAGAATTTTTTTCTCATGCACAAGAAGTCCCTAACAATTCACAACATTAAATTGCAAACATGCCACCATATCAAGTAGTGAGTAATTCACAACACACATTGCTTACTTCAAAATAGCAGATCTCTTCTAATTTATGACAACAATGACTTCATTTCAATCAACAATAAATTCCTCCTAGCTTGTAGTAGTAGATTCCTCAAAATCAATAACAACTCCATTCTCTTCATATCAAATTCTTGATTATCAATAATGGACTTACCCAAACCAATAGCACCTTGGAAATACCCTTCCTAATTCAAACCAACATGTCCCTTGTCAAACATATAACTCAAGTTATAGGGTTAATATACCTAATAGAACCACCCAAATGGGATCCATCCCAACTTATAACAATTCCAACCAAGCCCATCAATCCTTGAATACCCAACAAAATACCCTCCTTTAATCACAAAGCGCTCCCAATATCCAATAATGGAATGAGATAAAGGAAGTTGTTTTAGGGCTTCAAGTAAGTAATCAAAGTAAAAATTATAAACCTGACGACATATGCCCTTACCTATTTGATATGAGTTTCCTTCAAGTACATTTCCCCCCTCATTTCAAACTGCCTAAGTTTGACAAATATAAAGGGAAAGGCAATCCATGGGAGCATTTATAGGAATTATTTTTTGCATGCCAAGAAGTAGATTTTATTAGTATTTACTCACTTCAATTATTTCCTCGTAGTCTAAGTGGACAAGCCTTGGAGTGGTTCCTACATTTTCCAAAATGATTGGTCATTACTTTTGATGACATATTAGAACAAATTGTTGATTTTTTCTCATACAACATAGAGCATGAATTAATTGTGGTTGATTTGTGTAATGCTAAACAACATGGTGGAGAGATATTATCTACATTTTTGCAAGGATGGAGGGCCCTAACTAGTCATTTTCCACATAAAATGTCAGATAAGCATGAATTAATTGTGGTTGATTTGTGTAATGCTAAACAACATGGTGGAGAGATATTATCTACATTTTTGCAAAGATGGAGGGCCCTGACTAGTCATTTTCCACACAAAATGTCAGATAAGCATCTATCTAGTATTTTTACATATAATCTCAATGATAAGATGGCCTATGATTTAAAAATCCATTATGCCACTACGTTTGAGAAAATCATAGACAAAGGTGTGTAGATTGAAAAGGAACTTTTAGATAAGGGTTTGATAACGATACACTCTCAAAATCAATCACAACCTCAACCTCGAATGCAAACGCCAACTCAAGCAAGGTATTTAGAAAAACCCAATGCCTTTGATAAAAATAAGAACATGGTTAGTAATGGAGTCACAGAAATGAGGCATGTGCAAATGGTTCAACCACCACCTGCCCAAGATACTCCACCTAATCAGCCACTCACATTACATAGATGACCCCCATGCAAGGGAAATATCAGAGCAAAGTCTTTACTGATCTTGGTGAGCCCATTGAGGCAATGTTTTAAAAAATAGTTCTATTTAATATGATTATTTGGACAATTCCAAAGCCATTTCCAGAGGGTCAACCAAAGCATACATGGTATAGAGAAGATGAGTATTACGATTATCATCACATTTAAGGCCATGTGATCTATGGATGCGTGCAATTCATACATTTCATCCAGGATTTGATCGAGAATGGAGAGATTGAGTTAGAGAAGAGTACTTCCAATGGTAATCAAAACATGGGTATCTACAAAGATCCCTTCCCAAAGCACAATAATCAACAACAAAAGAATCAACACCATGCTCAAGGCCATAACTAGAATCAATCTATGCATAATCAAGATCAGGATTCCTAGACCAACCAAATTGATTATTGTAATGTCTCATACGATTATGGCAATGTTGTAGGTCATGTTCCCAGTAATTACATTATTACCATTAAGGTCACTCTTTGTCCACTGAGTAACACTTGTAAAAATGTTGGCCCTTCTATTTTAGGGCCTCCACCTTCCTCTTCAGGCAATTCCCCACTAAATCAGAGCAAATAGTTGTGCCTCTACCTCCGTAGACTATTCCTAGTCCTTCAGTTCTTTCATCTAATTCAGGGAACTCCCTCCAAAATCAAAATCATGCAATCACAATTAGACATCCACAAATTAACCTCCAAGGCCCTTTTCCATCCTCCACTTCCAATCTTATTCAAGACTTTGTGCCTTCTAAATCCAAACCATATCACCCTTTTGTTGAGAAATAATACAATATTGGTGAACAATTAAGCAAAACACCTTCACAGATTTCAATTATGGATCTCTTACGTACATCAAAAATTCACAAAAAATAGTAAATGACCTTCTCCAATAGTCTAAGGTACTAAATTACATTGATCCTACCCAATTCCAAGTACTTGTGGGGCATTTATCCCTAGAATAGCAATTGATGTTCGATCAAAGTGATATGTCATCCCTTGGTCCTTTGCATAATAACCCCTTATACATTGAAGCCATCATTTCTTGCCACCAAATCAGGTGGGTTCTCATATATAATGGTTCAAGATTGAATATTGATTCTTTAAAATTAATCTAACACTTGGGATATATAGCAATAGATATACAATCAAACACTATCACTGTCAAAGCTTATGACAATACAAAGAGAGAGTCATCAGGTACCATTTGTCTACCTATCATTATTGGGCATGTCATCCACGATACCTTATGCCATGTAATTGATATTGAACTACATTATAATTTACTTTTTGGTCACCTTTGGATCTATGAAGTACGTGCAGTCCCTTCCATGCTACACCAATGTATCAAATTCCAATATTATAGACTAGAGGTCACTATTCCTAGTAATTTTCAGCCATATCAATACTGTAAAAACCTAGAAGTTGAGTATGGGAACTACAATTATTATCCTAGCATTGAGTTTGTAGGCAAAAAGAACAAACAAGTAGTTCATGAATCTCTTAAATATAATTACATAGACCTGAGTGACCTCACATCGACTTCTTCAAATCCATGTTCGCAAATGTCCTCCCATTTTACCATTGAATATCAAGGTATTAATACCTATAACATGAAAGAAGCATTCCACATTGCCAAACTACCGAAATATCCCAAGTCCCATAGTATACCTAATGTTACTAAAACTCCTAGTAGGCCCAACATGGTATGTCAAAAGAGGACTAATTCTCATCAGAAAAATTACCTTGTGTTTATCAAATACACCTCACCAGATTAAGATCGACCCACAAGTTTTGAAGGGTATTGGTTGTATGGTGATGGTTTTTATATGTGATTTTAGAGCACCATGTACCCCATTCTTAATAGAATCATGGAGAATCAAGACTATAAAGGCAAAGGTCGGGGGCCAAAATAATAAGGCATCCTTGAAACTATCTCTACGATAAGACATCAAGGAAATTGAGGTCTTGGATACACACCACTTGAAGGTGACCCCTCACATTTTGAGAGTTATACCACTTTGACATCTGATGATGATACTCTTGGTAGGGACACAATTTCCTATTATAACATATATGATGAGCTTGTCAACACCAACTTATTTAATACCAATGTCATTCTCACTATCACAACCCACATTCCTCTTTCCCTCCATTATCCTGAACTAATCAATTGGGAGTAGTAAGATTCTATTATACCATAGGATGACTTCTAAAATGAAGAAAAAAATTTTGAATTCATGGCCTCAAAGATAGTCCACCCATTGGCGATCATAAACAAGGCTTTGACTTCATATTAGACACTATTGCATACTTTAGAGAGCAAGCAAACATCTTTGGTCACAAATAACATTAAACATCGAGATAACCATAGGGTCTGATGTTGGGTGGTGTACTTACAATAGGTAGTCTAATGGCATAATCATGCGATCTACTTGGTGGAAGTCCTTTTGGCATGTTACCAAAAATAACAGAATGGCCATCTGACACCATTTGTAAATTAGGATAGGTAGAATTCTTGGTTGGTTGAACTTCTATGGAAAATAAGCGTACCAAAAATCCTTTAGCACCTTTTCTAAGAATCTTCATCATTTGAAGGGAACTAATCAGTTATGGAGATTTAGCCCATAATCTATGCAATTCAAATGTCATGCCTTTTGAATGGAAGCACATGAATAGTTCTTGAAAATCCATCTCACTAGTGTCCAAAGTGGTGATCCATTGCATTCTCAAAACAATGTCAGCCCCTCCCATGCGAATAAAAAATATAGGAGAATCTAATAGGTAGTCTCCCATAACAAGCTTAATACTATGGCATTTTCTAGAATAGTTGACGGTATCACCATCTGTAAACATGACTTGAAATTCTAGAGCTGGGTAAATGAAATAGTTCAAACAAGTATCTAACTTATTGTTGATGGAGTTATGTGTACTCCCAAAGTTAATCAACATAATCACCTTTTATTTATTGAAAAAATCCACCACCTTAAGAGTTTGAGGAGTAATAATACTTGAAAGTGCATGACTGGAAATATTAGGTTGAGAATCTTCAAATTCATCCTCGGGTTTGTCCAAACCTGCACCTAAAGCTTCATCATCTTCATCGTCTTAATTGACACCTTCAATGTAAAACAACTTATTTTTATCATAACGATGTCCTTTGCTCCATTTTATATCACAACCAAAACATAAACCTTTTGCACATTTCTCGTTAATTTACAGAGGGGTCAATCAGGTAGCTTGAGGAAATGATAGCATTGGGAAAGTGCATTCACAAACATTAGAAAAAGGTCTTTATTTGATCAACTCTTTTTCTTTTTCCATACATGTCCTTAGGATGACTTCAGATACTAAATTGGGACGAAACATGCAAACCTCCAATTGGATGTTATCCTCGAGGCCACCTAAAAATAGGTCAGTTATATTTTTCTCAGTGATGTCCACCACATGTAAGGAGAGATTATGAAATTGATGAATATAATCATTTACAATCTCTATTTGGCATAGTTTGGTGTTGGCCCCAAATTTTGGCTAAGTGTTATCAATTTTGGCATGAAATTGGCACAATGCGAAAAAACTATGGTACGAAACTTGATAGGCACAGAAGCACCGTGGCACTAAAATAATAAGGTATGAAAGGACAATGATGGAAAAGGACCAGTGTGAGAGGACCTAGTAAGAAGAGAATGAGTCACAAGGAACTCGAGAACATACGACTCGAAACAGAAGTGAAAAACTATGGGAGCACGTGGGAAGCGAGAGCAGTTATGAAACGATTCATATGAGTCACTCAAACCTTATTCATAAGAAGTGTTGCACTGACCTGCAAGGAGAGGAACACGTGGTAGCAGAGATCCAGCATAGAGTGAGGATATAGGGGGCACAAAGGCCCATATCTTTAGGAATAACTAGTTGATTGAGCACCATGACTCTCAATCTGTTGAGAGCTCATTGATGATCTACTCTGGTCATTAATGTTGTAAATACTTGGTCAGGGATAAACAAGTATAAATACCCCTATTGTAATCATTGTGACAATGGAATTTTTGCCTTTTGATGCTGAAGCGTAATATATGAGTGCTGGTCATTATATCATTTCTTGTGTTCATGACGAATGAATGTGTTATGCTAAATAGAGCGTAATGATTAGAATTAAGTATGCAATCTAATTCGTCTCTTCTTTTTCAAAGTAATAACTTAGACTAAGAATGACAATAGTCTGTGTAATCATGATGGTCGAGTTTGGTAATTTTAGGAACAAAGTACTTTACCTATGATTTTATATAGTAACTATTTAAATACATAGAGGAAAAAATATAACTAAGATATTAGCATTGTGCAACAAAACCTAGAGAAATTGGTCTTTTGTTGCACGCTTCGGGTGAGTACATAAGACCACAATCTTGCATGAAAGGGATAATGTATCAGCTCATTGGGCTAGACTTCAGTGCCAAAGCTATAATAATATTAAAAACCCCAACATTTTGGTTTCATGGAAAATGTTTGAGTGCATCACTCTTGAGAATATAGAACAATGGATTGCTAGAGTTGAAGATAATTTTACAGTTCCCTATCTTGAACCAAGAGTCTCCACACAATAGTGAGTAGAGCAGAATCTCTATAGTGCAATGTATGAAACTTGTTTTGCTAAAATCCCAGTTCACATGCACACTTGGCTCTCTGCATATGCTCAAGGATGGTCTTGAAACATTGGGAGAAGACAACCTTGGACCCTAGAGCGACAAAGAGCTTTAGCATGACTTAGAACCCCGTGGATTAGAGCTATTAACATTTGGTGAAATGGAGTTTTGAACAGCTACATTTTGGAGTACGTTGTAGCCACCTATTCATGTCCTGAAGAAGCCAAGCTTTAATTCCTTCGATAAATGCATGGACATTACATTAGACATTTTTCCTTAGAAATTAAGAAGTTATTTGTTGATTTTAGACTTGAGACTATGCCAATGGTGAGCTATATATTTTTGTGCATGAGCCACAAAATTGGGAAGGGAGTAAAAATGAGTTGGTAAAAATATTGTGGGTTTAAAATGGTAGCCAGTTAGTGAGCATTGTGGAAGCGTAAGTATGATGAAGCTCGGCAAAGGATTATGGGAGTCAGTGGCATGGGAAGGGACAAAAAAACTCAGGAAGTACTATCAAGATCGGCAGGGAAGCAGAGACATACAAAGAGGACCTCGTCACTTTTGAGCCATGCCCTATGCCTCTAATATCATATGAAGGAGAGACAAGCTAAACGACAGGAACCGAGAAACCAAGTCTAAACCAACTAGGCTCCCCAACCATAATGGATGCTCATGCTCTTGAATCAGATGAAATACACATACGTAATTGGGACACAAACATCATGGAATCAAGGATTGAGCCAGTAAGGGATACTGAAACTCAGCGATTTGACATACATATAGACTTAACACTTTCCTTCCCCCTTCAAAGGAATTACATGGCACAATTAGGGATGCCTACAGGACCTGACCCAAAAATTAGATATAATATAGGCCCAAGCGTGGTTAATCAACTGGCTACCATGCCCCATATCACGAGTGCTACTGGTGGAGGCACTAGAAGCAGACTAGGTGGAAGCACAAGAGGAGGTAGTGGACTTCCCCCTAAAGGGACAGGGGCTAGAGGTTCTCAACAACCATCATCTCAGGCACCTCAGCCAACACTGATATATTATGAAATGACACTTCACTTGCTAGAATATCAAGGCATGGAGAATGTAACTGTGCACGTCCATAAATGTGAACTTATTTGGAGAGTGCAAGGCATCACCTCTTCTGAGCATAAGGCCACACAATTTGTAACTATGTTGTTGGAGTGCGTGCATAAAAGGTATAGAAATTTTGACTCACAACAAGCAGTGGTCAACTATAATCAACTTAAAATAGCTTTCCTTCAGGAGTTTGACATTCTTGAATGAGCAACAAAGCATAACCACATTGAAGGACATCAAACATGAACTTAATGAAAGTGTACATGAGTATGATGAAAGGTTTAAGATGCTCTTGTCAAAGTTGTCTTTCGAAATCAACATTGCACAACATGCACAATGGTTTGTGGGATATTTTTTACTCCCTTTATGACGAACATTATCTTAGAAGACTTTCACTACCCTGCATGAAGCCTTGGAAGCTGCCCTCCATGCTAAAATAGTTGGAAGTGTCGATACAAAGATAGTCCATTTATGGAAGCTCAGATAACATCTATGACATCACAACTAGAGAAGTTAATAACTAATAGTGTGCATGATACATGGAGTGGTGTTTGGTGCATTGAATGCGAATTTGAAGGGCATACACGAAGTAACTGCCCATACAAGAACATCCACACAGTACTTACACAAACATGTGAAATATGTCATGAGGAACATGATGTATGCTCTTGTCCTTTTTTATAATGAGATACACACACTAAGGTGTCTGATTATTATAATAAATGTGATGCTTACACTCATGACACTAATGATTGTCGACTAATCAGTGACATCTATGAAGCATGAGCGCGCAACATGCACCAAATGTCTATAGCCAACAACCAAGATAATGGTGGCTATCAAAGTTGAGGAAGAGGACACAGATGAGGAGGTAGTCATTTCTTGCCTAGGACATGTTACAAATGTGGATCCCTAGAACACTACTAAAGAGATTGTCCAGACTAGCCTACATATGCTTTCTGTAAAAAGGACCACCGATTGAAAGAATGTCTTGATTTGTGCATAGCTATTACTAAGGAGCAGAATGAAAAGGGTGTCATCATGATACGAGTTAAAAAATCACATTGGCACATGCGTTCAGGCACCCCAACTATTCAATAAGTGAATATTAACATGTGCAGTAGACAGTCTCAATCTATCTCAAATTCTATTCAAAAAGTTTAGCGTGAAGAATCACAAGTAAGAAAGTATCATGATGCCCAACAATAGAAGGATGTCCTCCAAGATACAATGGCATTAGTACGAGAACTTCAAGGAGAGATTCAATTCCTTAAAGATAAAGAAGTAATGCAGAGTGTTATTGTGTAAAAGGCAGTTGAATTAGTAAATGTGGCACATGATGACTTCTAGGAATTGTGCAAGCACATACTAGATGAGGACATTGTCCCACAACTAAACACATGGATTAATAATCAAGCACAAACACCACACAATGCTCAACCTTAGGCCACTTAGAAGATTGAGGATCATCGCTTGAATCATGATCAGAGGCAAGACACTCCTACTCCCTTGTCTCCCTTGGAAGATAGAGAGATATTAGTCAATGCTTCCATCGATAGATGGGTAATCTGGGACATACTAGTTGACACTGGCATAGAAGTAAATGTCCTTACTAAAGATGTTTGGTGAAAAATGGCTAGTTCAGTGTTTCAACCATCACCTTACATGTTGTTCATGGCTAACAAGACTCATGATTTACAAATCGGTGTCCTCAAGAATGCCATGGTTGAAATACTCAGAGTACCCTTCAAGTCAAAATTTGAGGTTCTTGAATTAGCTGAGGTAGATGACTTCCCAACTCTATTGGGATGGCCCTAATGCTATGAAAATAATGCAAATCTGAGTTTTAAGAAATGGTATATTAATTTTGAGAACACTGACCAGCATGTTATTATTTCCTTGGATCAAACACATGGGCCCCCTTATATAGAACCCATCAATGTGGAAGAAGACATTAACCACATATACAATGTCATTGCCAGAGATAATGAACAAAGAGATATAACTCCTAATAGCATTTTCAGATGGTCAAACACTCAATCCCTCTATGACACTACAAGTAATGCTTGTAATTGTTGGGCACATAACAACTATGACCTCACTGGTCGAGTGTGTAGTGCAATTGGAAGTCAGGAAACCATTCCATGTTAGTTTCATAAATGTCATAAGTTTGTGCACCTTATCATTGGTCAAGACATGAGGGACCCATCATAGAGGCACCACTTGAAAGACTTGATGAGGCTCCATAGTTCCATGGATAAATAGAGGTACGTGACTTCATATAACACCTTGAAGAATTCTATGACACTGGAAGTGAATGTATGAGGTCATTGGTTCATCTCTTAGATGGTACAACTACACAATAGTGGCATACCCATCATGAATGAATACTTTATTGGGATAAAGTACGCTATGATTTTCATAATCGATTCCACCATGATAACAAGGTCAGGGGATCAATCAGTTACAGTGGCATACAAGCACCAGAATCTCACATTGAAACATATAAAACAATGTGGAGGGATGAAGTGACATGCCTACCACAGTACTTGTGGGTGCATGCATTTGATGGAACTTTACGTACTTGGGAAAGAGCATGGTATGTTCATGAAGAATGACACATGGGAACACAATTTTGGCATCTCTTGAAGGAAAACATGAAATCAACTATATCATATTCTTCTCCAAGAATGGATTTGCGCCTCACCCTCCAAGCCATATGCGAAGCAATTATTGGTGACTCAAGTCCTATTGAAGATCATCTATGAAATATCCATCATGTCCCTAAACAACCTCTACATCTCTTCAATGCATCATCATCACAAGTTTCCACACCAAAACCAGTCCTTGATCAAGATTGATTCGAAGAAATACGTCTAAGTAAATAGAAGCTAGTGTTTCATGTGGAAGAAGGTGAAGGGTCCAAACCACATGACCCTTTGACAACCCATTTGGATGTCCCTATGAGTTATGACACAAGAGATGTTCATGATACCGATGCCAATCTAGACAACCCTTACAATGGACCCATTCAGACTATTCAGCGTAACTTTGACACGGAGCAAGAACCAAAGATGGATATGATAGGAAATTATTGGACTAAAACTGAGATTTTAAAAATATTTGAGTTGTTAAAGGAATATCAGGATGTCTTTCCAATAAATTACAATGAAATGGAGTCCACCCATCTTTGGGAAAGATGCATGTCAAGTGGATTGATGATGCTTGACTAGTCAAAAAGTGTCCATATAAAATGAATCCCAATCTACGAGCGCGTGTCAAAGAGGGAATCAATAGTTTGTTATCCGCTAGAGTAATCACCCCCATTGATTAATCTGAATAGGTTAGTCCAATGGTGATTAGTATAAAAAAAGATGGATGCATCTAAATTTGTGTGGACTATCGAATACTTAATGCATCATGTGTTACTGACCCTTTCCCAATGCCTTTCATAGAGGAAATCCTCAAAGCTGTTGCTGGATGTGAGATATATACCTTCACAGATGGGTTCTTAGGATACCATAAGGGAAAGATAGATGAAGAGGACCAACCAAAGATAACATTTGCCACGGAATGGGGATCCTTCATGTAGATTGTCATGCCCTTCGGACTGAAGAATGCCGCAACAATGTTCTCATGAATAGTAGTTAAAGCCTTTAAGGGTTTCATCCATAAGTTCTTTCAAGTCTTTTTGGATGATTGACAATTTATGGTTTGGTCAAGGACCATTGTTCTAACTTGAGGCTTATGCTTGAGCATTGTTGGGTCTTACAAATATCATTGAAATAAAGAAGTGCCTATTTATTACACCCTTTGGTGTGCTATTAGGACATATTATTTGTAAGGAAGGACTTCCTAGTAGACCCAACAAAGATGTCTATTATTCTTTGCCTTCCAATGCCCAAGACTCAGCTTGAGGTCCGCACCTTTTTGGGCCATACTGGTTATTATAGAAAGTTCATTCGTGGGTATGCAAAGATTACCGCACCCTTGGAGGAAATTCTAAAGCATAATGAACATTTCATATGGACAACTTCTTGCAAAGAAGCTTTTGAAATTCTGAAAGACAAAATGGTCACTGCTCCTATCCTCCAGTTTCCTAATTGGACAACACCATTCCACGCCCATGTTGATGCATCTGGAATCGTTGTTGGTGCAATCCTTGCATAGCCAGGTGAAGGTCACCTGGATCATCCAATCTACTTTGCTAGCAGAAAGCTCACTCCAACTGAAAGGAACTATACCACTACGGAGTGTGAAACATTATCGATGGTTTATGCTCTGTAGAAGTTTTGATAGCACTAATTGGCCATTCCTTTTGTTTTTTATACTGATCATGAGGCTTTGAAATACTTTTTCAACAAACCTATACTACATAGATGGATCTGTCACTAGATAGTGTTGTTCCAAGAGTTCTAATTTTTCATCATGGTAAAACCAGGGAAAACCAATTGTGGACCTGACCACTTGTCCCGAATTGAGTCTAGAAAACCCCCACGTGTCATTAAAAGATTGTACTACTATGTGCTTCATTTGAGAATATTATAACTCATTTTGGATGCCCACTGAGTTTCAATAGTGATCGCGATACCCACTTCCTAAATGAAATAATTTGTGTCTTACTAAATGAGTTCATGATTTCACACCACAAGACAATGTCTTATCACCCTCGAGCCAATGGCACTTTTGAGGCCTTCAATAATATCCTAGGCACCACCTTGACAAAGATTTGTAATATTGGTCGAACGGATTGGGATGATAGAGTATTTACAGTCATATGGGCATACCGAATGACTTACAAACACTTGAACAAAAGCACCCCATTCAACTTGGTATACAGTACAAAATTAGTACTTCCAATTGAGTTTTTAGTACAATCTCTCCATATAATGCATGTAGGATAACTGGATGATGAGTCATCCTTAAAATCATGCCTAGATGTTTTGTTACAACTTGATGAAACCCGGTTCCTCACTCATTGGAGTTAGGATGTTGAAGAGCGCAAATAGAAGGCATGGCATGACAGCCATATAAAGAACAAAACATTTACTCCCAGCATGAAGGTCTTATTATACGACTCCAAGTTTGTGTGCCACCTTGAAAAGTTTTGAATCCACTAGGATGGTCCTTTTATAATTCATAGCATTCGACCTACTAGAGCATGTCGGTTACAAAGAATTGACGACTAGTTCTTTCCTAGGCACTATAATGGAAGTCAGCTCCGACTGTATTACACTTATGAATAGATGAAGTATTGTAATTAATAAGGCTTATGACATTAGTGTAGGATTTCTTATTTTTAATAAAAGCACTCCCTTTATTGTGTGCAACATTTCTTTGTGATATTTTCTTTCAAGTTTTGGTTATCTTTTTGTGGAGGACTATGACTCGTTTTAGTATGGGGTAAGAAAAGAAGTCTAAAGTCATGATTAGTAAAGGAAGCACACAAGTTACCAAGGCACGTGGGTTAAATAGGTGCACAAGTGACCTTGGCAATGAAGGTATTCAGGGTGCACAAGTGCGTAAAGGCACTCGATTCAGTTAAGGCATAAAAGGGTGAATTGTTCCCGCCATAAGTTTGAAAAATCAAAAGAGACAATTGTCTTCTGCCCCATGAAAAGTGTGAGACAGATGTCATCCACTTCAAAGAAGGAAGGTCTAAGATGAGATGTTCCATTAATGCAGAAAGAATAGTTATGGCAAAAGATGTGCCAACAACATGATGTGACAATATAGTTAAAAGTATTAATTAAAAGTATTAATTGCCAAAAGTGAGGATCCAAGCACGAGGGCCGTTAAGGATCTACGTTAATGACACAAGGTGATGGGTAAAGGAAAGGTATTAATGATGGTGAACCCCCTTGAGCCTATAAATAGGCAAGTTAAACTCTTTTTACATTTTACCTTTGAGATTATCAGAGCTGAGCAAAGCAAATCTAGAATTCGAGCAAAGCAAATTCATTTCCACAGTAAACTACATGGGTCATTGCAAATTTGTGAACATGTATTACAAGATTGGTTACGTGAGAGAAACATATGGTAGTACCAAAAGTTACAAGTTGTAGGTTGCAGGTCCACCATTAGAGGATACTCAAGCTCTAAAAGCCAAAGCAGTTAACTGTAGCCATGCATTCCTTTAGAAATATTGGATGGTCATGTGTCAACCTTTGGGCACCTTAAAAGGTGATGCATCCTAAGAAAAAGCTCCAAATGATCAAACTACTACCTATGATATAATAAGAAGAGGAGGTAAGCGGAAGAGATTGGGTTCTAATTAGGGAAGAAACACTAGAAAAACACGTTCAACGTGCGGAGGAAGAGAAAGCAAGCATGACTCAAAAAGCAAAGAATGTTCAATCACCCTTGACACATAAGGCCCAATCATCCCCACCCCCGTTTATGTTGATAGAAGAGATGCAATAACCAAAATCAGTATTGTGCATGGAGAACTGAGTCTCCAAGATTTCCACTTACATCATCTTTGACTACAATCATTGACAACCTAGAAATGAGGTTGAGCTTCAAAATGACTACCGTGTTGAGCACTAGAACACCAAAAACCAAGTGGTGTTTGATCTTAAGATCTTCAACCAGTTGGATGCTGCAGGGCTGTTTCAGCTCTTCAATTAACCATACTTTAGAAAACCCATGGAGATGGTCTAGTTCCTTCTCTCATGCATCTATGAGGACTACATCTAATTTTCCAGGTGCAGTATGAAGATCATGCCCAAAAGAATCAACAAGGTCATGGGATTGCAATGATCAGGGTTGAGAATTATTGATGACTTGGTAGACACCGAGGAGTCCCAAAAGATCACCATGATGCTCATGTATCAGAAGTAGGTCCATGCCATGCATATCAAGAACCTACAAGATCCAGTCCTCTAGGTTGCAATGTGAATCGTTATGACTAAGATCAGTGGGACTGATCGATGGAAAGAGGTTGACATGGTGCACCTCTATATTGCCCACCAAGTCTTCTAGAGACTTAAATACAGTATTTTACCTATAAGATTATTGAAGATGTGGAGAAGGCCCATCGGGTTCCTAAGCATAGTTTCCCATGGGAGTATTTTTTCTATAATATATTATGTGAAATAATATATTATAGTGTATATAATATAATATACTCTTATAGTGTGTATATATATTGTATTATTATAATATATACTGTTGGGAGATAAAAACCGGAAGCACACAATTGATTACCAAACCAAGCAACTTAATATGCGGAAATTAACCAGATTCACCAAATAACTAGAATTCAGAATAACACAAGATATGAGAGACAATACACAAATTGTATTAACACTTTATACAGAAAAGAATACAATAAAGAAGATGCCACTTCTTCTCCACCACCTTACAGAGGTTTCCCACACCTCAAGTGAACAATAATTCTCCTCCCCAAAGCTCTCCCTCTCAGGTCCCAACACCCAACTCAAAATACAGAGTTGGTGTTCACCTCCCGTGCTCCACGCACACCACAAGTGCTCCACACACTCAAACAAGTACTCCACGTACTTCAAGTAGATCTCCCATGAACCTGCAATAACCTGCACTTCAACAGACCATACTTATGGAAGGAACTCCCTTGCCTTCCTCTCTGCTCTATCCGAGTACACACCTGTACTCCAAGTAGATCCTGCCTGATACTGCTCCCTGTTGTGTTGTTGTCTATATGATCTTGCACACCTGCAAATCAAACACGGTTCTGCTCACCTATGAACCTTGACCTTGCACACACATACACCTGCAGATCAACGATCTTACTTACCATGTAGATCAATCTACACCCTGAAGAACCCTTGTCCTTGCCTCACCAAGTCCTTATGATTCTTCAACCAGTACCAAGCTTGGCACTGATAGGGAACTAGGAGGAACACCCTTACTCACTTCACACACAGAAGGAGCAAACTTTGCTCAACTCAAACTAGAACAACTTTTCCAATACAACCATGAGTCTATTATATAGATCTCATCCAAACAATAATTAGACATCTAATTACAATAATTAGATCCGCAGTTCTCAGTCTAAAAATAGCTCTCTTCATGCAAACACTTGGTTCGTTAGCTAACTGCCCGTAACAAGCGCAGTCCGAACCACACAGGCGACCGACGTCGATCCCTGTCTGCCTGGGGGTCGCCGACGCCGGCCGATCTATGACCGACGTCGGTTGCCTTCTTGTCCAATACTACCGACGTCGGTTGGCCAGACCAAACGCCAGTCTCCGTGACACTTCTGCAACTCTCCTGCAACCTCCTCCATGTCTGCATCAGTGAAGCTTTTAGCTCCACAACCTAACAATCTCCCACTTGAAGATAAACAGCTGCACTGTACATGTACCTGTACCCCGTCTAATCTGTTTCCTGGTTTGTATCCCTCTTCAAGCTCAATCTTGAAGACAACCCACCACACAACCTGTGATGTACCACCTGTCATCCGAGTACCCTGCCACATCCGAACCTACAAACACATGTAGTGAAGTCCTGACCCTACATGTATACCTGCTGCTGGTCCCTCTCAAATACCTGAGAACCCACTTCCCCGAATTGGCTCCTAACTCTCTGACAGCTCCCACTGCATGGGAATACTCAGGTCTATACCAGACCTCATGTGATTTCAGACCCTGTTCCTGTCCAGCCCTTAGTGTGCTCCAGCTCTGCATCCTGAACCTCGCCAACACCTGATTCACATCAGCTCCCACTCGAGACAAAATCAACCGGTGATCTCCATGTCTCCCATGTCAAAGAATTCCGCTGCTCTCTTCCTGACATGCCACTGAACTAATCTTACCCTTAGCTCAGCAAAACCCTGTATGTACAAAACCAGCTAGCTAGCGTACCATCCACATACAGCAATAGAATAATGTTGCAATCACCATTCCCCTGGTAAGTCAAACCACAGTAGTTACCGGACACTGACTGAAGCCATGCTTCGTCCTCCACCTGTCAAACCCTGTACCACTGTCCTGCAGCTCTTCAAGACCATATCCCTGATCTTCCGTCTCACGTATCCGTTCTCTCTATTCTTCTACTAAGGAATCCATTCGTCTCTGTGCTTTCATACCTGCTGGCAACCCTACCAAAACACACCTGTTTGGCTCTCCTCCAAGGAATCACATCCTCATCTATGCCAAGCTCACACCTGTTTTCTGGATCCTTCCTGCTCTACAATCAGCAACATGTATAAAGAAGAGGAACAACGAATTTGAGGGCCTACTTACGTCTTCAGTCCTCCGTATAGGTGTTTGAGACTCCATGACAGCGTGCTGTCCACCCAAAATCCGTTACAGTGATCGACCTCGGTCACCCCACAGTCTGCATCTGATCGACGTCGGTTCCATGCGTCTGTCCCTGACTACCGACCTTGCGGTGTCTCTGCTGCCGACGTCGGTCCTCTGACCGACATCGGTCTTACCTACTGTCGACGTCGGTCCCATGACCGACGTCGGTCTTACCCTGCCCGACATCGTCGGCTTCGGTCTGCACATGACCGACATCGGCACCTGTCTGTTCGACGCCGGTTCCTCCTGACCGACATCGGTATCTGTGTTCGCCTGTGAGTGATGACTTTTTACCCGCGAGCTTCTTTGAATCAAAACCCATGTCCAAACTGCCCTGCTCAGAAGTATCCAGCACCATCCACTGGGTTCTGTCCGCCATCTCCTCCATAAACACCAAGGCTTTTCAGTTCTTAACCCTGTCAAATATATCTGTCTTCCGCTTAAGAACATGCATCTCCTTCCTGCTCATGTGACCAAGCCTACGAAGCCACGTCTCCGCAACAAAAGAAGAATCAGTAATATAAACAAGTAGATAAAGGGTACCTGTTTTCTTACCACCAGCTAATTCAAGTGCATCCGCTGTGAGAGTTCTTGTGCATCTCTCATCACCCAATCTTTCTGAAGAAATTAGCCATATCTCCAAACCTGGGACCTGCATGACCTTCATCAACACCTGTGTGTTGGCCGCCTGCAATTTCAGCTTCACTTCCCCTTTGCCAATTCTTTGGCAAGGCTTACCAGCTCCTCTACCTGGGGCTGCATGGAAAGAGGCAACCGAATCTTTTATCCAAGATTCAACTTTATCCAAGAACATCCTGTGCAATAACACCTGCAACATCTGTTTCTTCAGTTTCTTCATGCTGATCTGCTACCAAGCAACAATAATCTTTTACCTGCTCTTTCTTTCCATAGGGCCGTGAGTGACCATCTGTGCTTTTCAACTCCTCCATTCTTAGCTTACTTTGATCTGCTGTTGCTCTACTCCCACTCGATCAGAAACCCCTGAGAGTGCCCTGTAACCAAACACAAAACCTGCTTCCTGCAACTTGGCTCTGATACCACTTGTTGGGAGATAAAAACCGGAAGCACACAATTGATTACCAAACCAAGCAACTTAATATGCGGAAATTAACCAGATTCACCAAGTAACTAGAATTCAGAATAACACAAGATATGAGAGACAATACACAAATTGTATTAACACTTTATACAGAAAAGAATACAATAAAGAAGATGCCACTTCTTCTCCATCACCTTACAAAGGTTTCCCACACCTCAAGTGAACAGTAATTCTCCTCCCCAAAGCTCTCCCTCTCAGGTCCCAACACCCAACTCAAAATACAGAGTTGGTGTTCACCTCCCGTGCTCCATGCACACCACAAGTGCTCCACACACTCAAACAAGTACTCCACGTACTTCAAGTAGATCTCCCATGAACCTGCAATAACCTGCAGTTCAACAGACCATACTTATGGAAGGAACTCCCTTGCCTTCCTCTCTGCTCTATCCGAGTACACACCTGTACTCCAAGTAGATCCTGCCTGATACTGCTCCCTGTTGTGTTGCTGTCTATATGATCTTGCACACCTGCAAATCAAACACGGTTCTGCTCACCTGTGAACCTTGACCTTGCACACATATACACCTGCAGATCAACGATCTTACTTACCATGTAGATCAATCTACACCCTGAAGAACCCTTGTCCTTGCCTCACCAAGTCCTTATGATTCTTCAACCAGTACCAAGCTTGGCACTGATAGGGAACTAGGAGGAACACCCTTACTCACTTCACACACAGAAGGAGCAAACTTTGCTCAACTCAAACTAGAACAACTTTTCCAATACAACCATGAGTCTATTATATAGATCTCATCCAAACAATAATTAGACATCTAATTACAATAATTAGATCCGCAGCTCTCAGTCTAAAAATAGCTCTCTTCATGCAAACACTTGGTTCGTTAGCTAACTGCCCGTAACAAGCGCAGTCCGAACCACACAGGGGACCGACGTCGGTCCCTGTCTGCCTGGGGGTCGCCGACGCCGACCGATCTATGACCGACGTCGGTTGCCTTCTTGTCCAATACTACCGACGTCGGTTGGCCAGACCAAACGCCAGTCTCCGTGACACTTCTGCAACTCTCCTGCAACCTCCTCCATGTCTGCATCAGTGAAGCTTTTAGCTCCACAACCTAACATATACTATATAATATTTATTCTAACTTTATATTTTTATAGTAAATATTATATTATATATAATATTTTATACCAAATTTTATATTTATATATAAAATAATATAGTATTATATTATTTATGTATGTAATATTTATTCGTAACCTGTAAATTATATATTGTAATGGCCTCCAAGGGGGAATGTGTGTAATTAATAAAATTGGTCCCAAGCTCTTAATTATTACTTCATACATGGTGGCTATGTCAGGTCGAAGGAAACTGCTAACTACTAAACCTGAATGTGATTTAGAAGTTGGCCAAGAAACCACCTTTGCCTGCTGGTCACACTTGCTAGTTGATAATTCAAATGCCTCTTCATTATCTACCATTTTTTGGCATCTAATCGACATCAAATGTGTGAGATACATCTTTGGTGGGAGCTTGTCAGTGAAAAAGCCTCTGATGTAATAACTCCATCACCTTTCTAAAAAAATTGCACTGAGTGGTGAAACATGGCCTCAATCAAGTTATAACATCGTGTCAGGTTTAAAAAAACCTTCTGATATTAAAAAA
Source organism: Torreya grandis (assembly GCA_037957365.1). Taxonomy (NCBI): domain Eukaryota; kingdom Viridiplantae; phylum Streptophyta; class Pinopsida; order Cupressales; family Taxaceae; genus Torreya; species Torreya grandis. The sequence goes on along the minus strand of JARHVA010000043.1, from coordinate 2,430,873 downwards.
ACAATCTCCAAACTCCAACATATTCTTAAAATATCGTGGATTTTTATTGCCTTCTCCAAGAAAGAATAAAAGTTTTTGTATGATGGTCAAATGGATATTAAATATAAGGTCATTTATTTACTAACATATCACAATATTTCACTCACTCCTCCCACACTTGGTTTCCATTGTAGGTTATGCTTATTGGCATAACTAGTAGAAATATATTTAATATATTTATTTGAAAAACATTGGGAGATATCAATCTCAAGGCACCTATCTTGAATTTGTCACATATTACATTAATCAATGACTACATTACCTTTTCTATGAATCTGTTGCTTACTGGTGACAAATGATCTCAATCTAGTTGCGCCATTGCATCAAGCTCAAAAAATAATTATGGAGGAAAAAAAAGCTCCAAGCTCCATCCTAAGCTTAAGATATCACGATTTTTCAATTGCCTTTTTCAAGTAAGAAGAAAAACTTTCATATGACGGTTGAAGACACATAATTTTTGGTACAAAGATTGTAATTGCAATGTTATTATCATTTTTTCATAGATATGGATCGTTGGGTTAGATTAAGCTCTAGTTGGCACATTTTTCCTTGCGTTGGGCCTTGTTGATGGGTCATTTGACACGGCTCACCTACTCAAGGTGGGGCGCATGTGCGCCTAGCTTCTCTTGAAAAATAAATACAAAATGCTTCCCCGAAGGTCTCTTTCACCATGACATGGCATACTAGATACCTTAGCAGTGATTGTGTTTATTGTTCGAGTCAAGGGGTATTTGTTGGTTCTAGAATAAGTTTAGATAAATGAAAGATGTTGTAGGTCGTGTGGTTTGTTTCATAGGAAATCAATGCAGATGGATTCAACATGAAAACTTAATTGATTTAAAATATGTCCATCACACATATAAAATTCAATAATGCATAAAAAAATGATAAACAAGGGTTTACAATAAAAATAGAGCATGTAAACATGGATTCCATTCAAATTCAACCCACCTACTCTAACAAACTATAAAAAGCGAGCAAAAGATGAGGGTTTGGAAAAGAAATGAGCCTATTTTGCACTGAACAACGATTTGATTCATTTAGTTAGATGGCATCCATGAAATCGATCTATTGCTAGATCAATACGCACATAAGCATGATTAAAGATGATGTAAGATTCTAAGGGTTCCAACTATGAAGAAAATTACAAATCCACTATATACACGTACATGAAATAAACGATGGTCTTCACAACCTTTGTATAAAGATATTATTTGAAAAGCACAATATTGGATCCACCATAACCAAACAAAATACAGAAAAAAATTCAGTGCAACATTGCTCACAACAAAAAGTAACTAAGGAAAATAAGAAATTGTAAGACAATAAGGGGTCTGGTCCTCTATTCTAATGCAATATGCTAAATGAACTAGCCCTTTCAAAGCCACCCAACTAGCTATTTATAGACTTTCAGTTCATTGACCGAAGGGCCCTTTCCCTCCAAAAGTGGGTGAATAATTTTAATGTGATCCACCCACCAAGGAATGGATTTCAAGAAAGAGAGGCACCTCCCAACACTTAAGAGGTTGAAAACATTAATTGTGGTAGACAGTTGTTACAAACACATCATGAATAGTGCACTACGCTCTTGATCGAGCTAGCGATAAAAAAACTGTGCCAAAAAATCATGAACAGGTTTTAGGTCATGTATTTATACCGGTCAAGCTTATATCATTGTAAAGATAGCATAACCAACTTTCTAATATTGCAAATGACATGCAAACAGAGTAACAATTTAAAGGTTATGGCTGAAAAACCAACCAGCACTCTACTTCTATGTGAACTATGTTGCATGTATATTTCTTCCTCGTGCTTTGGACCCCGTTTCTGCGCATATTAAGTGGAGATAACAAATTTTATTATCTAGCGAATTGCTCCTCTCCAAGTGGGTGTTTCTTCTCCCGCTTAACTCTACAAAATAAAAACAATAAATGTCACATTTCCCAAAAATAAGTGAAATTATAATTAATACTACATTTAAAAATACCATAATTAAAACTTGATATATCAGAATTTAAAATTTAAAACTTATCTATGTCATACCAACGTGAAGTAACCGATGCCAACTTTTTGATGCCATTAATGACTCAAAAAATGGAAAACCAAAACCAAAATTATGAACAAATACATGTTTCCATATAATTGAACGCTCTTAATAATTTTTTTTGAATAAATATTAATTTTCTTAAAAAAATAATAAAAATAATATATTAAGTAGTTGTTTTGCACCCAACTTGAGGCTCATTGTGCACACTTTTGCACCCCCTTCTCACCTTTCTCCTCATCATATATGTTGTAACCACGTTTCATCCTTTGTTACCTCCATGCCCATGTGACAAAGCTAAACCATTAACTTCGTGGGCTTTTGAGAATAAAAAGAATTTTGCCCCCTTTTTATCCTTCCCCATCCACGTGGTAACACTTAAAACTTTTTCTTAGCTTTGGATTTGCACCCCCTTTACCATTCTGATGCGTTTTAGGAAAGTCATGATTCGAAAAAGAATAATCGTATTTTTCCCCTCATTTCATGGCTTTTATGGAGATTTCTTTTATAACTTTCATGCACACTTTTCATGAGGTAAAGCCTTTTGACTTGGTGGGTTTTTAAAACTTAAAAGTATTTTCCATTTTCCATTTTCCATTGGGATATGCCCACTTTTGTGCCCAACTTGATCATACTTGGCACTAAAACACGCATATGTGCCCGCATTAACCGTTGAGCACACCCAACCTAAGACAAATTCGTTTATGGATAAGCCTTCGCGCGCCACGCGCTTTCCTTGGCCCTGAAAAATGGAGGCGAAGAACTCATTTTCAGATGAATTGTAAAATATGAAAGTTAATTATTTTGTTGTCGTTTATACAATAGGGAAGCTTTTGAGATTCGATTATTAATTGAAAAATATCTGGATAAGTTGTGAACTCGATTTGGAAGATGCGGCCAGGTTTATAAAAATGGACCAAACAACATCAAGTGTTCACATTTGAAAGAAATATTATGTATGAAAGTTTATCGTACGAATTCGTTTGACACAACAAGATGGGTTATGTGACTTAATTTTACACGTAAATAAAGATAGTGTAAAGTTGTGACTAGTCGTGACAAAGCAATAAATTGCACGCAAACGAGATGGGATTCGAATTGATTACAATAAGCAAGACCATAATCGAATTAAAAAAAGAGGCACCCATATTTCATTAAATATTAAAGCATGTTGTGTAAGCGACAACAAATAGTGACTCTGCTGAAAAATGCTCGAACATTTTGGTACGAAAGAAACGTATCTATTAACCCATAATCTTTGGTTGAGACAACACATGGAACATGAACTGATTCAAAGGAGGAAAAGACGAGAATGACTAATAGACACAATTTGACATTCTCATGACCTGGTGTGTGCAAATGAGTTAATTGCCGTTTCTTAGAATACATAAGGACTAGCTACTACAACTCCAACCATCGGGCTAATGAATCTTACTTTGAGAATGCTTATCTCGGCAATGCTCCATTACCAGCTAGGCATCCATAGCCTCGATGGAGTTGCCTCTAATCCCACTCGAAACCTTGCTCTACTCCCAGTCAGGTGCCCATAACCTTGATAGAGGTTCCCAGAATCACCCGAAAATTAAGTTTTTCCAAAATTGATTTTTCTTTTAGTTTTATCTTTTCTTTTCTTTATTTGTTTTTAATATGTAAATTTCTGGGTTAGGGACCACCATGGCAAATGAAAGGTAGAATTATAGATTTTTCACACTGGATCTTAATTGTAACCAGTTTGTCTATGCAAACCTAGAAACCATTAAAATATGATTTTTGCGTTTGGTTTTGAGAAAATGTTTTCATTGACCAAATAGATTACTCAAACTTACTCAAACATGAACAAATTCAAAACAAAATTGATTCAGAAACAAAATCTAATGTTATAAATTACTACTCAAAGTACTTATGCCCTAGAACATCATTCGTGTCACCTACCTACAGGGCCCTCATTCTTTTTCTATGATTAATGAGTACCCACATGGACTTAGAACAAGGCTAGACCAAAATAGGGGCTTAAGATACAAGGATGAACCAACAACAAAAAACAAGAAAATAATGACCTAAACTAACAACAAAAGCAAGAAACGAAAGGAAACAACAAAAATAAATTATATACAAGGACACACCAGGGCAAATCATGCTTACGATGGTATTGACCTCTACGCTCATTCACACTATCCCACAAAGTTTTATTTACAATGTTCTCTTTAAATTTGACAATTTATTTACGTTTAATTTGCAAGAAGCACTTGGTATAAGTTATAAGAAATACTTCTACCTATAAAATGAATTGTGGTGAGGGATAGAGGTGGGTATCAACACATCCCAGAGAGATTAGAATACCCAATCTAGTATAAATGTGTTCTTTGTGGTAATCAATCACCAAACCAATTGTCGACTGCTCACTTTCTGATATGAATGTTGTGACAACATCCTTCTTGTTTTTTTCATCATCCATAAGGCATAGGCTCTATTCTTCTCACGCCAAGGATATTCTAGTTTTATCATCAGTGGCCAAGGTATGCATAGAGCTACACTAAACTAGGTCATAATTAGCTACGCCTCTTGTTGACTTTATTTCTTCGCTCAGGGCACTATGCTCATGACTATGCATCTTGGACTTGATTGTCTCTACCATGAAGAGTATTGGACTGCTAAAATATTATTTTACATGATGATCCAATTGATCTAAACTTTCAAGTATGGAGGTAACAACATGATATTAAACCTCTTTCCACCTATCATTAACAACATACAAATGTTGTTCTTCAGTGGAGAGGAACCTAGTGATAACACCATTTAGGTATATACCAACCAGATCATATGGAAGGCTGTTTTGAAGAGAGATTTCTTCATGTTTGTGTTCTGTTATATCATCTTCTTCATGCGGACAACCAAACTCAACCTCATCATCTTCCACCTCAACTATCTCCACTAATGGGCAGGGAGTTGAACTGCTGCAAAGTGGTTGCCAATGTTCCTACATTAACTCTCTAATTGTAGGAAAAATAATGTATAATATGTTTGTTTAAGATGCATAGAATGCATCTTATTCATCTAACTATTCCAATTATTTCATTTCATCTTTTGGCTGATTACAAGAAACTTTTGATTTGTCTTCTTGTATAAGTCGCCCATTGCTACTTGGGATTTCACCTACCCATTCACCCAAGACAACTTTTTTTTTTTAACCCAAGACAACTACTGCAACTTCATCATTCGAATCATCCTTGTCACTACTCTCTTGGACCATTCTTGCCTACTAAATGGAATATTCTTGGTCAACATAATCGCTTCAACTCTTTTCCCATTTCCACACTTGGAAGCCACAAAATGGGAACTAGAGAACATTGTTGCGTAGGTCAACCCATGCATTGCTTGTTGGGGATCTCTTGCAACAAACAAAACTTGATTAACAACAACATCAAAAGACTCTAAATCACTAACACAAGGCAAGACAATATGTTGATGATGTGCAAAATTATCAGAGTTATATGCATTAGAATCAACAATAGTGTTCTTAGTCATCATGGGAAGGTTCAATTGGTTTTAAGCTTGAGGCACTGCTTCATTAGAAGGTGTAAATGGGTCCATGGGTTGACTTGCAGGTAATCAAAGCGAAGGATTTTGGGTGTAACCAATCGATTATATTAATGAGTAAAACATGTCAGCACCATATCCATGTGGTAATCATTGTTGTTCGATCATGGAATCTTCTTGGTAAGTCAGTAGCAAAGATGTGAGAGTGGGAGTCCTACAAATAAGCATAACAATGAGGGGTCCAACATTGTTAGATAGATATTGATGACAACCACTTCCGTTTACAAGAATGGATCGTTCAACCTCATGTACAACTGATGAAAGCAGTTGTTGAACATGCTCATGGGTTAATTGGGCTCTCTACGAGTAGTAGCAAACTGGTAGTATAAAGTAGTAAGATCAGTTGACACACTAAAATGGTTAATGAAGATATTTTCAAAAGTAGCCCATGAGGAAATACATCCATTTGACAAATCAAGGTACTAGCGATAAGCAACCTCATCCAAAGAATAAGGAAACAAATGACAGAGAACATCTTCATGTTGAATCTGAGTTCAGATGATGGCATCTTTGAATGCTTGAATGTGCTCTTCAATGGTTCAAATCCCACCATATACATATTTTGAGCATAATTTCTCAAGATTCTTAGGCAAATGATGGGCAACTCCTAAAATGTTCACAAGGTAACTACCTCCACCAAGCCACACAACAACCATTGGTGGGTATAAAGCTTGTTGCTATGTTGTTTAGGTACATAACAAGGTATGAGAAGTGTAGAAGATAAGAAACAAGACCATAATGAAGCGCACGCATGCATGCATGCACGCATGCATGCACATACACATATTCTTATTTGGCCCTCCTAACACCAATCATTTAATGGATCATTTGACATGCTTTACCAACTCAAAGGGAGGTGCATGCTCACCTAGCCTCTCCTAAAAAGGAAATACGAAATGTTTCCTCCTAATTCTATTTCACCAGGTTATGACATACTAGATACCTCAATGGCCATTGTGTTTACTATTCTGGTCAAGGGTTTTTTACTAGTTCTATAATAAGTTTAAATAAATGAAAGATGATGCAGGTCTCGTGGTTTGTTGCCCAAGAAATTAACATAGTTGGATTTAACATGAAAACATAGTTGATTTATAAAATGTCCATCACATATAAATTCAACAATGCATAAACAATGATAAACAAGGGTTTGCAATAGAAATAGACCCTGTAAACACAGATTGCATTCAGATTTAACCCATCTACTCTAACAAATTATAAAAAAGAAGCAAAAGATGAGGGGTTGGAAAAGAAATGAACATGTTTTGCACTAAATGAAGATATGATTCATCCAATTAGATGACAACCATGAAATCGATCTATTCCCTGACTAGTACACATACATCTATGAGCAAAGATGATGTAAGACGCTGAGGGTTCCAGCTATGAAGCAAAAACACAAATCCACCATATATACACATCTAGGAAATGGCAATAGTCTTCACAACCTTTGTATAAAGATATTTCTCAAAAAACATAGTATTGGATCCACCATAACCAAGTGAAGTACATAAAAAGCTTCAACACAACATTGCTCACAGAAAAAACTAACGAAAACAAGAAATTACGGGAAAATAAGTGGTTTGGTCTTCTATTCTAATGCAAAATGCCAAATGGACCAACACTTTATGAAGCTACACAACTGGTTATTTATAGACTTTCACTTCATTGATTGAAGGGCCCTTTCTATCCAAAAATGGGTGAAGAATTTTAATGCGATTCACCCACCAAAGGGTGGATTTCAATAAAGAGAAGCACCTCCCAACACTTCGATGCTGAAAACATTAATTGTGGTAGCCGATTGTTGCAAACACATCATGAACAATGCACTCCCCTCTTATTGAAACTAGTAACAACAAAAATGTGCCACGAAAACATGAACATGTTTTAAAATAATGCATTTATACAATCAAGCCATATATCATTGTGAAGAGAGTGGAACTAGTCTTCCAATGTTGCAAATAACATGTGAAATGGATCAATGGTTCAAAATTTATGGTTGAAAAACCAACCAACACTCTGCTTTTGCGCGAACCATGCTACATGTTTATTTATTCCTTGTGCTTTGGAGCCCATTTTTGTGTGCATTAAGTGGGGATAGCGAGTTTTGTCGTCTAGTGAATTAATCCTCTCCAAGTGGGAGTCTCTTCTCCTACCCAACTCTACAAAATAAAAGCAATAATTCCACTTTTCCTAAAAATAAGCAAAATGATAATAAATGCGACATTTAAAAGCACCATGATTAATACATGATATGATAGGTTTTACAATTTAAAACTTGTCCATGCGATACCCATGCGACCGCGAAGTCATTGATGCCAATTTTTGACGCCACTAATGGCTCAAAAAACTTATCCATGCAATACACAATTAAATGAATTCTAATTTACAGTTCTAATTTGTATTTTGGATGACTTTTATTAACATGCAAAAAGATAAACTATTTCTAAATGCAATTTCTCTTTTTGAGTTATCTTGGGGTTTCTATTGAAGTGTGTATGAGAATTGTTTGTTTGTGTTGTCTCTGAGTATGTGTGTTGAATGTTAACACTGAAAGAAGTTGTTGGTTGTAAATGAAAAAACAAAAAATCTTGTCTATTTTTAATCTAACATACAAGCTATTGTTCTTTCAAATCTATTGTATATGAATGCAACTACAAATGATTGAATAATTTTTCAATGCCAAGAGTATGTAAGATGATTTTTTTTTTTTTAAATTGTATAAATTTTCTGTAAGTAATCTAATTTAAACAAAATATCTAATCTAATAAACAAACTAATAACAATAAAAGGAAATTAAATCTCCTAGTGTGACCAAAATAGAAAACAATTGGAGATAAAATATTGAACTATTGATGAATTCAATTAATCTTCAAGTTGCTAACTTTGTATTTATTGTTCAATAAGACTCGGGAATTCTCCATCAAGAGGAAGCATAAAAGAGGATGAATACACAATCAAAAATTGAATAAGAAGACAACTGAATAGTGATTGGTTACTCACGAACAACAGAGTAATGTGTTGCAAGCTCGTAGAATTTTTTCTCCAATTCGTGTGGTTAACCAAAAGATTACTATGGAACTTGAGATGTGTTCTTTAAAAACTACATAATTATTGATCTTAGTTCTTTAAAAGCTACATAAGGCAAATTGTGGCTCTGTAAAATCTGTATGCTCAATTATTAATACATTTTTCGGATCAAAAATCAAGGAAAAAGAAGTTATTTGGAAAGAAAGAGAAGGGATTGTATGTGGGAGTTAAATGACGCTTGACTGAGAGTTTATTGGCGTTAACTTGAAGGAAGTTAAAATTGATTTGAACATAACTAAATAATGTACTAGAACATCAAAAAGGTAAGTGCAATAAAAGAAAATAAAAAATGAAAGCTAAAACATGGAAAACGCATCAAAATGTATGTTCTAAGAATGAATTTCAAAGAACATGTAACGGTGGTGAAACTACCACTTTATGAAGGCAATAGTGTGCGAAACCGTCGGAGCAGTTTGTAGAACCACCACAACGGTTGCATAAAACATCTCGATGGTTTTGTCGTGCCACATGAAGATTCAAAATTTCAAGGAAAGACTTGAAAAATGCAAACTTGACTTATTAACAAGGTTAGAAAAGAGGCAAAAGACAAGAAGGAATGAGTAGACTAGATCTAAGCATGTTTTATTTATGGAGGACCTTGCATCATCATCGCATATCACGAAATGTTGCACTGTGCAAAATTTAGGTGCATATAGGTCCAAAGGCAAAAAATGTTTATGCAGAGATGCAAAGGACATATCATGATTATAAAAAATCAGATTTCACTTCCTAACACTTTTCTAAGATTCTGCAAGAACTGGACGAAACTTTAGTGTACCTAAGGTATGTTGATCTTCCATTTGCTAACAAAATGCCCAAAACTTGATCAAAATCTAGGAAAGAGGTATGGATGATAAGCTCGTAGTGAGAGGAATTTTTTCCTAGTGGTTTGGATGTTTTATGCCTTTTCAAAAAAGAGAGGGATTGAGATTTGGAACAATGTACGTACATGTGGCAAGAAACGTTTGGTGTGTGCAAAGCTTCTATGCAAAATGGGAAGGGGATGCATATATTTATAGAAAAATCTGCTTCGACTCGACGTGCAGTGTCTTTGCCACCTCCGCACTTCGTGCTTTGTGCACTCCTATGACCCGACTAACCTGACCTCAAGGGTGCACTTCACACGCTTTGTGTCCTTCAATGCCCTGGCCGACCCAACCTCCTAGACCTATCAAATAGCAAAATCATGCCTAAGCACGACTTATTCACATTTTAATGCTCAATGTGCTCAAGCAGTTGGGTTTGCCTAGCCTATTGGACATGTTGGGTGTGAAAAATGCATTTTAATTTTATGCAAAATTGGCTAAGTATAAAAGAAAAATCTTTAGGAAAGTCGAGTTGTGGAACGAAAGCTTCGTGTTGACAACAAAAATTAGAAAATTTGACTAAGTAAAATTTTGAAAACACCGAACGCAAGAGTTTGGCATGTTAATATGCAACAGCATTACGAGATATACTTATCTCCTACATCTCCTACATAAATGTCTATTATTTCTTTAAGATCCTTGGAAAGCTCAACATCAACTCATACATGCTTCTCTAGTCTAGCCACATAGAATTTACTTTGCTCATGGCCTATGAAGCAACCTAAGGGCTTTATTAACTGGTCTATGAAACCCCAAAGGTACAAAGATAAGCCTTGAAACTCTACCCAAATTGAGATTCTATACTTGGCTGGTTCAAACACAACAAAATCCCTAGTCCAATAGGAGAAAACCACAAAGTGTTGTAGATAAACCATGGCCCATGGGCAACTAGGACTTTATAATGCTGAACATTTAAAATTTCAAAATGACAACCATTTGGTAAGGTTTTGAGCACGCTCAATCTTCACATCATGGGATTTCCAATTGTTGTGCACTCAACTCTTAAGCATACCCTTCAAGTGGATTCGACCAGCAAAATAAGCAACCAAAATAAAGTTTTCAAAGCAATGGCAAGCTTTATCCAATTGAAGACAATTTAAAACATTTGACAAAGAGTCGACCAACATGGTTTCTTTGCCTCGTGGAAGATTTTCTATACAAATTTATTTGGTCATTTTGATACCATTCCTATTCAAAGCTCCAACAAAAACACCTACATCAAATGATGAATGTGCTGAGAAGCCAATCATAATATAGAATGAAGTTGTTGCCCAAGGGGAAGTGAACCAGTAGGTTCACAACAATGAATGCAACCAACTATGGTATCTTACTTATATTGGCAGTGCGTCAAAATAAAGCATAGAAAACTAAAACCCTAGCAAAAAGCGATTCTTCCAAGGATCCTTCCACTTGTAAATTTATCTACACCATTTACTAAACAATCATCTGTTCAAAAGTATGTGCACAAAATTCAACCATCATGTACTCTTTAATGTGGATTTTGATTGGAAGTTGGATAGTGGGATTTACATCATTTGATAGTCATTGTTGGTGGATAAGTTTGTGATTGTGTATGGTTCATTTGTAGTATATGATGGATTTTTCAAAATTAGAAAGCATTTCTTCATTGTGTAAATTTTTCATTTTCATTTGCAATGATATAAATTTTAAGCTATGTATGGATCATTGGTGGTGGATGATGACATAGGCTAATTTCCCGATCAATGTTGCTTCTTTTTTTTGATAAAAAACTAGGGCTTTATTGGCAGTGTGACAAAATAAGGCAAAAAGCATAGAAAACTATAACCCTAGCAAAGCAATTCTTCCAAGGATCCTTCCACTTGTAAATTTATCTACACCATTTACTAAACAATCAATTGTTCAAAAGTTTGTGCACAAAATTCAACCATCATGTACTCTTTAATGGGGATTTTGATTGGAAGTTGGGTAGCGGGATTTACATCATTTGATAGTCATTGTTAGCGGATAAGTTTGTGATCGTGTATGGTTCATTTGTAGTATATGATGGATTTGTCAAAATTAGAAAGCATTTCTTCATTGTGTAAATTTTTCATCTTCATTTGCAATAATATAAATTTTAAGCTATGTATGGATCATTGGTGGTGGATGATGACATAGGCTAATTTCCCAATCAATGTTGCTTCTTTTTTTGGATAAAAACTAGGGCTTTATTGGGCCCAACCATTGTCCAAAAATATCAAGAAACGTACCTGAGAAAGGCACTAAAGGCTTTTCTTTATGATAAATATGATAGAGGCAACGTGAATACTATAAGTTTGTATGCCAATTATTATGATAGTAGAAACTATTGTTGGAATAAATAGTTGAATTCATACCCATAATAGTAATTGCTTTAGCAAACAAATAAGCATTGATATGAAGTCTAAAAATTTTCAGAAGGTAATTACAAGTACTAATCAAACTCATTGTATATATGTGGGGAGGGCGGGGGGGCGGGAAGCGATGGGAGGAGGGTCAGGGATAGGCAGGGAATTGGCAAGCCCACACCTAATTTGCAACACCAATTATTATGATAGTAGAAACCATTGTTGGAAGAAATAGTTGAATATGTATCCATAGTAGTAACTATGTTAGCAAACATAGAAGCATTAATATAGAGTCCAAAAGTCTTCAAAAGAAAAGTACAAGTACTATATTTCTAATCAAACTCATTGTGTGTGTGCATGCACACACGTGTGTGGGCCCACACCCAATTTGGAACGTAAGTGGAGGGTCCAGTCCTTGCAACTCCACTATGCCACTCAACGAATTATTTTCCATGCTATGGTGGGATCTAGGTCGTACCACTACGAGTGCATCCACTTCATTGTTACACCACAACCCAAGGGACATTGACAATAGCAATGTTGGCTTCACTAAAATTTGGGCCAAGCATTAGAGCATAGGAATTAAATTGCCACCATCAAAATATTTGCTTAGGGAACTTTTGTTCAAGGTAATTTAATTACTCCATGTTCCAACTTTGAGATGGGAGAAAGCTCTTTCTTCTTAAGCAAAGGCATGAAGATCACAACTTATACCTAGTAACATCTACTATCCTCAATGTTTGGGATATGTTGCAATTAGAGCTCCTTCAATAATGATAACAATAAGTTTGGGGGATTAATCCAATTATACCCAACACTAAAATCCTCCCCAGGTCTGCTATTGTGAGCCATGGATAACATACATCCTTTATTTTCTCCACAATATATATTAGTGATGTTTTGAAGTGCATGGAATTGACAAATATATAACATCATTCAAAATGTTTGAGGAACATGCAATCAGTGCATCTACCCATTGACATGTGCTGAAATGCTTGATGACTCACACACCCTTTGAAAGTAATACCCCTTGCAGAGATACATTAGCATCATCCAAGTCATCCAACTCCCCACTTTGAAGACATGCTAAAATTGGCTAAACAATCTCAATGAAAATTTTATCAAACAATTAAAATTGATAATATATTGGTCCCAGCTCAAACCCTTTAATAATATAAACTTGAATTATATGTACTCCAATAGATCATCTCGAGAAACAATGAGCCTGTACATTTCATAATATCTCCATTCAACTTTCAAAGGGTTTGTTAAAATCCATAGTAGATTCTATTTACATAGCATTGCCAAAAGTGTAAGTAATTTACAATTACTCGCATTTAAAAATAGAAAAGAAATGGCAAACCCAGAATTAACCACAAGTTAGTGAAAGGGACTAACTGCAAGTTATTGGAAAACACAGCATGTAATTGAGAAAATTACAAAATTTTACAAGTCAAATCCTGGGTTTGACAGCTAGAAGGTTAGAACGGCACAGGATTTGTTTCGGTTTAAGACTACTTCAGGGTTTTGCCCATTTCTGCTACTATGTTAAGATCAACTATATTTTTATCGTGTTGATAACACTATTGCACTATAATAAGTATGTAATTTGATGGCTATCTCTATATTAATATTTAATACTTTTTGTATTTATTTCGTAATCTACTTCTTTCACTTTGTATGAATGATGAATATATATACTTTACATATACTAGTGCACATCTATATATGATTCACAGTGAAAACACAGCCCAACAACTTGAATATTATAAACAGAAGACAAACCTGAAGTTCTAGCAAAGCAAAGCCCCTATTTTAGGGAAACTTTTTACATAAGTTAAGGGCAAGTTTCCAAATGGTTCCTTGCTACAAAATCCTGCATGTAACATGAGAATATGCAATTTCTCAACTGATTAAAATATGTGTTCCTTCAATGTGTCATAGACCATTAGACGAAGCATCTCACATTCGCTCATAATTGAGCTTTTCCGACTATATGCATAAACATCAGAGATCATGTTAGCAATCCCAATGTTCATATTTGATCCAATAGTCATTGAAGTAATAAACTATTACATAAACATCAAAACTTAAAGACACCCTATAAATACCTTTATTAGCATGTATGTTGGAAGCCATGCAGGTGCAGTTGGAATTCCCACCCAGGCTAACTGCTCAAACCAAAGTTAACAAGAAATTTAATACAATGTAGAGTTCAACAACAAAAAAATTCAAACAAACACTACAGCACAGTCCAATATATTTTCTGAATCATTTTCGAGGTATCCTTCAAACTTATGCTTGAAAAAAGTTGTATAATAATGTTGCTTGTTTTCCAACTTTTTAAAAACATAAATGCTTATTATTAATACTGCTACAAATGTTACTTGTAGTTATTGGATTTAACATAGCACGACTGTTTGAAATTCAATGTGTCAAGACTGGCATGGTAGTTAGTTTGTGTGTATTAACTAACACAACTAGCAAAGATGGAATTTCATATCATGTAGATTCTCATTGGATCACATGTAAATGACCTACATGTAAAAACAATTGGCCTATGATATTTTCCTAATGAATTGAAGACAAATAAACAATAAAAATGTAAAGTATTGTGATTTGTTCAATTAATTTTATACAAATCAAATCTCCTGTAAATGTAAATCTACACCAAAACACCAATCTGTGAAGTATTTGAGCTTGCTTAGCATAGAACGTGCCCCTGTGGATTTGAATACAGATTAATTCTCTTGTAAATGTAAATTCAAACCAAAATGCCAAATTGAGGTGTTGGGTAAGGCACTTCAAAATTATTTATAATTATAAACTCTCTCAAGCTGAGTATTTAAGCTTAACTGGCATACAACATATCAGTTACCCGTAAACAATATATTTAGAGATGAAAAATGAAAGCATAAATAACAAGTAGCACAGAGTGCGTTACTATAACTACACATCAAATACAAACTTGTGGCTTATAATATTAAGCTATTTAAGCGATGAGGAAAAAACAAACTTGCTGATAAATAAATGATATTAATTTAACAACACTATGACAATGCTCAAAACATATTTGCAACTTCTTAGTGACAACCCTCTAAATTCAATAATTAAATACTTCAACGCTGTTTACACTCTAGTGTCTGTCATATATGATGGCTTTGTTGAGACACTAAATTAATGTCAGTATTACTTACAACATATTGTGCTTGAGTTTTAATTTTTTATGGACCCCGAAGGTTTTTAGAAAGACATTCATTTTAACCTTTCACTTGAGTCGTGATTGGGGGGGATGGTGAGCAAATACCTCATTCTAAGTAAGGATTGGTGCGTAAATGTCATTTTCCTTTGGGCCTTCGAGTTATATTTCAGGGGGCATGTTAGAGTAATAAAACTTGTCTTATTGAGCCCATTCAATTAACAATCTTGTGTAGACATTTGGCTGATTTGCAGTTAGATGTGAGCCATTGAGCGTTTCAAACTCTCCCCAGTCTATCTTAGGTTTAGGCCTATAAACAAATAATCTGCATCCACATAAACAACATATCATATTGTAATTCTATTATTTCTCTATAATAAGCAATCTTGGGCTTGTGTACCCTAAGGTTAAAAGGCACTCTCCATAATGTAATGTTATCTTGTGTAATCTTTGGTTTTGTGAAGTTTTAGTCATGTCAATCATGGAACTCTGCATTACGCCTCACACGTGTGTGTGTACATATATACACGTGTATATTTATGTGTACATACATACATACACATACTTTTTAACAATTATGGACACAAAATAATTGAATTTGCTTAAATTAACTTGCGCTCAAAATTTTATAATGTTATAATTTGTGTCCGCCTCCACTCAGTTTTGTAATTTTGAAGTCTTTCCAAGCCAACAGTTGCCAAGCTACGATGGTTTATAACTTTATATTAACACTAGTTTTCCTATGAGCCTGGCATTCTCATGAAGCTCCCAAGATCTCCCTACAGCTCCCAAGGGTCACTTTGCTCAATGGTTTCCAGCTTCAGTTTGCCCACTAAAGATCGCCAACCATTGCTCTTTTTTCTCACGACCTTCTTGCTAATTTATGGAAATGCAAACTGCCTCTATATTGTTAGGAAATTAAATACATAGGTAAATATGGAAGAAGCAACTGCATGATAATTTATTCAAAAAAATCCTTCATATATATGTTCAGGTTTCACATTGATTGATTAATCTTTATCCTAAAGCTTTAATAAAAAAAATCTTCATTGAACGCAACTACCCAACTAATTACCTTACGGGTCCAACCCAACGACTCAACTAACACTATTTACACTAACATTATTAATGACCGATCTTAATTATTAACATTAATTATGTCTAATTATAAAGTAATCTAAAGAACTTTATCAATTCTAAAGGGGTGTCTCACACACGAGATGCATAACCTGACAAACTACTAACAAAATAACAACAAAATTTGAATCCCACAACCCAACAAACCCCTCTTGATCCAAAGGGGACCAAAAGATGATCAAGAACAAATGACTGTGAAGCCATCCAACAATATTTGTCACAGCCTACCAATTGGGCCTCTGCACATCCTCGTATTGATCAATTGGTGTCACTTACACAAAGCCTATGATCCTAACACAAACGATGTCGCTTACGCAACACCTTATCCTAACACGAAGATGAGCATCATCCTGGGCATACTCATCCCCTCTGACCATCCATACTTGTACTGTATTATGAGTATCATAATGGGCATACTCAACTACATTGATCCTTGTCTTGATGATAATTCGATACCTCTGTAGGGCACATTTACCTTGATGCCCAACGGCACTGACCACTTTACTCAACATTATAGGTGCTAGCAACCCTTGTCAGCTCTACAATCACCGACGACTGATCGAAACCAATACAGTATTTTCCCCCTATCAGATGAGAGGTAAGAAGCTATGTAGCAAAAAAATATTACTAGATAATTGGTTTGCTCCTCATTAATGATATCAAATAAATCAAAAACCAAAATTTGGATAGAAAAACATCAAACTCCTATCATCTATCCAAAAATGCTACTTCAGCAAAACCCGATCTCAAATCTAGCAATGAATTTAAAATGGGTGGGTCGCTAGCTCTATTACCCTGTTAGATCCCGAGAGACCTGTAAACCCCAAAATGCAAATTTGTCTTCGACAACAATAGCGGTAGTAAGTAGTGTTACATTCATAGTTTCCTTATAAAAACAACCTTTTTTCAAGCTTAGATTAATAGTAGGGTGTCAAATTCGATCGAAAATGCACTCATCATGCATTTTGTACTTTTTTTTTCTCCACTTTTTAACACAATTTTCACAAAAACCACAAGGAGAGACCTCCAAATCAAAAACAAACTTTTTCAATGGATTCAAAATGGGAAAAAACCTACAAATCAAGTAGTCATACTAGTAGAAAATATGAATGTTGAAAGAATGTAGAGAAAACTGGAAGGCACACGACACACTTACAATTGTGTGTCTGTCTTTTTATTAAGGAGAAAGTGGTTACAATCAATTGGGTAGGATGATAATCAACCTTTAGTTAATGACTACCTAATAGCTATTAATAATTTTAACACCCTCCCTTAATGACTAAACTAGAGACTACTCCATGTTTGTTTCATAATTTTACTAACAAAAGTGGGACCAATAGTTTAGTCATTATATTTACAGGTTGCTCTTTATATATCAATAGAAAATCTGCAGTCCTCTGACATTTTGTTGTTGTCCAATGTAGAGGTTTCGATGTAGACAAAACCGAAAAGGATAGCCAATAGCAAAACAAAGATCCGGTCATGTGGACATAAGATGTATCAAGTTGTCCACCAATTCACTATAAGGTGATTCATTGATCAGTGACAAATCATCATTCGTTGATAACTTCAGCTTCACCTCTATAGTTAGAAATCCACAATCCTAGAGATGTTGATCAAACAAAGTATATCAGGTTCGTGGAACCTGCTTAAGTCTATACAGGGACTTAATCAACCTGCAAACCAAATGCTCACGAACAACCCAAAAACCTTCAAGCTACACCATGTAGACCTCCTCATCCAAACCTCTAAAGAAAAGCAACTGAAATGTGACCATCTTCGCAGTAGCAGTGAGAGTAGAAACCAACTCTGCAATAAGAAAAGAAACCATCTCCTCATCTATTCCCTCCTATTGACAAAATCCTTTCACAACAAGATGAGCCTTGTACTTGTCCAAAGCACAAATTTTGTCCACCCATTTACAGCCATAGGTTGTGTAACTGCAGTTCAAATACGATACAAAGGTCAAAAGCAAGAGCAAAATGGCGCGCTTTGTGAAAGTAACAACCCTATTCTTGCTCTTCTAAGCCAATGCCTTTGATTGAAGCATATAATCTACCTACACAACCACCTATGTATTTCACTGAGATTGAGGAATTGCATCCTCCTACACATTCTTTATAGTGGATATTCCCTCTACAACTAGTGCACGTATGTTGACAAGAGCAAGGTCAACAAGCCTATGAGGAATTTCATGCTCTAGCACATCTTGTATAGTGGAGTCTCCATCCACGCATTCATGTTGATTGTAGTTGGGTTAACGAGCCTATACAAGCCATCTTGCTCAATACCCAAGGCAATTACTTCGCCCTGTTTGACAATAGACACAAACACTATTTCCCAAAGAAATGTACAACAATGTTAGGATTTCCCTTTAACTAACTAAAAAATAAGAGATTTTTATTCATGCTAAGAACATACATAACATTCCTTTGATCTTTTGAGCATTATTCAACTCCCTATAAATATCTCCTATCTCCTCTACTGCATATGACTGACCTTCAACTAATGAAATTAAATCAAGAAAATTTGTACTTGCATAAAATTTGACATACTAGTCTCAGAGATCTTTCATCCGAAGATGTTCTGACAAGTACTCATCCTCATATATCTTTGTGAAAAATAGCAAAATTTTCAAGTACAAAACTCAGCTTTTCTCTGAAGTTTGGTATTTATTTTTCATATTGGTCCACAATGCACTCACCATAATGGCATTCTCGACTTCAAGAATCATGTCATCTAACACTGATAACTTTAACAACAAGGCCTCCTTATAACGCTTGTCATAATCCGCAAAGTTCATAATAAGTCTTGCTTTAGTGCCAAAAATGATTTTATCACAATCATGATATTCCGCAATTGTTAAAATTTAATGTTTCCAAACATTATAATTATGACCAATTAACTTTTGTGCTTTCGACAAAACCAAATTTTACATGTTGGCCATTTTATGCACAATTTTTTACATTGAACAAAAAACGTACATCGCTGACCCAAAAATCAATGCAATAGAAAAAGTACAATTTTTTGACTCGAAAATCAATGCAACAAACTGACCCAAAAATCAATGCAAAAGGAAATACATAGTTTATATTCTGAATTTGCTTATAAATTGAATGTCAAATTTACTTAAAGTTCTCTTTTGTATGATTTCTCATACCCTAGCATAGTTGTTTTTTTGTTGGGCATCGTTTTTCTGCTAGTTTGAGACTAAAAACATGTCTACCCTAATTGTCTTTCCTGTGCCTTGGCTAGTTTGCATTTTGTTCTGCAAATCTCTTTTATTTTCACACTAGGTTCGTTTGCTATGCATTTTTTTGGGCCATGAATTGCAACGACCTTCTCTTCGTCATTTTGGACTTTTACTGCCTTCTCTGCATCATTTTGGACTTTTACAGCCTTCTCTATGTCGTTTCGGACTTTTCCGCTCTTTTATTCGCGTTTCTTGCATTCTGCCCTTCCTCACGTTGGTCTGCTTTACCTCACGCCTCTGCGAGTCTTCACAACCTACACACGCATCACAACCCCTAACTACAAATCATGATGATGTTGTTGGATGTTCCATGACCTCTTCAATTTATTATATAGTTTGTACCCTTCTTTCTAGGGCATCCTTAAACTTAGACCTCTTCTTATTCTCTATTTGCACCCTTCTCCTAGGGTTTCCTTGAACAATTAGTTTCGTTTGTACCCAACTAGGGCTTCCCCAAACAATTGGCTCTAATACCAATGTTGACAAATATGAATGCTGAAAGAATGAAGAGAAAATTGGAAGGCACACGGCACACTTACACTTGTGTGTTTGTTCTTTTATTAAGCAGAAAGTGGTTACATTTAGTTGGGAAGGTTGATAACCAACCTTTAGTTAATGACTAACTAATAGGTGGTTAATAAATTTAACACATAAACCAACCTTCTTTGTGAAAAACAAATATTCCGAAAAATAGCTTATGCATAGGCTGAAAGTTACGGAATTTTAAAAAAGAATTTACACTTAGTGGGATTGGACCTCTTGACCTCTAACATGCTCAATGTCTTACAAACAACCTCTTGACCCACTCTTCTTCATAATTACTTGATACATAGAATAAAAGACTTTGTATAATGTCCACTTGCACACAAGTTCTTTGCACTCAAATTTAAAAAACAATTTAGCAAGACTTGATCATGTTACCTCAAGTCTTTCAATGCCTTTAATGCATGCTTTTTACCAACTCGCCTATATCAACAGTTGTAATATAATTTCAACAAACTTGTATATAGCCTTTGCTTTGTACTATGTGACCCAAAAAAGAAAATATGCAACAGTAAAATAAATACCCAATAGGAAGAAAAATCGTGCCCAACAACCAAGAAAAAGACACCCACCAACAAAAGGAATAAATCAGGCTTTAATGGGACCCACGTGCATGCTTTGAATGGTTTATTTGACTTCTCAGGTTTTTGTCAAAGGTTTTCAAACCTTTTCCAATGCCCAGGGTGAATTTTTCAGAGCCAGAGTGATTTCGCAAAATAACACTCGTACATATTGAACCCGATTCAACGCCTCTGTTAGGATCAGCAATGAAAACCAAAAAAAATACCACACCTAGCAAATTCAAATGCCATTTCAGGTAGTTTCAGTGCATTTATGTAAGTTTTATCTCATCTTTAACGCCATTCAGGAAAGTATCACACTTGAACACCAATTCAAGATTTTTTCCAAGCTTCCAGCGCCTCCAACAAATTAATCACAGGCCCCCATCAACCCTAGGCAGCAAATGACATGTTTTAAGCAAAGGATTCCCACCCCAACGAAAGTAAATAACGCCCTTGGCAGATTAACCACAAATAATCATGCTATTTTCACATTCCAGGCAGAATTTAATGCTTTTGCATGCTTTTCAATGCCTCTGGTAAGCAAATGGTGTCTCAAACAAATTGTACAGCCCCGGGCATGCCTCAGATGGATTTGCAATGCTTCTTTTTGAGCTTCCAGGTAAGCAACACTTTTTTTCAAGCTTCCAAGAAAATTTCAACGCCATTTTTTAGGAACTTCTGATTCTTCAAAACTTTTAATACATATTCCAATGCTTCTTCAAGCTTAGGCACCCTCCAAACAAAGATAAAGCAAATATCTTCAAGCAACTTCTTAAAATCTCAAGGGAACTTCTTTCACGGCTCTTCCATGGCTTCCTCAAGGATGTTATTAACATCAAGCTATGATGCCACTGTTAGGAAATCAAATATATAGGTAAATATGGAAGACGCAACTAATGATAATTTATTCGAAAAAAACTTTCATAAACGTTTGGGTTTTATATTGATTGATTAATCTTTCATCCTAAAGCTTTAATAAGTTTTTTCTTCACTAAATGCAACTACCCAACTAATTACCTTACGGGCCCAACCATCTGTGATTCAAGCAATACTATTAAAACTCTAGCATTATTAATGACTAACATTAATAATGTCTAGGTATTAAGTACTCTAAAAAACTTTATTAATACCAAGAGGATGTCTCACACATGAGATGCATGCCCAACATGTTCCAAACCCCCTGCAGATTCAACCTCTCTTGTCTGCAAACAGAAATTGCAAAGGACCTACGACATTGTTTGCATTTTGTCAGCTACATCCAAGATTCATGCTTCTTCCACTATTCTCTTTAAATTTTGAAATATCTTTCGCTGGGATACATTATCATATTTTTCTTCTAGCTGCTAAGATCTAGAACAGTTCTAATCTGAAAAGATTTGTGCCCACAATGCTAGAGCATACTCCTTGAACACATCCAATAAATCTGCAGCTACCCTGATAAGTTGTGTTGAATCAGGTCTAAACTTCAGTTGTTTACATGCTGCATCTAGACGGCTTAAGCTATGATTTCCAACTTTCGCTGGTTGCTCTTAGCATATGCGCCACGTTCAGGTGTAAAATCTTGGGCAGAAAGCTTGTAAGGGCAGCATTTGGCATCGTTCTTGTATAGGAATTAGTTCTCCACCACAATCTGCATCTTGTTTATGGAAGACCCGCAAAACATGAATCTAACATGGATTTCAAAATGTTCACAATCATGAGTTCTCTATTAAAATATTATATTTCAGAGGATATGCATACAAATATGGAGAATAGAAAACGAATAATGGAAATTATTTATTAAGAACTGATGCTGCAGCAACAACATCTTTCATGTACATACACTTATACAAGCATTAGCCATTATAACTCCTAAACTTAGACAAGGTCACATGTTGACATTTATGACTTACATTATAAGCAAAGAGACTTACAGCATGGACCGTGGAAGCTCAATAACATTTATTACTTGTTTGCTTTCACTACCGACTTTATTACATAATTTGAGTGTTATATTCCAACAATTTTTAGCATACAAAGGTCAATATAGAGTACAAATTCCATGGATTATGATCTTTATGGTGTGAAAGAATTCACAAAATCAAACAACATTGTCAATCTGGTAGAATCTGAGCTATTTTCTCGCACCGTTTTTATTGGGCTTTGTTTTTTTAGTTTTTGTATGTAAGATTTACTTAGGAAGAAACAAACACAACCAATAAGAACCTTAAAAAATGACTTAACTAGTCACGTTGATGAGGTGGTTAGAAAATTTGATGCAATTTGGAAATGCCTTTGTTGTTGGTGATGCTAAAATCTTAGCTTTGGAAGGCCATTGGAGAGATACAAGAATTAGAGAAGCTACTGAAATTGAGAAGTGTCCTTGCAATCTTAACAAGGATGATGGTTTCAAGCTTAGCCAAACTTAGAAGTCCTTGATCCACCCTCCCACCTCCCTCAGACAAATCTTTTATTTTATCATTTGATCTTTTTTGTTTTATTTTTATTTTTATTTTTAATTTGTTTATTTCATTTTTATATTCTATTTTCAATTAATTAATTTTGCAATCCTTAATCTATCATCAATCATTAATTTACTATGAAATTATTGAAAAAAAAGTCAATTAATTAGGATTTTATTTATTAATTAATTATTTTATCTTTTAATTTTTATTTACTTATTTGTTTATTTTTTATTTTATTTTTATTATATTTACTTATTTTATTTATTTATTTTTATCATTCAATTTATAATTTTATTAATTAATTAGTCATTACCAGTTTTATTTTTAATTTTATTCTTATTTATTTTATATTTTTTCTTTTCATTAATTTATATTTTTATTCATTCATTTATTTATATTTATATTTATCTTTAATTTTTTATTTTACTAAAGCTTTCGTGCAAAACTTAAAATTGACATAATAAATTAAAATAAATTAAATCAAATTATTTAATCTTAAAACTTCTTAGTGATTCTTCTAAATTATAAATTATTGGTTAAATCAAACTTATTTATATATCTCTATATATATTATCTTGTTTTATTTTTTTTTTATTTTTTATTTTTTTTCCTTCAGAAAAAATTTGTTAACTTCGTATTAATTAAAATTAGAAATAACATTTTGTAGATGCAACAACATTCCGAAAGGAAAAAAGAGAACAAAAAGGGATGAGGACATCCCAACAAAAGAAACCCCCACAAGGGGACAATAGAAGCCCCCATAAATGGGGAAAAGGAAGCACAAAACAAAATGATGACAACAGCAAAAGGTAAACAACCAAGTAAGAAAGTCCCAAAAAAGCAGGACCCTTTTTACCTTTCTTCTTTTTCACATCTTGCCACAACCCTTGAGAGGGCTCCAGCATCACAATTTGCAAGTTTGAAGCCTGATATTCTAAAGGAGTATTTAAATTCAGGTCTTCTAAATTTGAAAGTATTGTTAGCTCCTTATCTGAGTCTGAGTTCTCCGATTCGTGACCTCTCTTTACAACCCTGATGGATTTCTCAAAGTACTATGATCTCTTGCCCCCTCAACTGGCACAAATTCCTCCATGAGTGTAACCGGTTCTCCATCTTTATTCTTTTCTATCTCTGTTGTATGCTGATTTCCTTCTCCCAGATCATTCACTTCTTCCACTACTACTTGATATGGAGGATTCCATCTTTTAGAGGTCGATTTCATCCCCCCTTTTTGGGTAGGAACATGACCTAAGTACAAGTAGCTTGAAGGTGCCCTGGTAGTTTACAAATATGACATCAAAATGCAATATTCTCATAATCCAGTCCCTGAATGTGTTGTGTTTGACCACATCTGATAAGCACTTTATCCGAAAGGCCCTTGCTAGATCAATCTCCACACAAATACAGGCATATGTGCACAGTCCCATTGTAGTTCTTTCTATATCATCTTTGAAAAAAGTGCCCAAGGAGTGACCTATCTCTTTGAAAGAATACCAGAAATGTAAAGGCAAATTTGGAAGGCAAACCCAAATTGGCATCATGGTAACTAAGAGGGTATTTGGGTCAAATTCTGGTAACCATGGAGTGATGAATAGCCCCGCATTTCCCCAAAACCAAGGTCCTTCCTCAAAGACTCTCTGATAGTCTTCCTGATCATTGAAAAGAACTATGAAAATGCCTTTTGAGCAAAGGGATATCTCGCAATTCTTTGTCCATGTTGCATGAATCCAGTGATATAAGGCCATTGTTGTAGGCCAAAGCCCATTAAATCTACATATAACTACATCATTTAATAATGATGTCTGGTACAGGGTCACGTCCTCCTCTGTGATCTCCACTATAGGCACCTCTTTTGCATGCTCTACAATATAGGCACGAGGGATTGGTGGTGACTTCAATGGACTAGGTTTGGAGGTAGAATTCTTTACCGCGTCTTTGAATGTCACGGGTTTGGAGGTTGATGGCTGCCCCGACCCTACTGCTCCTCCAGGCATTCTCAAAACCAAGAAAATAGTGGAGTCCTTACCTAAATTGTAGCTTGACAATAGATTATGATCTTTAAATTGTTTGCCCTCAAGCAAAAGACGTTGTAACTCCACTGGAATCCCAAGAGAAAGCTCTAATTTTTGCTTAGTTCTACCACTTGATCTGTTGATTGAACCATAAGGCAAATGGTTTTCCCAGTTAGGGAACGAACCATTAGCTGATGCCCTGTCTCCTTATCTTCTTTACTCTTGCCTGTAATAATATCATCAAGAGTATAACATTCCAACATTTTGTCAAACAGTTGATAGATTTCCACTGTACTTTGGGATTGAAGCTGTGCAGCATCATCAATATGGGACCCAGCTCATGCCAATGCCCTTCTTGCTCTCTGACACACCCCCTTGTTCAGATGCAGCTGAAGCAATCATAGCAACATCTGAGACAGCCCCAATCTGCTTAACATTCTTTACCTTTGCCATGATAAAATCTCTGTTTGTTTGGACCATATTTCGCTCAGACATTTTGTCAAACATTTTGCAAGCATCCTCCACTTTTCCAATTTTCACATTTCCGCGGACCTTGGGAAAGTAATCGGAATGTGCGTCCTCCACACAATCCATATTAACCTGATTCTTCGGAGACTTTGTATGATGAACATGCTTCTGATCCAAATCCTGCCTTGATATTCGTTTTGTTCACCATTCAGAGTTCGCATATATGCCCTAAAATCCTGTTGCTCTTAAAATATTGTTGGATTTTCTTTTAAAGGAAAATCAGACGCATTAGAGCTCCTGGCGAGCTTATTAATTTCTGATATCTTCTCATGCCACATCCTATCCAAGGAATTGTCCGCCTTCCCCTGTGCACGAACAAATCCGCAGAGAGTGAAGGTTGTGAAATACCCCGTGTAAATGCCATTGTAGTCCAAGTGTCCATTGTTAATTTGAACGAAGTCAAGTTTCTTTGATGTTATCAACCAGTTGGTTGCAGAGCTTT
Source organism: Torreya grandis (assembly GCA_037957365.1). Taxonomy (NCBI): domain Eukaryota; kingdom Viridiplantae; phylum Streptophyta; class Pinopsida; order Cupressales; family Taxaceae; genus Torreya; species Torreya grandis. Next base: position 2,404,771 of record JARHVA010000043.1, on the reverse strand, counting down.
TTCTGGGGATGTAAAGATTGACATTCTGTCCTTTGTTCTGTGTAATACCTGCATGCATTGTAACCCTGCTCAGGTCGTGTCCCTCTAACACTCCTAACTCCTTCCCTGTCGTTGTCGTCCATACTTGGTACGTGTCCCTGGTTTCAGCTGTCACGGCCATCGCTCCAGTCACTCCCTCCCCGATAGAGCGCACCTTAAAATATATCATTTTTATTTTATTTTTTATTTTACTTGTATGTTTATTTTTGTTCTTATATATTATATGTCATATTTTTATTTATTTTTTAATTAAAATTCTTTCTAATTAATTAGTTAATTAAACAGAATATTTTTTAGTTTTTAAATTTATTAATTTATAAATTAAAACGTTTTATTCATTTTATTTTATTTGTGTTTTTTTCCTCGTCTGAGCCAACCTTTTCTTTCTTTGTACCTCTCTTTTCTTCTTCCTTTTCTGCTGCACTTATTTATGTAACTCAGACTCCTCTTTTCTTCTTCAAGTATTGGCTTCTGTATTTTCTTCCTTGAAAATTGATTTAGGAGTGAGAACCGAAACATCGAACAATAACAATTTTTCACAATTAAATTTAGAACTCTACTCAATATAAAATACATTACAAACTCATTTCTAGAGGTTATTCCATATACTTGTATCATAGAGCAATTTATAGATGGCCGTTTCAAATTTGGAACATATCAAAATATACAAGTGGCCTTGTACATATATATAATAGCAAGACAAACTCAAAAAACTAAACAAAAATATAACCATGCTAAAAGCTAGGAATTTAAATTTTTCTGAGAGACTCTTTTGCAGAGTCATGCACCTTACTAAAGCCCACACTTTAGCTGAATAGATACAACGGATTGAAAAAAAAGAGATTTCTGGATAAACTGTCACAAAGATTTATTTGAATCAATGGTTTGGATCACACTCTAATCCATCACATTTTTCAAGAAATCTCTCTTATCCTCATGATGAATCACAGTGTGATTTTAAATACGTATTCAAATAAATCTTTATCACAGTTTTTCCACACATCATTTTTTGTCAATAATTGTGGACCGTCTCTAACAATATCTCAAAAGGATGACTGACCTCCCTGCTCCATGCAATAAGATACCAAAAACTTTGAGATCAACCATGTCACAACGCATTCTTAAAGAATGCACTATGTATGTAATGATGATGGTGATAAATGGGAGAAATCTCAAGGGCGCCAATTACGCAGGCACTTTCATGAAGTGTGCAATAAATGTGTTGCATGGGGTGGCCTAATATGATCTCCCTTTACGATCAAGTAGGCCCTTTTATCTATATACAAAATCTCATCAGGGTCATTCATTACCACAGTTTATTAAATTTGTTTTTCATTTGCGTTTACTTCATTAATCATTAAGGTTATACCATGAGAATTGATAATAGTTCACACACATCTAATACTCAGGATTGAGACAGGAAAATCTACATTATATGTGTTCCACGTCATCAGAAATTTCACTCTCTCTCTCTAAAACTATATCAACAAGTCCTAAACTGCGTTTGAAACACAGATCTTCACTTGTTTTAACAGAATAAAAAAATTGTTCCTGTGCTAATGTGGATCGAGTTTCATCTCCCTAGTCTAAACTTTTGATAAACTATAGGCTAGTTTTAATAATCACCATTCCAAGGCTTTGTTAGGCCTTAGTTTTGGTTTTTTCTGGCAATAGCCTAGCCAATGCTTGGATAGATCAATAAAGTTGAGTATGACAATTATTTGGAACTAAAGTAATCATTAATTAAAGATTTGAGATTTCCACAGGTCATCATTTTTGCATTGTATATATCTGGATTCAACTGTGTTATATCCTCTTATAGTAACCATGTTAGCGACAAATTCTTCAAGTACGTGTTGAAGGCTAAAATCCCTGTCAATACCTTCAAAATGATTTTGTATTTTTGAGCTAGGAAAGAATAATTGTGCATCTTCCATACAAAAAAGAATAACAGCTTTTGGTTTCAAGGGATTGTGATGTAATGGTAATAGGGGGCACATGTAAGAATGTGACCCAAGTTCAATTCCATCTCACTACAATAAGGTGGCCCATAAGTCTAGCAGATGTGGTGAAGCTGTGGTGCTGACCCATGTTTAAAAACCTTAAATATGTGGTCCAAGTTACCCCACCACATTTACAGCAGCCCATAACCTCACCCAACATTTACCAAGCAAAAAATAATATTAACAGCTTTTAAGAATAACTGACAAATTAATAAGTTATTCCTAAATAAATTTCAATTAGATTTTCCCTAATTAGTGCAACAATTAAGATAGAGAGCTTCGGAAGCAATACAACCTATTTGGTTGGAAAACCCCTGCCTTTTAGCATAATTATCTTGTAAAATAAGGAGAATGACTTACCAATGCATATTCACCAGTCTCGAAATGGCGCAAATCTAAAACCTGCAAATGAAGCGTCTATTATAGTGACCATTTTTCAAAAATAAATCATCGCAATAGATACAATGATCAAGAATCAAATATTTTTAGAATAACAAACAATGGAAAACCATAGACAATATGGTTTATCAAAACATTCAAAAAATATGATGGCAGATGCAAAATAGATATTAAATGAAGAATGGATGGTAAGAAAGAAATTAATTATATTAATGTCTGCAAATGACCAAAGTCAGTCAATGGAACTCGAAAGTACGTTTGGTTACATTAGGGTGAAAAGAACCCTGGGATCTGACAATTAACTAAATACTAAAACAATGACTAGAGGGGGTAAACCTGAAGTGGTTAAACCCAAACATATGATCTGATTACAAGTACAAATAATCATGTCAGGGAAGGACCTTTCAATGAAATGGAACAAGGGGCTAAAGAAGATCAAATATGGATATCAAGATGGGAAACCAATAATCTCACTGTTCACACATCTATTGCAAGGTTTGGGCAAAAAGAGCCAATGCCGTCATCATCGGCTACCATGAAAGGACCAATCAAGGATTCAATAATGTCCATGGGAGTGTCAATGGCTGAGAGCCTGGTTGGACAATCCAAGGAAGAATCAAGGTAGTCCCACAAGAAATTCTCCTAACAGCTAGGGTGAACGAACGTCTGGAAGCCGAGAAAAAACATGCAATGTGTGCTTGCCGTGTGACTTGGGTTGTGGGCCAGTGGAACTAGTAGGCCCTCAATGTTGAAATGAAGCAGATACACGATGCCTAGAATGAGGATGAGGGTTGGGCCATGCCAGTACAGTACACAAAAAAAATCATTGCCTCACTACCATACCCCCATCTATGTGCGAATCAACAGTATCCAAAGGGTACTTAATGCTTCCAACGTCTATGATGGGATGAAAGGAGATGATCATCCTGGAAGCTATACATGTCCCTTGCAAGCACATATACCTGAAAGTGATAACCTCTTAAAAAAAGGGTCGTGTGTCTCTAGTCAAAATAGCAAAAAAACTTTCTAGTTCTTAAACTTAAGCACCTATTTGATTTGTTTGTAAATATATCTTGATTAAACGAAGCATGTATAGAACTTTGATATGTACAACCATCCACAAAGGATAAAAAATAAAAAACAATATAACTGTATTTATGAATTAGAAAATGGCAAACATGCCAAGGTTTTCTTAGGGTCTAAGAAGATTTAGACAATGCATGGAGAATATATTTGTGTTCATCCTTTTGTAGACACACAAACATAGGAAGATATGTAAATACACACACACACACACATCTATCTATGTGTGAATGTAGGCATACATTAATGCACACAAATATGTGTGCATCTATATGTTTGGGTATACACATATCGTATAAATATCAAAAAAGGAGACTAACATTTTGCTTCTAGGTTGGAGTGAGCCATGGCTAAGCTTGAGACCAGGTTCCTAATGGACTGAGCCGTAAAGCCTACTAGGGACGAGGTATGAGATGAGGTGCTACTCCTCCAAACAAACATATACCTACAAGTGTATGCATCTCTCTTACCATAAGCTTTGTTTACACCTTACATGATCTAGGATTGTATTGTCCCTTCTTTTCATTGCTGATTAAAGAGCTTTCAACCACTTGGCATTACATTTTGGTGAAACCTACATGAACCTTCCTTGTGGTTGGTTTCAAATCCCTTGTCATTTCACTCCAACTTCTTCATTTGCCAGATCTTTAACCCACAGATCTATTCTTCAAAGTGCCAAACTTTGTCTTTTCCAGTCTATGATCAAGTTGGAAACCCTACTTGTGATTACATATATCCTCTTGTCCAAGATGTCAATGCGATCCGCACTAGGTCAATTATCAGAAACAACAGAGTAAAGTTCTGGCTCAGTACAGACATCTATGACCTAATTCAAGAATGTCCAGATCTTTTCAAGCATCCTAAGGATCAATTGATAATTATGTTAGAACAAAAATAGAGCCGTTTCATGCCCAATGACAATGAATTTTGCTTGTTTGTGTCAAAGGCAATATCATCAAGCTGCCCGGAACTTGAGGTCACCCCTTAAACCTCCAGAAAATGCCCCCAACCTTCCAACTCCCCCTGTAGAGACAAATTCAGATGTAGCCGAATCTGCCCAGATGCCTCCAAAACCCCATATATAGGTGAATTCAACTGCTGCTGAATATGCCCAAATTCCTGCAGTTTCTATTCCGATGAATTCAACAGAAGTCAAATCCACAACTATAAATGCAAACCCTAAAAAAACAGTTGCCAATGTTAATACATTTAGCCCTAATCAGCCACAATGCCAGGGCACGCCCCAAATAATGCATCAGCTAACACTTATTAAAATATGGCACCTCCTAAGGCTCCGAACAATTAGAATAATGTGCATAATCAAAGTAGTCAGGATCCGAATTTCACAATGAATGATATGATGCAACTTATAGTTAAAATGATACAACATCAAAGGTGTGTTATGAATAATATCCAAAAACTCTTGATGAAGCATCTTGCCTTAACCATACAAGCTCATACTAGATCTCTTGATTTACTGTAAAATCTGTTACAACACCTAAATACCTTCCACACGAAGAGAAAACACCACCATCTCCCTCTTTGACTAGCAAAGCTAAAAAACTACTTATGATGACACCACTATCAATAATGGATTCTTAGATGTGACATACAATTCTACTCAAACCAGGGCATCTACACCCAAACGTTCAACCATACCTCAATACATTCAACAAAGAGCTCTGCCGTTGGGACCCCTTGAAGTCGCCAATAATTCACAGCCAGCAGCTAGGGAACTAAGAACCCTTCACCATCAGCGAACTATGCAGGCCCTGCCAAAGCATCAACATACTCAGAAATGGACTCGCCCTCAATAAGGCTCATGACACATAATAGACCTCATAGACATTGACACTCCATCTAACAATGAGGTTTTGCAAGTTAACCTACTTCAAGCTGAGGAATCAATTCTCAAAACAGATATTTCACTAGACATCTACACGGTCGATTTTGCTTTCAGTTATAGATCACATGAATCACAAGAACAAGAAGTTTCAGCAACAGAACAGACTACCGATGATCGCTCAGGTTTAGATTCAACACACGATGATCACAGACCAGTATGAGAAGTCAGTTCAAATTATGAGATTCCAGATTGTATCGCAGTAGCTGATTTGGCTATAGTCCAGATTATTGAGCATGTTTCAGAGGCAGCTTCAGTTCCACTCAAATCCGTGATAGCTGATATCATGGATCCTCAGTAGGATCCCATACAGTCAGTTTCAGTTCTAGTCAGTAACAGATGATAATATAGTTACAGAGTCAGTGGCTAATTCGGCTATAATCATGGCACATACTAGACCTTATAGACATTGACACTCCATCTAACAATGAGGTTTTGCAAGTTAACCTACTTCAAGTTGAGGCATCAAAGCTCAAAACAGATATTTCACTAGACATCGACACGGTCGATTTTGCTTTCAGTTATAGCTCACATGAATCACAAGAACAAGAAGTTTCAGCAAAAGAAAGAAACACCAATAATCACTCGGGTTTAGATTCAACACCCAATGATCACAGATCAGTATCAGATGTCAGTTCAAATTATGAGATTCCAGATTGTATAACAGTGGCTAATTCGGCTATAGTCCAGATTGTTGAGCATATTTCAGAGGCATCTTCAGTTCCACTCAAATCCGTGCCTGATATCATGGATCCTCGGGAGGATCCCATACAGTCAGTTTCAGTTTTTTGTCAGTAACAAGATGACAACACAGTTACAGAGTCTTTAGAACAAACATAATCTTCTTTCTTGTTATTCAAATTCTTCATATTACTTGGCATCAAATTCCGTTTCAAATGGTATCCATGAGCAGTCACATTCTTCTGCCTCACTCCAGGGGCCTCATCTAAAACATAAGTTTACACACAAAAGAAGACTTCTAAAGAGATGAAGACAATGGATCTAGAAAGCAGATTTCAGGGTTCGCTTTCCTGTCCTACAGTTATACATTTCTTCTCACACTAGGTAGTCCCCTTCCCACCATTGGCTTGGCCCATACACCATCAAAGAAGCTATTTTTCAAGGCGGATTCAAGCTGCAAACATTGGACAAACACCAACTCCCACATCTGGCAAGTCCTATGCACCTTCTTCCCTTCCAAATGTGAGGTACATATTTTCATTTCAGTTTTGGTTATTTCTTTCCTTTTGCACGATGTTTATATGTATATGATTTCTACTTTGCTTTCCTTTACATTACATGCTATATGATTATCTTAGCTTAAAATAACATTCTGAATTGTGCCTATGGGGCCTAGATACATAAAGACATCATATTCTTGACATCTTAGCCTTATCTTTAAATCTCTGTTGAATTGTGCATATGGGGCCAAGATACATGAAGACATTATTTTAATGATGGCTTTGCATTATCTTTACAATTCTATTTAATCATGCCTACGGGGCCAACACATAAAGACATTATTATCCTGCAGGCTTTTCCTTTTTCTTACATCTATAGCAACAAGTCTATGGGGTCATGATACATATGGACAACTTCTATGACATGTCTTGATATACACTCTTACATCACCTTCTTGCTCATATACATATTTTTTGTGCCATCTCATGCTCATTTTTCAGACAAAATTGTCTCACACATCAAATCTGTCTCGTCACTCAAACAAATCACCCGGCCTGCTGGGGCAATCTCATCTTTGACATCATATTCTAGGCATTTTGTCAAGTTTGGTATATTTGGCTGCATTTGAATTCGTCATTTGTCAAATTTGTACACATTCAGCTCGAGGTAGATCCACCCAAATTGGATTATAAAAACAAAATGAACACACTTACATGACATATTGCTTTCATGACAGTTAGACAATCTTTGCACAACATTTTGCATATCGCACGTGTTCTTCCCAAAGCAGCATACCCCATCATATTTAGGTGTACAAGTCATGAGGTTTGGCAGGGGTATTAGACATATTCAGATTTCAAAATTTTCTTTCTTTCTTTCTTTCTTTCTAGAAACTTGGAGGAGATATCATTCTCTTTATTGAGACTTGGGCAACTCTCTATCCATTCTCCTTTGGTACTCAGACCAACAATGCTTGCCCCTTTTTCTTTTGCAACTCTCTATCCATTCTCCTTTGGTACTCAGACCGACAATGCTTGCCCCTTTTTCTTTTGCAACTCTCTATCCAATCCAATCTTTCCTCCTTATGCTACAATTTCACCCTCCGTAGCTTGCCTTTTGAAATCAACAATCTCGTCCTTTGTGAACAAGGGGGCCTCCTCGTCTTGTGAGGTCCAATCACCATAAGGATTGATCTCATCTAGAACGACAAGGTCATGTGATGTGTTCTCCACCTTTTTTGTGCGAAGCCAAAAGTTGTATTGCATAAAAACCAAGTCATAGAGGTGTTGACTCAACTTGTTGCGTTTTTTCGTATGAATGACGTCAAACAAACTCTAATTGCACTCACATCTAGAAGCACTACAAGGTTGAGATAAAATGCAGAGGGCTAGCCTTTGAAGATTTGGGGTATTTCCACCCCAATCTTCCCACCATGACCCTGCAAACAAAATATTCAAAAGTTTGTAAATAATTAACAATTGTAAATTTGTAAGTTGTAAGGTACAAGTAAATAAGTTGTTTTTTATTACCTAGTGACTGCGTGGTTCTTCCTAGGATAGCTAGTGCTGAAGAAAAAAGCCTCCCCCTAGCCTACTTGTAGTTATGCAACGCTAAAATAATGAGGTCTCTCGCCTCAACATCAGGTGTCAGACTCTCAATGCATGTTGAGAGGCCCTCCATAACCTCTTCATTAGCATCTATGAAGCTATCGAAATAGAAAAACATGGGGTTGAAATAGTACCCTGCTGCATGGATGGGTTGGTGGAGTTGATTATTCCACCTTTGATCAATCAACTCCCAAAAGGGATCAAATATGACACCATCCCCCCTTTAATAGTTTTGGATGGCCTCTTTGGCCCTATCCATGACCTCATAAATGTAATCCTTTGGGTTTTGCTCCCCCATCCGCCAAAGCTCCAACACCTATAAAATTACAAACAAATTAAAGTTACAAACTTTGAATTAAAGTAAATATTTTAAAAAATTGAAAATAAAGGAATCGACTTGAAATTTGAATTTAAATTTGAAGTTACCTTAACGATCTCTGTAACTCTCTCCACAAAGTCCTCATTAAAAATTGTCATTGGGACTTTGATTCCATCAACTTTCTTTGAATATGTTGAGTCCACCCATGCTAGGTACACAAATATATGCTTCAAAGCTATCAACAAACTGCAAATACTTTAAAACATAAGTTAGTTGCAAACCTTGTGACCCCTGCTCACACAAGCTCTTTCCCTTTGGTGTGTTCTCTCATCAAGCTGAGAACCCAAGGATGATTATAAATATATTTTGTGATGTCTCTAGCCTCTTCTACAACTAGTTTCACCCAATCAATTTTGCCTATGTCCCCCAAAAGAAGGTCAAGGCAATGGGCCATGCAAGGAGTCCAAAAGAGTGATGGATGTTTGTCCTTGAGAAATCTCCTAGGTGTCCCATATTTTGTTGCATTGTCAGTGATAACTTGGACAACATTCTCGATGCCCACCTCTAAAACAACTTGCTCAAGCATCAAGCTTAAAGTTTTTGCATTTTTTATTTTGGTAGAGACATCAATTAACTTTAAAAAAACCATCTCATCATTTGAAGCTGCCAAAAAAATGATGAGGGTGCGGTTCTTTTCATCCGTCCATCCATCGAAAAGAATGGTGCATCTGAACTTTCATCACCTCTTTTAATCTTTCACAATTAACTTTAAAGATTGCATCTTCAACTGCATCCTGGAGAAACCTCCCACTTAAGTCTTTTGGAGAAGGTGCCTTGCATCATTTCCCTACAACTGTCAATGTTGTCACCAAATATTCCCAGCACAGGCTCTTCGCCACATCGAAGGAAAGGTTGTTGAAGTACTAGAAATTTGCACATGCTTTATTTGCTTCCGCATGCGCTTCTTTGCTCCATGTACCTTGCAACGAAGATTGTGCTCCAGGTATGTTTCTAGGCACAAAAAAATATGTCATTGACTTTTGCTCGAACTCGATAAAATGAATGTGTCTCGCTTGCGTGGACCACGACTAGAGCCCACAATTTCTATCATAGCTGTCTTTTTTCCTCTATTGATGTAAGAGCAATGGTTACTATTAAGGTTGCTTGCATCATTGCCCTCTCTAATTTCTTTTCATCCAACAATGCAAGCTCTAAAACCATCTCTCGTTTTACCTCTTCCATTACACTAGGACAAGGCGTGACATTGCGAGAAGAAATGCATGCAAGATGGTACTTCAAGCGATTGATGCCTCCACCAATCTTCTTCAAACAATACGTACAAATTGTAATCGTCTAGAACATTCCAACCCTTATGGGATACTTCCAAGGAACGGTTCGAGCATTAAGGGGAGTCAGTTGGCTAACATTGATTGATTCTGACTCTGATGCAACACAGAATGCCATTGTATGCTAACGGTAAATGTGCAACATGTTCAAAACAACATTAAAAAAATAAAATACAAGAGTTTTAAAAAAAATATAATACAACATTTAAAAAAAAACCTTATACAGTAAACTTTCAAATTTAAACTTCTAATCCTAGGGCTTATGCATACGACATGGACAAAATATTAAAAACATTTAAAACCACATCTAGTACCTATAATAAACATAAACCATAATTTTTACATTAATATTAAAAATACAACAATTTTATTCAAAATTTATGAAAAACCATGCATAAATCATAAATACTTTTAGCCAAATCATAAGTAGGTAAAGGTAGCCAAAGATAAAGAAAAAGGAGTAACAGGTGCACTTTCGTCTTATAGGTAGCTATGAAAGGAGGCTGCTCTATAAGAAAGGAAGCTTTCTAAGAAAGAACAAATACAGGAAGATTTACCTCCTCCACAAGTAGCTTCACCATCAAAGCAAGGTAATGGTGCTAAGATGTATTCTATGTATTTTTGGTATGAGCATTTTTTGGAAAAATCTTGGTGGAATTTATGTTCGAGTTTTTCTCATACACAACAAAAGAGTTATCTTCATTTGGTGAAAGAGAAGGGCATGTTGGTCGGCACAAACACTAGCAATGAATCACTTATTTCCATTTGAAACTTCATATGGCAACTATACATTACCTGCACCAATTGTTGGGAAGCATGGGCAGCAAGTAAGGTGTAGGGAAGATGCAAATATTTCACGTCAGTTTGGGGCAGCCATACAAAGCATAACTTTCATCATATTGTTTAGTAAGCAAGCATTCCATTCTTGTTTCATCTAATAATGTTTGTAACATGGACATTTGAATCAGATTTTGGTCAAGGAAGGTTGAACTTTGAAGCATGCACAGTCACAGCACTAGTTACAGCCTACAGGTTTCAGCTATATAATGCATAGGAAGGTTGAAAACTTGAAGCTATATTTGAATGTGTAACGTGATTTAGCTTTATGGGTCACCAAAGTAAACATGGCATTGCTTGTTTCAACCATAGATGCCACCAAAGCCAGCATAGGAAAGCAAGATACTGTGTTTACTCCAAAAAAAAAATTACTTGGAAATCGAGTTTGCTCCAATTCGCTCCAAATGCTCCCAAACAATCCAAATGTTGTATGAACAAATGTTTGGGACATGTAGGCTTTTGTAAGACAAAATTCTATGATTTTTTCGTGTTTTCCCACGTTCTAGACATGGGAGATCCAGTACTTGAGCCTTGGCAAGTATTGGCACAATACTCGTTGAGTACTCGCGATTACTCGCAAGTACTCGGCAAATATTGTGCCAATACTCGCCGAGGATCAAGTACTTGAATTTTCGTAATTTCGAGTGGCGAGTATTGAGTTCTTCTAGAGCTCGGCGATTACTCACCCACTTGCAAGTAATCAATTCGCGAGTACTCGGCGAGTATTGTGCCAATACTTGCCAAGGCTCGAGTACTTGAATTTTCGTAATTTCGAGTGGTGAGTATTGAGTTCTGCTGGAGCTCGGTGATTACTCGCCCACTCGCGAGTAATCAGTGAGTATGCATACTATGATTTTACCCTAGCACTTCCTATTGTAATTGGGTGTATTCCCGAGTCCCATTGACCTAATTTTGGTCATTCGTGGACATTAATATAATTTCTTTCTTTCTTTCTTGATAGAAAGTTTTCAATCTTCTTTTATTACATACACAACATGCAAAGTATTGTCTATTTTAATGTAACATTTTGACAACTTAAAGACACCATTCATATATTACATCCTTGTGACATACTTCCTAACATCCTTTGCATTTTCATGTTTTTTAAAGCATCATTTGATATCATTCATACATTATATCTTTGTGACATACTTTTTGACATCCTTTGCATTCTCATGTTTTCTTAGGCAACATTTGACACCAATCCTAATATCATGCATGGTAACTTTTCTATACATCTTTTTTCAAGTAATTGACAATTTAGATATCATCGACATTTGGACCATCCAAGTAATGTTTGGGGCATCTTTGACACGCAATGCTTGGGGAATATACAACACTACTTTTTGATGGAGCAATCAACAAGGTATGTACAGGTAAATATTTCATATCAGCATTTCATTTTGATCATCATTTTCACATTTCTATTGTTTTCTCAAGGCATCTTAACCCACTTCACAAGTGGATGGGCTAAGTACCTTGAGGGGCATTATTTATAAATAAAAAATAGCAAAAAATGTTTTGATTCTAGGTTAGCACGAATTGGTCCCCAATCACATGACATGTCACAGATTGGAGTGGGCCGTGGCCTTGAGCTTGAGACCAAGTTTCTAATGGATTCAAAGTTGTAGAGCCTCCTAGGAACCCTAGCTTGCCTCTTAAGACGAGACCAAAATCCTGTCAACTTATTTTCATTTGTCTCCGCTATCATCTTTGCACTTAGGTCTATTGAACCCGCATTTTCCCTCTAGGACCTAGGGTGGCGGATTTGTCTCCAACCGTATCCATTTCTCTTTTAAAAATTATATCCTTGGTGATAGCGGATGGATTTGGTTCGAGGTGAATCCACTCATATAAAACAATCAAAACAAAGGGGACATGAGTAGGGTATATATAGAGAATAACTACCTTCCTCAATTTAGATTTTTATCAATTTCAATCATTTGCGCTCAGAAACTACAATTCTTAGCTTACTTGACATATTTACAGACAATCAAACTCTCAAGGTCTTCCTCTAAACAATTTGTCACAGCAGGTTCAGATTATCCAAAATAGGTTATTATGTCGACACATCAAGGAGACAAGCTATCACACCCTCCTATTACTAGAGTAACCCCATACATTTGAGAGATCAGCTTTAGCCGCTTCATCTAGGACTTGGTCTCCCTTGGCCACCTAGGAGAGGCCAAAGCACCAAAACATTTGTGTAGAGATAAGTTCTTATTTGTGAGATTAGATTTCATATATATTTATATGGTATATTTGCATTTTTTCCTAACCATTTTGCACATTATAAGGTCACCTAGCACAAGATAAGGTGCTACTCCTATAGATGATCATATACTTGTAAGTGTACACCTCTCTCTATCTTATCAAACGTTTGTTTACACCCTTTGAGTATTGTAGAGCTATGATTTGAATGTTTGAAGCTACGATTTTATTGTCCCTTCGTTTCGTTGTTGATTAGAGAGATTTCAGCCTAGTTGCATTGCACACACATGCACAAACACGCATAGATGTATATGTGGGTTTCCGTAACAAACACATAACATATTCATCAATACACACACACATTCATTTGTGTGTATACCTACATATTTGTATATTATTGTGCATATATAATACAGGTATGCATAAAGATGTGAGAAACTAAATTATTAACGTTGTTAGAAGCAATCCAATAAGAGATAAACCAAGTAACCTTGAAATTATTTCTGGATTGTCTGAGAAAACTAGGATGAGAAAATATTGCAGACAACCTTTGAAAACATGGTTAGAGTCTTGATGAAAGCTTCAAAACAAGAGTTCACATTTATGAACTTTAGATAAGAATGAAAAACCATGAAAGGGTGTTGACTTAGTTAAAGATGGTTCCTATTAGCCCTGGTGGAAAAGAATGGCCTTCATTTGTAATGGGTTAGCTCGCATATGTGTCAAGCAACACCTTTTAGGAGGGATCATGTTTTCCTAAATGAGATGGCTTAGAGCCACACTATTATTAATCATCCTTCATAATTTAAAGTGCATTTATGGCAGGTATTGCAAAATAGGAGCAACAAGTTTGTTGTAATGAATAATTAGGCTAACCAGAAGTTTGGTTTCTCAAAAGCGGTATTTCCCATCTATTATTTACAAACATTAACCCTAGATGTGCCTAATAATAGTCGAGTTTATTTCAACCGTACATTCTCTACTATAGTCTCAAATACAATTAGAAGATGAAGTATATATGATTAAAACAATCCACAAAGACATAAGTAAACAACTTAAAGGAGCGTTTGCCCTTGATTTTACCATTGATACTTGGGATGTCCATAGGTGTTACCAAAGATTCTAAGACCTCAATTTGGAACTTAAAATAATCCCATGCTCTAGTGGTAAATTGGATAGTAGATCACACTGAACTAATTTCGATGTAAAAATCATTCCAACACAATTTCAATTGGCATACATATAGCAGGTATGCTTAATTCCAATGCCGCAATGGAATTGAGTTAGTATTTTTCTACTAACCTTCCTCTTCTCGGTTCGTTTTTTCTCACGTGTCCACTGCAAGGGGTAAGCTCTTGACCTTCTCCTTTAAATTCTTCTAGTGATGAGGAGTTCTTTGATTATTCTGTTGTAGTTCAAAGTTTTGATTGCTCTAACTGCCCAAAGGAATAAACCTGCTGCAAACAAAGACTACAAATAATTGTAGCGAGATGAGATGAAGTTCCATTCATTAACATCCCTTTGTATTTAACATATGAGTAGCTACACAGCTATCAAGTCTAATGTTGATAGGAAAGTTCAATGGCCCTTGCCCGTTATAAAAAAACACTAGAATATTGGGCAGGGGAGATGGGATGGAACCTAGAAGCCACTTAGTAAGGGTTCCCCTAATACCCTAGCTTGTAGAAGAGGATTTTTTATAAAATATTCACTATTAACTTTATTAAGATGAAAGAGACCAAAATTTTATCAATGGTTTCTTGGTGCAAACTACTAATACCCAAATCTATAGCCCATGAATTTTGATGCCTCTAAAAAACTTGTTCCGTGGTATTTATGTGGGTGCAAATGTCATTATTTCCCATATATCTTTGCAACAAAGATATATTGGAGGATATAGGCAATAAGATTGAAGATTTGTGAATTGGATAGAGCTAAGGGCCAGGCTTTTGTCACACTCAATCATGTTTTGAAGTTGACTTAAGAGGAAGGTTTACCAAAGCTGATCTATACCAAATTAGGTGGATAGGTTTTTCATGAAAAAAAATGATAACAAACATATAGCCTTTTGAGTGAAACTCATTCCATGACCATCAGAATTTTGAAAAGGCCTGAAATAAAAAACCCAAGATGATGCCTCTCAAGACTAATAAAAAGTAAATAAAGAATGGAAAAGAGGAAGAGAAACTTATCTTGGCTTACAATAAAATAGCATATAGATTCAAAAAAGAATGGAAGCTAAATGTAAATGATGTAGATTAAGATTACAAAGGGAGTCAGTCAATCATTAGTGACATAAAAGCAAAAACAACTTGAAGAACGTAACACCTAGGCTTAATCCCTCAGATTGAGCAAGATCAATAAGCAATGAACTAACCAATAGAAGATAAAACAAACACATTTATACCTTCTGTGCGGACTTTGCTTGCTAATCGGATTGAAAAGAGGTTTGTGCTCGGATTGTAGAACTAGAGGTCTTTGACAATGTCGACTCTGCATTCGGGCAACATCTCCCCTTGTCTACACTTGGTTTGGCTTGGGAATTGGCATGAGTGGTGAAGCTCCTTATGTATTTTGGCAGAGTAAGTATAGGTCTAAGAAGCATGTCTATAATGAAGGGAGAATCTTCAATTTATGGACATGGTGAATCAATGAGGACCGTCCATCTTGATCTCAAGATGGACAATTGAAAATGGGTCAAAGTTGAATGGTTGAGGAAGGGATGGGCTGAAATTAATGAGGCACGGGCCAAGCATGGGCTTGACTTGCCTTGGGTTTTGGTTGAGTGATGTAAGAGGTATTCGCTGATGTGAGGATAAATAGATTTATTTAATTTAAATAAATATGGAATTCCAAAAAGCTATGGAAAATTCCATTAGTGATGGATTAGCTAGTTAACAACGGTTAATTAACTAATATAATGTGATGTAAGAGGTATGGGTTGTACCAATGAGGCATGGGTCAAGTATGGGTTTGACTTGCCTTGGTATTTGGTTGAGTGATGAAATGTTAAGCACGAAATCTACTGAGAAGGGAGGGTGAATCAGTATATTATATATCTTTTACTTAATCTGATTTCTTTTCTTTAACCACTTAATCACACATTCAAGATATGCAATAAAACTGAAACAATAGCATGCATCACACAAGAGAGAGAGAGAGACACCAGATTTTTACGTGGAAACTCAAAGTGAGAAAAAACACGAAGAACAATCTCAAGTATATGAATAAACACCAACTCAAATTACAAAGTTCGCAAGCACCAACTTGTAAGAGCACCAACCCCTTTGCCGAGCACCAACACATCAACTATTTGTGAGCACCAACCCACAGGAGCACCAACTCGTCTTGTGTATAAAACACCACTATCTCTCAATGTTGCTGAGTTCTCCTGCTTTTCTCTCTTCTTTTCTTAAATAAAACAATTACAAAACCATGCACTCTCTTGCATATTACAAATGGCTTTTCAAGCCTTTATTTATAGCTTTCCAAATGACCTTTGGAATTCACCCTTTGTGACCCTTCAATCCTTATGGAAAATGGCATCAAACTTGCATGACCTTCGTATCCTTGCATTTGAAAAGTCACATGGTGACCCTTCATAAGCAAATGCATCATTTACTCTTTTGTCTTTATCTTGGTGACTTTCGTATTCTTCAAAGTGTCCTTTCATGGAAAAATGTGCCATACCCTCTTTTGTCTTCACATGGTGACTCTTGGAATTCTTCAAGATGACTCTTCATGAGAAAATGCATCCCATTCCTCTTTTGTCTTTACCCCGTGACTCTTTGACTTCTCCATGGGCCCTCTTTTGACTTACATGCAACCAAAAATATATTCATTAATATTAAATAAATATTAACACACACTAGCCAAGATATAAATATTAAAAACACCATTAAATGCAATGGGGCCTTTATCACAAATGCTAGACCTTTGACATCAATAACAATATTTCTAACAATCTCCCCCTTTGTCATTGATGGCAACTTGAAACTGAAATTGTCACATATTGAAACTTGTACTGCACATGTCAACCTGCACATACTGTCATCTGAAAAACATACAGTAACTCCCCTTTATTGTAGCAACTTGTACCTGTTTTTACACCTGTACCTATTTTTGTTCTTCTCCCCCTTTGACATCAATGGCAAAAGGCCTATCCTGAAGCTAACACTTAGCTCTCCCTCAACTGATGTTGATCCTCAATGGTAGGAAGTAAATGAAATTACTCCCAACTTCTCTCGCAGATACTCAAATGTGTCTTTTGGTAGTGCCTTTATGAAAATATCTGCAATCTGGTCTATAGTACTGATATATTTCATCTTAACCTGTTGATCTGCAACTTGCTCTCAAGAAGTGATATCTAATGAGAATATGTTTTGTTCTTGAATGCATCACTGGGTTCTTTGAAATATTAATAGCACTTGTGTTGTCACAAAAAATAGAAATAGGTTCATCATATTTTACTTTGATATCTTCCAAAGTTTGCTTCATCCAAAGCACTTGAATACAACATAATACTGCTGCAATATATTCTGCTTCAGCTGTAGAAAGTGATACCGAGTTTTGTTTCTTGCTTAGCCATGATACTAAGCTATCACCGAGGAAGAAAGCTCCTCCACTTGTACTCTTCTGTCATTTAAGCAACCTACCCAATCTGAATCTGTATAAGCAACCAAAATGAAATCTCTGCCTGTGGGATACGACAATTCATAATCCAATGTCCCCTTGATATATCTGAATATTCTCTTCACCAACTGAACATGACTATCTTTTGGAGCTGACTGATATCTTGCAACCATACCTACTGCATGCATGATGTATGATCTCGATGCTGTCAAATATAAAAGACTACCAATCATTGATTTATACAAAGATTGATTTGCAACATGTGAATCTTCATGATTGCTCACCTTATTTTCTGTACTCATTAGTGTGCCAACTGGTGCACAATCCTCAAAACCAATTTTTTTCAACATTTCCTTGACATATTTACTTTGAGATATGAAAATTTCTTTATCTGACTGAAATATTTGCAATCCTAAGAAAAATGACAATTCTCCAAGCATAGACATCTCAAATTATTTTTATATATTATCAGAAAATTCTTTTGTCATCTTTTTAATGTTTTCTCCAAAAATGATGTCATCAACATATACCACAACAATAAATTGATGTTCACCTTCTGTTTTGATGTAGAGATTACTATCAGCAAATCCTCTCTTGAAACCTTGATCTTGCAGGTACTTATTAAGTCTTGCATACCAAGCTTTAGGAGCTTGTTTCAATCCATACAATGCTTCTTCAATCTACATATATGGCTACTAATATTTAAGAGATAAATCCCTCAGGTTGCTCAATGTAGACCTCTTCTTCTAAATTCCTATTTAGGAAGGCAGATTTGACATCCATCTGAAACACTTTGAAATTTTTAAACACTACATATGCAAGAAACATTCTAATAGCCTCTAGCCTTACCACTGGTGTAAAATTTTCTTCAAAATCTATTCCCTCAATTTGAATATATCCTTTACATACTAATCTTGCTTTATTCTTGGTCACTTCTCTATTTTCAATCAACTTATTTTTGTAAACCCATTTTGTTCCTATCACATTGTGATTTTTTGGTCTAAGCATTAATTCACAAATATCATTATTTTCTATCTGATTTAAATCTTCATCCATTGCCTTAACCCAATGCTTATCATGTTTAGCTTATGCAAAAGTTCTAGGCTGAATTTTGGATAACAAAGAAAAATTAACTTGCTCAGATTCACTTACCATCATTCTTATGATGTGAATTCTTTCAATTTATGTCCTCGATGATGTCACTTTCATTATGATTTCTCTGGACATATTTGAATGGGGTTTTGGTGTCCTTTTTCTCTTTCTCATCTTCATCTGATTCTTCAAAATCTTCATCTTCAATGATTTCAAGAATGTCTATTGGATCACTGATTATTTTTGCTCCATCTTCTTCTATCCTGACACTTGCACTTTCAACTATTTTCTTAGTTCTTTTGTTATAACATTTATAAGCTTTACTTTTGCAAGAATAACCAAGAAATATACATTCATCTGCTCTAGATTTAAACTTATCTAGTTTTTCATCAGTTCTCTTTATGAAGCATCTGCTGCCAAAAACTCTGAAATAATCAACTGTAACTAGTTTGTTTTTCCGTAACTCATAAGGAGTCTTGTCACTATTGACTCTCAATAATGCTATGTTCTGAAAATGCACTGTTGTACCAACTACCTTTCTCCAATATTTATCTGATATCTTGGATTCATTTAGCATTGTCCTCGCCATCTCATGAACTATTTTATTTCTCCGTTCAACTACTTTATTTTGTTGTGGAGTTTTTGCTGTTGACTAATGTCTCTTTATTCCATGGTCTTCACAAAACTCAATAAACTGATCCGACATGAATTCTCCTCCTCGATCTGATCTTAGGCACTTAATCTTCAAACTGGTTTCATTCTCAACTAATGCTTTGAATGCTTTGAAATGTCTGAAAGATTCTGATTTTTTCTTTAAAAACATTACTCAAGTCATACGTGAGAAATCATCAATAAGCAACATGAAATATTTCTCACCTTGAGTACTTTGAGTTTTCATAGGTCCACACAAATAATTGTGAACAAGCTCTAACATCTGAGTGGTCGAGTATTCTTTTGTTTTGAACCGCCTTCTGGCCTGCTTCCCATGCTGACAAGGTTCACAAAGCGTGTTGGATGGCTTTGTAATCTTTGAAAGATTTCGAGTATTTTTAATTCTTTGAGACATTTCCTTCGTAAAAATAATATTTATAGAGAGACTTAGACCAATTAGACTTTCTTTCTTTTTGGATGGTGTATCTTTTCCATGAAACTTTTTGCCATCCTAAAACCACTCTGCACTATATTTTTACGATAACATTCCCCCTACCGAATTTCATAAATTTTTGGGCTGCAGATTATTTGGGAGACCAAAAAATAGGCCAAAAGCCCAAACACATTATTTCTGCAATGTGATACTACATTTAATTCTTATGGCATATGCTTACATTCTTAAGTTATTAGACTAGTCACTATATACTTCAAACATATATTTCAGTAGATACAAGCATTTGAATTTCAAACTGTTATTGGAATTCGTCCTTGCCCGTTATTTTTTAGTAATTTTTATTGTACAAGTCACTTGGCTCAAGAGACTTAGACCCCACCAAATTGACATTGGATTTTTATTTGCATGAACCTCCCTACTTGTCACGCATATTGACCCTTCTATTGTTAAGCACACACTTACACTGAGAGGGGGGATGAATCAGTATAAGTTAATCTTTTACTTAATAAAACTTAATAACCATAATAACACCATTCACACAACATAACACAATTAAGAGACAAGATTTACGTGGAAACCCATTCTAGGAATAAAAACACAATATAAAATTCTCTTAAAATATTTGTAGGCACCAACCTACTAGAGACACCAATCCCCACTATACAAATATTTTGTAGGCACCATCCTACTAGAGACACCAATCCCCGTCACTGAGCACCAACTCAACAAAAGACACCAACCTCTCCAATACAAGGCACCAACCTCTCCAATATGAGGCACCAACCTCTAACTCAACAAAGTCTTGTCTTCTTGAGAATAAATCTCCTTCAAAAATCTGCCTTGAGTGATCTTATATTTTCTTCTCAAATCTATTGATGTTTGTATGATGCATCTTTTATTCTTCACACTCAAAAATATGCTTTTATTGGACTGATTTTACATTTTTTTCGCTTGTCAAATTTACTCCCATCTCACCTTCTTTACATACCATTTCATGCGCCTCTTTACCTAAGAGAGGCGATCCTTCAAAGGGGGTCGGCCGCATTTAAACACATTTAATTTATTTTTAAATCCCCCAAGAGGGGCGACTCCATGAAGAGAGACATTTTCTTCCAAGGTGATGTTGATCAAGGCAAGGGTCGGCCAACATGCATTCATATTAAAATATAATACATGTTCTCCATAAAAACCTCATAGTTGGTCACCTTTTGCATAGGTAAATATTAATTAAATAATTTCTCATGGGTCAGCCCATTAAAGTGATAAATCCAACACTGCTATGAAGAATCAATTAGTGGCTTTTGGCCTTTTTCTTGGACAAACAATGTCCTCTTTGATATCAATGACAATAATCTTGCCAACAATCTCATCTGTACATCTTTGACATCAATGACAATATTGCCAAAAATCTCCCCCTTTGTCATTGAAGGCAACCTTGCAACATACTTCTCTCCATTATGAAATACTTCCCTTGTCTGTAAATCTCCCCCTCTTTGTAACCTTCCCCCTTTAACATCAATGGCAAAAGGATGTTTAAAATACTTCTATCCACAAATGGATCATGAGAAACATCCAAGCCTCTTCAAGTTTTTCATGTTCCTATCTTGGAACATCAACTTTGCCCTGATCATCTTTCTCATTCTTTTGTCCAACCATATCTTCTATCTCTCTAATATTCTGGGAGACTTCATCCTTTAAGCTATCTTTTCACCAAAGTCAAAAGATAATGCAACGATTCGCTCCCCCTATATTCTTACTTCTTATGAGCTTAGTGATACCTCTTGTGCATGAAATGCAGTTTGCACAAGCATAGGTCTCTCATTTTCTTGCTCATGCTTCTTTTTCCATACTTTTGAAGTTTCTTCCTTTTGTTTACTCATGGCTTCCACTTTCTTATGCTGCCTAGGAGGTTTCATAAAACCACTTCTACAGAAGTGTGTTGTATGTCCATAGTTGTTGCACTTATAGCATATGACATTGTAATCTATTAAAGGAGCAAATGAATTATAGTTCCTATTTGCAAACCCATAAGGACATCTATTCTTGTTACAACTAAAATGTCTTGTGCACGTCCTACAATCTATTGCTTTATGACCAAAGTGATTACATGAAAAGCAATAACCAAAAAAAGAATGTTGGAACCTGGTCATGCGTGCCTGCCTTGGAGTAAAGGAATTTCTGAATTTGTCCTTACCTTTTGGAGTGCTTGTTTTCTGTGGGACTTGATTCTCCTTCTTGCCGATAGGACTTTTGAGAACATCTGCATAGTTTTTTGTCTTTCCTCATTTGCCTTCTTTGGTGGCTCTTTGTGATCTTCTTTGTTGGCCATCTGATTTTCTTTATATCAAAGACCAATCTTTATAAATGGTGACCTCTGCCCATTTATGATATCATCTAAGATCTCGTTACTTTTCTCAAATTTGAGGCTTTAGTTTAGCGTAGTGGTTGTTTTCTCTAGTTCCTTCCTCAAGGAAACAATTTCAAAATCTAGCCTCTCATAGTTTTCTTCCTTTCTATTTAATTGGATTCTCGTCTCCTCTTCTCTTCAATCCTTTTTGCTGCTTTAAGTTGAATCTTGAGGTTGATGATCATATTTTCCAATTCCTCAAGACTTTGTGACATTTTTGCCTTCGATTCACAGTCCTCTTGAAGTTGTAATTTTTGTTTCAAGTTCTTCTTCTTAAGTTTCTTGATTTCACTTAGGGCACAAATGAGTTCTTTCAAATCTACTTCTCCATCTATTTCGGCATTCTCTTCCCCTTCTAACTCCTTTTCTTCTTTTTCTTTGTCTTCACTTTTCAAGATATCATCTTTTGTTTCTATTGCCATGAATAAGATCTCTTCTCTATCGCTAGTGGAGAAATTCTCTTTGGATGAACTACTTTCCTCTTTGGAATAAAGGCTTTTCTTGTGCTTGTGAAAGCTCTTCTTTTTCTCATCACTAGTTTCATTTTTTGCATATGGGCATTTGGCCGCAAAATGTCCTACCTTTCCACAGTTAAAGTGTTTAAAAGGCAACTTACCTTTGTACTTGCCGGATCTTTTCTTCAGCGTCCTCACAAAATGAGCTTCTTCTTTGTCTGATTCATTATTGGAACTATCACTTGGCTCGAGCTCTTTATTCTTCATTTTGCTTGAGGCTTTAAAGGCTGCCTCTCGTTTAGATGATTTCTCCTTTTCAGTCCTCATTTCATATGCCATGAGGATCCCATGCAACTCATTCATTGTTGGAGTATCTAAATCTTTCATTTCTTCGATGGTGGAGACTTTGGCATCAAATCTCAAGGGAAGAGACCTTAATACTTTTTGCACAATCATTGCATCCTCAACCTTTTCTCCAAGACCTTTGATAGTGTTAACAATTTCATCCACACGAAGCAAATAGTCTACAATGTTTTCTTCGTCCTTCATTTTCAAACTTTTGAATTGTCTTCTATGTGTTTGAAGCTTAGTTTTCTTTACCTTGTCGTCTCCTTCATAGATGTTCTTTAGTTTATCTCAAATCTCTTTTGCCGATTCACAGTGCATTACTTTTAACAAACTCCAATTATGATAGACCACACAAAATTGCACTCATAGCTTTTGCATTGTTTTCACTCGCCTTCTTTCCCGCCGGATCTCTTGGTGGAGATGGAGCTACATATCCACTCACAACTGATTGTCAAATATGAAATCCAAGAGCCATTAGGTAAGTGCACATCTTTATGCTCCAAAAGGCATAGTTCGTAACTTCGTTCCATTAAACAATGGAGCCCTGTTTGAGGAGAATCCTTCTTAACAGGCCATGTGTGCTCTTGAGATCTACCTTCTAGCGGTTAGACTATACTTGAAGGACCTGCTCTAATACCAAATGTTAAGCACGCACTTATACTGAGAGGGGGGGTGAATCAATATAAGTTAATCTTGTACTTAATAAAACTTCATAACCATAATAACACTATCACACAAGATAACACAATTAAGAGATAAGATTTACGTGGAAACCCTTTCTGGGAATAAACCACAATATAAAATTCTCTTACAAAATTTGTAGGCACCAACTTACTGGAAACACCAATCCCCACTATAAAAAGACTTTGTAGGCACCAACCTATTGGAGACACCACTCCCCATCACTGAGCACCAACGTAGCAAGAGACACCAATCTCTTTAATATAAGGCACCAACCTCTCCAATATGAGGCACCAACCTTTAACTAAACAAAGTCTTGTGTCCTTAAGAATAAATCTCCTTCAAAAATCTACCTTGAGTGATCTAATATTTTCTTCTCCTCAAATCTGTTGGTGTTTGTATGATGTATCTTTTATTCTTCACACTCAGAAATCTGCTTTTATTGGACTGATTTTACATTTTTTCTGCTTGTCAAATTTACTCCCATCTCATCTTCTTTATTTACCATTTCATGTGCTTCTTTACCCCAGAGAGGCAATCCTTCAAAGGGAGTCAACCTCATTAAAACACATTTAATTTATTTTTAAATCCCCTAAGAGGGGCGACTCCATGAAGAGAGACATCTGCTTCCAAGGTGGTGCTGATCAAGGCAAGGGTTGGCCAACATGCAATCATATTAAAATATAATAGACGTTCTTCATAAAAACCTCATAGTCGGTCACCTTTTGCATAGGTAAATATTAATTAAATAATTTCTCATGGGTTGGCCCATTAAAGTAATAAATTTCAGTGCTGCTATGAAGAATCAATTAGTGGCCTTTGGCCTTTTTTCTTGGACCAACGATGTCCTCTTTGATATCAATGACAACAATCTTGCCAACAATCTTGTCCATATGCCTTTGACATCAATGACAATATTGCCAACATCAGTAACTGAAATGATCCAAACACTGAAATTCCAAAAAAACCAAAATGATGAGCTCCAAACTGAAATCTGATCATTCTGGAAACTGATACTTGCCTTAAAAAAAACTGAATATGAATTTCTGACATTCGAAAGCTGATTTGTAAATGAACTTTCTACAAAATAATACTCTGTTATATTGCAGCCAATACAGAGAACAGCCAAGAACTCCAGCAAGCCACTCCCAAACGTCAAGACAAACCAATCTTGTGTGTTAAATTCTTGTCCAGCTGTGTCACATAATGGATTAAAACAATCCCCTTATTACAATAAATCTTGACATTTTACATACAAGGAAGCTATTTCGTATATTTAGACACAATCCTAAAGATAGACTTCCTACATTAACCTTGATTTATCCTCCTAAGACAATCTTTAGCCTTTGCCTTTATTTTATTTATTCTTCTAAAAATATCTATAACCTTCGGATAGCTTTATGGGTATTTTCCATGTTCCAATCTTTAGTGTGTTAAAATTCTTGTACAGCTTGGTCACATAGTTTAGATTAAATAATATCCTTATTACAATGAGTCTTAACATTTTACAAACAAGGAAGCTATTTTGTATATTTAGAAACACTCCTAAATATAGGCTTCCTCCATTATCCTCGTTGTATCCTCCTCCAACAATCATTGTCCTTTGAATGACTTTAATTTCTTTATCCTTCTAAAAATATATATAGCCTTTGCATAGCTTTATGAGTTTTTTTCCATTTTCCTAAAATAAACTTATCCTTTAATACTTATTTATCTTTTCTAAAATTAGCAAATTCTTTGATAACAATCTCTTATATAAAGAGTCCTAAATGAAACATAGTGGATCTATTACATGTCTGGTCCTGGTGAATTAGTTGGTCCCCAATCATTGTTAACAATGAAAGATGTTGGAGTATGTCATGTCCCTTCAATGAGGCATCTTCACAAGTAGATCTTTATAGTCCACCGAATATTCTGTAAGAACCCTATTTGCTTGCCTTCTATCTCTAGCATCCAAGGTGCATTCGGGTATCCAAATAAATTTACGTCCTCATCAAGGGGAGGCAAAGATGGGGAACCACCAAATTTTGACCAACTCGTTTAAATTAGAAACACAAGAGGTAGTATGTATCATTATTTGACAGGTAGACTGCAAGGTTTTACCCTAGTGCTAGCAGGTAGCTAGAGTTATGTACTCTAGTGCTAGCATGGCTACCTTTCCAGCTCGTTCATAAATGGTGAAGGGACCATATTACCCAAAAGATGGTTTAAATGATGCTTTCTTCTTAAGAATATTTTGTTTATAAGACTGAATTTAAGGAATACCTGATTTCCAACTGCAAATTCCCTTTTTGAGCGACGCTGGTCTGCATGTAACTTCATGCCGTCTTGACCTATTTTAAGATTATCCTTTAGCACTTAAAAGATCTGTTGTCTCTCTAGAATGAAGTCTCAAATATCTGGTACTTTGGAGTCTTGGATAACCTAATCTATCAATGAAGGTGGACTACACCATACGCATCTCTAAATGGAGTGATATCAAATGACATTGTATGTGTGGTATTTTACCAATGTTGCTAAGTGAAACCACCAAATCCATGCAAACTGTAAATCAGCAAGATAATTGTGCAGATAATCCTCTAATCTCTTATTCAGAAAATTTGTTTGCCATACAGTCTCAGGGTGGAAGTTGTTATTGAATGACCTATTAACCCAAAAAAGTATTTCCAAAAATTGTTAGCGATATTGGATCCCTGCCCCTCGCAATTGCTTTAGGTAGTCCATACAACTTGTAAATGTTTTCCATATAGACAATAAGAAGTTGATGAGCTTTGAAAGTGATATTAATAGGACTAAAGTGAGCATACTTAGTTAATCAGTCAACAGCCACCAAGATGCAATCCTTAACACTCACTTTAGGGAGACTTGTGATGAAGTACATGCTGACGGATTCCCATTTTTCGTTGGGGATGGGCATTGGCTGAAGTAAACCTGGACTTTTAACTATTTACAATTTCTTTCTTTGGCGTTGCTCACAAGCCACTAAAACGTTGCAGACATCATTCTTCAACCCCTTCCATTTGTCATTTTTTCTGATTTGTGCATAAGTTTTGAAGAACAAATGTGTCTGGTTGATGGAGATGGGTGGTTTTCAGTCATATCCTTCAACTTAAATTTTGATTTGGAACTTAGAACCACTCTTTTACACTCATATTACGGAAGTAAATTCTGCTCTCCTTGGCCATAGTGCCTGCTCATCCCCCCAATAATGCAGCTAAATCATTATCTTTGGCGTATTCCACCTCAATATTATGTTTGCCTTTCTGCAGCAGCTCCTGAAATAGACTGAATTCCTGGAATTCTGGATAAGTCATTGCCGACCACATTTTTGGTACCTGTGCAATACTGAAATTCAAATTCACATGCTTGCAGTTTTCTCGACCACTTAGATTGTCACTCACTCAGATAATGCTCTGACAGAAAGTCCTAGCAGTAAATTTGCCGCAAACCAGATGCTGTTTGAATTTGGTCAATGCATGCATTAGTGCTAGCATCTCCTTATCATAGATAGATAACTACTTCTCTTTCTCATCTAGATAATGACTTGTCCTTATCATCTATCTTGATTATGAAGAGGTATACTCACAAAAAATATTTTCAACCTTCTTTAGCTAATAATGTTCATATTTTAGGTCCAAAAACTCATAAATAATAAACAGGGGGTTTCATGTGCATGCAAGATTCATTGGATTGGATGTTGCAAAACCTTGGCTACCTATAGTGAAATCTGCAATAACTCATTGTGCTTTCTATGTTTCACACAAAAGACACACATTATGCGTGACAGTAATATCACATGGTCAAACAAGGGTCTGTTAACATGATTCTTATACTTCCATATGCAATACACACCTTCAAAAGTGGAGTGTTCCTTCTAGAGCAATTTTCTTCCCTTAATGCAATAAATGCAATTATGCCCTATTAAACAGCTTGAATTGACAATAAATAATGGCAACTCCCTAGTGTATGACAACACAAACTCTATGATGAACAATAAAAACAGATTGCCTGGTGGCTATTTGTAGCCCCATTCTGATCCATTTTGGTTAGATGGAGAGTATACCTACCTTAACAAATGATTGTGATAGTTATCCCAATATGAACCAAAAATGGCCCTTAGGTAGCCCACTGACAATTATGAACAGCTTTAATATGGTTATACATGACTTGCTTCAGGCCTATTACTTGAAAGTGCCTTGTTATACAATCAAACATGTTCTGCTTATTTGTTTTAGGATTCCCCCCTGCTCTTTCTACATACAAAATTGGTCTACGATGTAAAAATTACTAGCATCCCCACACAAACAAACCCACCATGTGATCACCTTGACACTAAAAAATTAACACAACTTAAGAACTCCACTTGCACATCTACCAATATCTTTACTGCTAGTGGACGGATCAGCCTTGAATGGATGAGAAATGCTTCATTTCCTTTGACTCATCTAGGGAGATTATATATTAGAAGATGACCAGATTTATTATTCCTCCACACTTTTACTACTCCAAATAGATTTAGTTTTGTTGTTTTCTTTGTACTCTTGTCCGTCTAGATTTAAGTTATTGATATAGATGAGGATGTAGTATTTAATTCCAATTGAAAAAACGTTTGTTTGTGGACCTAAACATATGTCTGATCCTTCTTTCTTTCTGAACAAGACGACAATCCTGCAGTCCTCAATCAGAATCCGCAAAGCTTGTCTCAATATTTTTGTCTGTATATGGTCTCTAAGTGATGACAAAGGATGGTCAAAAGGAAAAATCCTAGTGCAAAGTTGGATATTTGTGGTGTTTGAAGAAAACACAAAAATATGTACATATTGCTGCATCTCAGTAAATACAACTCGTTGATTAACATTTAGTTCCATATTATCTCTTATAATTGTTCAAAAATAAGCATATAGAATTGTTTTGAAGTTATAAAAAAACAGATTTCGCATATTTATAAATAAATTCAAAAGTCATACAGGCTACTAGAATATGAAAATAAAAGGAAAGATTCTATCAGTAAAATGTTATTTATCATGATTGGAAAATAAAGGGCAAAATAGAATGCATCTCAACAATGAGGTAAATTTTTTACATACGAAATAATGCTAGAAGATAAAATAAATGAGATGATGACCCATCATCTTACCTCACCACGGTCCTCATAAATATAATCCAAACCTTTGAAATATGGAGGGTGCCCAACTGATAAATACTGAAACAAAGACGTCGGAAGTTTAAATCATAACTCATGTAGCAACCCTATAGAATAAATAGAATTTAATAATTTGTATCCAAACTATTATTTCATATTCAATTTATTGTTTCATTTTCTTTGAAAAAAAGTCATACAGTGAAAACAAGGAAAATGGAAGTTAAAAACAAGAGAAAAAAGTGGCAACCAAAGAAAAGATTTCCAGATGTCTATGAAACTGCAGGAATTTACTTTCATAAACATCATTAAGTCCCCAGTAGAGAGTAAGAAATGAAAACAAAAAACTTGCATTGAAACATCTTAAATCTCTAAAACAAATCATATGTAAAACTTCTAAAAAACTTTGACCAATATTATGTTGATCATTTTCTATTGATATGCTTTCACTTGAGTCTTAGTCCCAAAATATAGATTTTAAATACATTAACGAAAACAAATGTGTCAATGCTTACCATGAAATCCAATTCTAAGTAAACAACTGATAAATAAATGCTTGCAGTTTCAAAAAGGTTAACCATGTTTATAAATTTTTCAAGATTGAAAGTTCTGTATTTCAAGGTTTTATCATAGGTTGAGAACAAATATTTTGTCTTCTCGCGAATATGATTAGAGTCATCCATGAATACAAAGGAGAAGTTGTTGGTGGGTAGCAAGGACCTAGAGTCGATTGTATTTGACTTTTGAAATAAAATTCTCAAAAGCATTGGAAATACCATAGTCAAGTTCATTGGTATTATTTTCCTAATTAAATTATACTTATAAGAAAATAAATGGAGAAAAAAATGAATAAATCAATGGAACCGTATTTAATTGGTTCTAAAAGTCCTCTCTGAATATAGGAGCTAATCTCATACAACCTGTTGTAACAAGACCACCTTTCCAAACCCGAATTGCAGCACCAAAAAAAGGCATACCGTAGTGCAAGTTAGCATGCAATGAAACTGAAAAGCAGTACCAGGGGAATGTGACCAATCAGCCATCATTCCTGCTGAGCCACCTTAGTAAGGATGAGTTATTAGTATTACCATTAAGAACCTTGCAGACAAGCCCCTCTCCGAAAGTCAATGCCACATATGTTACTCATCACTCCATGACTTCTAGTGGCCCAAACATGGCCCTGCCCCTAACCGACAACACTTAAAGCACACGAGGATTTCCCCTAATACCTTTAAGCCCCCTTACCCATAGGTTAAAAAGGTAAAAGACATGTATGATGTTATCCATGCCAACACAACCAGTGGCTTTGTTACTTCAACTCTAGTTGCATTGCTTCACCCAAGCCAATGCACCACCTCCGGTTCATACCAAAGCCCATAAATGAACAATGGAAAAAAACATGGATAAAACATGCAAATGTTATGATTAAAAAAAAAAACTGTTTATGCAATGCCATATTCGAAATTGGCATAACATACATACCCCTTCCAGTGGGTACTGAATCAATTGCAATGCTATGTGCAATCGCTATGTAAAGGACATTTCTTTGTGTGACTAGGAGGCATCATACCCTTCTACCACATATAACACTGCTCCATTTTCAACAGACCCTTCTCCGAACACTGCCAGCCTAAGATCGACTAGATATGTCATCTACGGCTGATGAAAGAGGCAAATATGCAAAAAAAAAATCTATTCAAAACAGCCAAAGGATCCATTTTAAATGTATAACAGAATAAGGAAATAAAATCAAGTTCCTTATTTTATTTCCTGGAATAGAGACAAGAAATTATCACAGGTAAATAAAACTCGTACTCAGAAAAATTACACAAGAAAGGACTGCAGAGATATTCTTACAGTTATTTTATTTTCTGGAATAGAGACGAGAAATAATCACAGGTAAATAAAACTCCTACTTGAAAAATTACACAAGGACTGCAGAGATATTCTTACAGACTTCAGTCCCTAAAATTTGTATGATTGCAATAGACAGAAAAAATAAGGCCTGAAATAGCAGTACTAATTTTCCCAAAGTCCATGGTTGAAACCCTACCAAAAATCCTAAAGGACTTGGAAACTAAGGCCTGGAATAGCAAGACTAGGTTGAAATACCCTACTAATGGAAACACGTATTTCAATATGACAGTCCCCACATTAACTCTTCAAGTGCCAACGGCAGTCAAACTGGTAGGTGGTAGTGGAGGGACCTCATCTCTAGGAATGATTATGTCCTAAGCTTGACTGCAGCCCTGCATCTGGTTTAGTTATTTCTCAGCCATTACCTGTACGAACCTCACCATTCTATTGGTGGTCACCCTCAAAAATAGCAAGGCGGATGATAAGATATTTATTATTCCTTGGAGGTGGCAAAGTTCGAACGCCACTCCATACAAGCATCTTAGAAGAAGATATATTGTTCAATCTTTACTGCCTTCATGAAGGGCTCCAAAGTATCCTGGAGGGAATTATGACCTTTAGGAGACATGTCATTTGATCATGAATTATCATGTACCCTAACACCATTGCTACATTGTTTGTCACTTTGAAAGGCACTCGGATGAGACCTCTGGAGGGACTTGGCCAACTATGTAGGGAGCACTGTCCCAATGGGTGATTAGCTAGCATTGGTGGTCCGGTTCCATAACCACATTTTCTGCTTGCCATTTGATTTGTAATGACAAGTCGGAAATGATTTTGACGTCATCAAACTGAGTGAAAATAATCACCCTCTGTATTTAACTTTACTACATTTATTTCATCTTTATTTTGTGAACTTTTTGACTTCATCCTTAAAGTAATTTGATCCATTTGTTCCTCTAGAAATTGGGTTATAAGCTTAAATGCTCAATATATTAAAAGGGTCGAGATTAGTCATATAAGACTTAAGCTGAAAACTGAGGCGTAACATCTTTCTCACCTTCGAAAACATTATTGCCTTCAATAAGGAGGCCAACTTTCCCTACAAACAATGCAAACTCCCAGGTAATCTCTGTGAAGGCTTGTGGGACCACTCACACAAGTGCTCCTTGATTTTCATATTTTGGTGCTTTCTAACTCTCTAAACCATTATATTAAATAGATGTATTTTTCCTACTAAACTTCTTGATCCTTTTCCCTTGTTTAACAATCACAATTCTCTTTCTTGTTTCTTCTTACATTATTATTCTTGTTTCTTAGAGCTTTCATTTACTCCTTTTCTCTGATTTTAGTTTAAGCTTTGAGTATTTTCCTACCTCTTATTTGGAATTTGAGTTGGTTGAATGATTCTTACGCCTTAAGGTCTTCCTCTTCATCTCGCTGTGCTGATTTCACTTTTTTTTGCTGTTCCTGCACTCACACATAATCAAACATCATACATAACATCTTAGACTTATTTCTTCATCCTTAGCACTACATACTTGCAT
This sequence comes from Torreya grandis, assembly GCA_037957365.1. Classification (NCBI taxonomy): domain Eukaryota; kingdom Viridiplantae; phylum Streptophyta; class Pinopsida; order Cupressales; family Taxaceae; genus Torreya; species Torreya grandis. Next base: position 2,372,578 of record JARHVA010000043.1, on the reverse strand, counting down.
TGACAACTTTTTAGAAACATTTGCTTAGCAGTTAGCAAGCTCATTTTGCACATTTTCGGCCTATTTTCATCATGTCAGCTGCATTTAAATAAGTTTTGAATCCTTTTGGCATGACATTAGCATCCATACATTATTTAGACATTGGCTGAGCTTTCCCATTGCTTGCATACTTGATTGCATCATCCATAGTCTTGTATAGCTGATTTTCCAGCATTTCATAGTTCATTAGTGTTGCTTGCACCCCCATATCAGGTTGCACATAACCTCATAGCTTGCTAGTTTAGTCCTTGTTTAGTATTCTTTATTCCTCATTTCAACTTTGCTATCTCAAGTGTAATTATTTGAGTAGTCTTTCTCATACTTAGAGATATTAGAGTTGTTTTGGGCCTGTATTTGGCTAATTTACAGCTCTCACCATAGCATTTGAATTTGTAATTGCTTATAAATATAAAACCTAAAACACTTCAGATACGTACTCGCATTCCTCCTTGTCATTTCAGCATTAGACATGGGATTGGCACTGTTTGAACAAACCCTAGGCAAAGTTTAACCACATCCTTGTTTCATCTTTCACTTTTTTTTTTTTTTTTTAACAACTTACAAAGATAATTTAATGTTTGCTTACATTTATCACAGCTTGCTTGTTTGACTTGTGAAGTGTTTTGAGATTTATCTGTTTACTGGTTGCTTTAGCTTAGCTTTTACATTTCTGTACTTAGCAAGTCTGGAGGTATTGAGCTGCTCTGAGCACGAGCACGAGCACAAGCTACTCTTCCTTGCCTTCGTTTTCTAGTTTATCCCTTCCAACCTGTCATTTGGTAGAATTGCCTAACGTGTCTTTCTTGCTCTATTCTCTCCATCCTTCCTTGGTTATTTTATGACTATATCCGCTCGCAATCAATGTCTCAAAGTTAGGTTCATCCTACATGTTATGCAACCTGGCCTCAAACCAGAATTCTATTGACGCCCAATATGTCACTTGATCCTTAGATTCATTCCTTATCCTCATTTCCTTGTTTCTCAGAACCAAGCCCTCAACGAACATCTTGAGGCATCAGACCAGTACTGGGAACAAAGAGCTCATAAGCAGCGTCAACTCCTTCAACAAACCAACAAGACCAATAGAATCCACCTAATCTACAGAATTGTAGTCATTAGTCTTTCAGTCTTCAGTTGTCCCACCCTCACCTTTGGACATCATGTGAGGTAGACAGTCCAATTTTCCGTGAATACAGAGTCCATGTTTTAATAGCATGAATTATTTTTGGCAATTCTTGGTCAAATATGGAATATCTCTGCTTAGCTACATTTTTTCTTTTTCTTTTTCTTTTAGAAGCTAACTCCCGTCCGTCATGTGTTAACGCAAAACCGATAGCTGCTCTATTAGCTTTATAATACAAATTATAATAATATTTAGAATGGTCCAAAAAGGTTAAAAGCAACACCTCTGTTAATTCTTCTTAAGCAATTCAAAGCTATCTTGTTGCTCGTGTCCAAGCAACCTTTTGTATTTATTCAATAACAGGTGCTACTATCTGGAAGAAAATAGGGTCATGTCTTTTACTAAAACTGACCAAGCCAAGAAACATTCTTTGATGTCATCTCATGGGCATTAATTGGAGCATCCATTTTGAAATAACTCAAATATTTTTAGGTCTAACCACCATTAGTTTTTGCATACATTGCGTGCCAAATACCCAATTTATTTTTGGAAGAAATCGTGTTTTGAAATTTAACAAAAGCTTGACATGTTGCAAGAAAATCAGTACCAGCTCAAGATGCTACCCAGTTTGTTTTTGGAGAAGTCGTGTCTTGAAAATTTAACAAAAGCTTGACCTGTTGCAAGAAAATCAGTACCAGCTCAACATGCTATAAGTGTTCCTGTTCTAAGTTGTTGAGAATCAAATTTTCATCTAGGATAACAACTACAAAATTTTCCGAGTAGGGTTTCTTAAGATTGTCCACTCCCATTAAAATAGCTTGGGCATTTGTGAGTCTAAAAGGCATCACTAAAAATCAAAATGTCCCTAATTGGTAGAAAAAGCTGCTTTGAGAACATCTTTTGTCCACAATAAGGATGTGATGGTATGCACTCCTTAAGCCAACTTTTAAATGTACAGTGGCCCTCTTTAAGCTATCAAAAAAGATGACCAATGCAACAAAGTGGATACTCGTCCTTTAAAGTGCCTCTATTCAAGGCTCTATAATCCACACAAAGTCACATGATTTCATCACTTTTTTTCAACATAACTGGTACCCCAAAGGGAGATTGAGAGGGTTGAATCAAAATATTGTCGAAAAACATCCTAGAATTGCTTCTCGACATCTTCCTTTTTCTCTTTGATCACAAGATTTGATAAAGACTCCAAAACATTGATGTTCCTTCTTAGCAATTATTTTGACTTTAAGGGTGAACACCAAAGAAATCTACAAGTTATATTTGTTCCAAAACAGATACATTCATTTCCCTCTCCGCAAGCAGAGAATGTGCTCTATGGGGTGTAGGTGCTAAATTCAACATTGATAAACAGTATGGAAAGAACAAAATAAACACCCAATGGAAAACACCGTAGTATAGAATCGTCACATTACACACACGACACAATATAGAGAAATAGTCTTTGTTAATAATCTTTACAATGCACAATAACATCAAGTATGGCCAATGATGGATGCCAATGGAAATACCTATTGAGACCAAATACATACTACTCACATAAATACCATACCCTATTTAGAAGGTGTGACGGCGGCAAACAACCACCATCAAAAAGTACCACTCAACAAAAATTAGAACTAGTAGTTATTACATTATTGCAGAACATAAAATTTTATTCAACCGATCCTTTGTTACTTCATTTATTCATTCATGACAAATACATTGCTCATGTTTTTCAAAATTATATTATGAACACAACCAAACCCAATATGAATAGATTATATTGGGTTTGAGATAGCACTCCACTTGACAAGTATCAGGGTGTCATTTCATCAATGAAATCATAAAACACATGCAGGAGTTCAAGATCTTTCATTCCTTGTTCATTCCCTATTCCCTGCGAGCAAATGGCCAAACAGAGGCAACCAATAAGATTTTGGTCTCAGTGATATGAAACTTATCTGGAATTGAAGGGAATGAAAAGGCAAAAAGATTTATTGCAGTCTTGTAGACATACAATACTACTTATAAAGCTACTAGGGGACAAACCCATTCCGATTGATGTATGGACAATAGGTCATTGTACCCATGGATTTATTTCTTCCTAGTTTGATACAGACTAGGACAATAGGCTTGAAGACTAGAGAACCTAACGGTTTAACACGTAGAGTTGAGCAGATTGGATGAGAAGTTGTTGATCGCATAAGGGGCTATTTCGTTGGTACAATAGAGAAAAAGCATTAACATGGTCATCTTTGGCGACAAATGAATTTCAAACAAGGGACTTTAGACATCAAGTACGACAAAAGGAGGGAAGTTCAAGTTAATATGGTTAGGACCCTTCCAGCTTCATGAAGTTCGGGGAAACAACTCAATTATACCGGAGACATAAGATGGCTAGTTAATAAAGGAGACAATTAACGGTTTTATGTTTAAGCTATATACAATTCGAGGAAACCAAAATGCACATTGAGGGGTGGATGAAATAGGAGGAAAAGCAAGGGAATTGGACCAAAGATTAGCAAGTAACTTGGTGCAAGGGTTGATCATTGGCATTGTTGAATAAAATTAGTAGTGTCTGAAGAGAAGTGTGGTTTTTGCCAAAACACCTCAACCTTCTCTCCCAATAGGTCAAGCTTCTCAACCTAGAAAGATTGGGTGCATAAATGACCTTCGGATCCTCCACCTCCCATCTTTGGGTCATAATTTAGAGTGCTTGTACAAAACAGGCAATAGGGTGTATGTGAGAGATGAAGGAAACGATTACAAAAATCTTGGAGGTAAGTCTTAAATTGACCTTTATGAATAAAACCTTTCCAAAAATAAAAAGTTGGGTCCATCCAATAGAGGGAGATAGCTCATCAACGCCATACAGAAATCAAAGCAAATGAAGGTCATGTCAAAAAAAATTAAATAGTCTATTTAAAGGGAAACGTGTACCAATTTTCAAACAATGCAAATTTTAGGAACAGACAAACTTGGAGAAACATGAAATTTTGGAAGGAGTGCTAACCCTAGACAACTCCCAATCCCACCTTCACAAATGCCTAAAAAATAGCGGGATAAATTATTTTCAAATAGTTTAAGAGGGTGGAGGCAATTGATAACTCACATTCACAAGTGGGTTTTTATGGTGAGCTTATCAAATAGTAAAGAAAGAAGAAAGAAAGAAATTAGACCAATGACCACGAACAATCAAAATAAGTATGTCAAGCTTTCGGTCCATCAGTCCCAAAACTGTCCTTGATAAGCCGATCGACTGAAATGTGAAAAAAGCAACACCTAGTCACATCAACATATTGGCTTTTCGGTCCATTGGCACCAAGAAGGGCCCTAATGAGCCGATCACCCGAAATGCTAAATTTTGACTACCCTAATTTAAGTGACCCTCCAAATTCTCTAGAGCACATCATTTAGTGACATTTTTTTGTTTCTTCGATTTCCAGCGGACTAACGTTGCATTTACTTCACCCCAAGGGTGTCGTTCACGCAACATAAATGCACCTTTGGATGCGTCATAACTATGATGTAAATGCAACGAGAAAGAAATTATATTAATGTCCACAAACAACCAAAATAGGCCAATGAGAATCCAAAAGTACAATCAATTATAAAATAGAAGTACTAGGGTTAATAGACCCTAGGTTATGAAAAGTAACTAAACACAAACTACAATAGAATGGTGAACAAAGAGGAGGTAAACCTAAAGTGGTTAAACCCCAAGCTAAAGGACAAAATACAAGTATAAAGAGCCATGCAAGGGCAGGACCCTCAAAGAAAGGAGGAGATGATGAACATCAAGAAAAATACCATAAAAGGAAGCCAATAATGTAACATGTCTCCAGTAAGGATCACACAAGAAGAACCAACAACATTGTCATCTATCACCACAAAAGTGCCCACATTGGATCTAAGAATGCTCAAAGGGGAATGCCTAGTAGTGAGGGGGCCAAATTGAACAATCCTAGGAGGAAGTCAAGCACTCCCCTAGAGCCTCTCTTAACATTCAAGGCCAATGAGCCTCTCATAGTAGAGAAAAAACTAGTAATGTGTGCCTATCTTCATAACTAAGGATGCGGACAATGGAAAGGCCCTCGATGCCAAAACAAAGTAGATCCACTCCACCTAGAATGATACTAAGGGGATTCGGGCAATCTAGTAGTGATATGCAAAGAGGAACACCGTCTCACTATTTCCCTATGAACGTGAATTGGTTATATACAAGGATCATTTAGTGCCTCCAATGCTTATAGTGGACTAAGCTTGGAATATCTAGGGCTCCCCTCTAGGATTTACATCTAATAAAACCAACATCTCAAATAAAAAGGGCTAGGCACCCATGATCAAGGTAATGAAAGAATGTGGATAAAAAACTGCTCGAGTCCTTGCACACTGGTATCTTCCTCGAGATCGCATATCATATAGAAACCCAAAAATAAAGTACTCCTCAATCTCAACCTCCTGGAGAGGGCAAAGAGTGCAATTCCTATCACCTCGGGAGATATGGTGGCCAGACCCAATGCATTACTAGTGGGAGCACACCCTCAACTAGCCAAGGGGAATCCTCAAGTCATGTGACCAATGATGTTTGAGATAGTTAGGCTAAATGATGATGCCATCTACAATTTGTAAGAATGCTTGACACAAAAATCCAACTTGAAGTTGAGTGGCAATGGAGACGTCCAAAGAGAGGAGAATAAATCTTGACCCATGACTCCGCCACCAATGAAATCAACTGTACAAACATTTCCACTATCTACATCAAAGCCTAATATTGACGAGAAGAGAAGAAATGTCTGATTTGCGATGGAAAGAAGTTTGAATCCAAGAAGTTTTGTCAAGTTCTACATAAAAAGCGGAGCATCTTTCAAGGAGAGAGGATCGTTTGTCAAGGAGAGAGGATCATTCGTTATGGAGTTCCATCCAACAAAGCCTTCTTGTATGTTTAAACAATGCTTCATCCAAGGTCATCTATGACAGTCCATCCAGAGCCAGCGATATGTTTTTTGAAAAACCCAAGACCAATCCATCCAACCAAGGACATTCATCTAGCATAGAGGATCTATCCAAGTCAACTAGTCTAATAGAAACCACTTGTTTGCCAAGTAAGGTCTATCAAGAGATGCTATCTCATTCATTTAAGCACATAGACCGTTTTGTTAAGCACAAACTCCATTAATTTGAGCATATACCCCATTTTTCAGAGCACAAGCTCCATTCGCATGATCACATACATCATCTATCATCACAACCTTATAGTCCATCTGGATTGCCAAATTAATCTAAAGGAATCCTTTTCGACTCAATCCACCACTTAGTTGTTGAGATCACTACCTCTCCATCATTGGTCGTCATCAATTTGTCAAGAAGAAATACAATTTATGATTTAGCCTGTTGTTTTGACATTGAAAATTAGAATTGACTTGCCCAAAGAAGGGTTGGGATTTAGCTTGGTTGACCAGTGTGACTCCACCTAGAAGCAACTACCAAATACAAGGTAGTGGTGAATAATAGTGGCACTAAGAATGAAAGTGCGGTATAGTATAGAGAATTTGAGATGACCCACATTGATAATAAAAAGAGTTGGGTTGTGATTGTCCCAAATTGATAATAATTTTGAGAAGAAGGAGGTTTATAAGGCATTGCAGGAAACAAATTTGCCAATCTGAAATAGGCTTTGGAGTGAAAGTATCCAAGTTGATATCTTCTCTTTATTACTAACATAGCTTATAGGTGTTTGTGTGCTTTGTGGGTCCCCTTGCCTTGTGAGTATTACCAATGCACATGAGAAAACATCATATAAAAAATGACTACTTGTTGAAATTATTCATCAAAGAGATGACTAGATAAATACAGTTGAAAATCCCACAAGAATGAAAATATATAATTAAAGGTTTAAGATGCTCATAGCTCTCTAGCAAATAGTCCAGCATAGAGGAGTCAAGATCCCAGTAGGTCTGATAAGAGCTGCAAAGACCGGCTCTTCCTAGAATAGTTTGTTTTCTTGTGGTGTGTTCCTCCAAGTCTGGAAGTACTGTGTTTTGACATTAAAATAATGTGCTACGAATGCTAAGGCAGTTGCTAGGAAAAGGCAACAAAATGTTGCACTCAAAAGGCTTGATAGGAGACAATTTGTTGAGTGCAGTGGAGGACTCTAGAGGAAACTATACAAGGAGACTACATCACAGACTCAGCTGTCCAATTTGGACAGTTCTTGAATTATGTAATTTATGCATGATATGAATTTCTTTAGTTGCATGGAGCATTCATCAAGCCAAATATCTAAAGGAAAATGGAAATACTCGCTGCTTTCAGGAGCTGAGCTTCAGCGAAACAAAGCTATGATTTATCTTCACAACAACTCCTAGTGAGTTTACTCCATATGGTCTAGGAGTTCAGTGGCAAAACTTTTAAGCCTTTGAAGCAATTGGGCCCTCTATTATGACCACCAAATCAATGAGCTAGATACTAGGAAATCCATATAAACAAAGTACATCAAACCTCAAACTGTGGTATTCAAATTATTATTTGCAAGAGATAATTCCAAAGGCATAAACTGATTATAGGCGATAGTATCAGTGACATGTCCTTATCTATGATAAGATAATATATATAAAGCAAGCATTAAATAAAAGAATGATTGGGTCGATGATGAGTTGGTAAGATCCTCCCCTTTCTTATAAGTATGTACTGCGCTGATACACCCAGAGTTCTCCATCCAAGAGTCTATCGAGTATCATATGCAAGTCAGGCCTGGTTATTGGAGACCATGTACAATGCAGTCATGATTAATAAAAACATTTATATTCGTATCATATTCTGTGTGTTCATTTCTGAATACGATCACTGGGCCTATCCCTTGCAAACAATTCTTTTGTATATGTCATGAGTGTGATATTTTCATATTCATAAATTTCAGTGTAGAATAAGTAGCTACACCTACAAATCAGAGGGAAGCGTTAGCTATCCAAATAGCACCCAATAGAGGTCAAATTGCTCAAGTCTGACTCGTACCTGGACTAACATGGGAATGATCTAACGATATGGGATGCCTATATCTAGACCAGACCTCTAGGGTTTTTTATGAGGCTAGTTCCTTAGATATGATAGTTTGGACCTCTCTTTCTAAGACCTAGACAAGTTGGGGTGAAAAGAGATAAGAGATTGCATAAAATAGAACATATTCTAACATATGGCGATGCATCAAATGTTCAATGATCCACTCTCAAGACTAAACTCATTAGCACACTAATGGACTATGAATAGGGCTAATGCAGTGCCTACAATAGTTTCCAAGCAACAATACTTCACTTAGAGGTCAATTTGACGGACTTAGGCTGGAGGGAAATGAGGGTAAGGCTTGATTGAAAGCACTTACAGTCAACAGTCCACTCTATACCTGAGACATCAACATTAAGACACATTAGATGACATGCAAGGAAAGTTTATTAGCACTTAGGTTGAACTTGGACCTGCAAAGGGAAGATGAACCACTTTTGCATATCAAACAAATACAAAGCACTAAGTACAGATTGGTAAACAACTGTAAAATGCTCCATTCATTACTCCAACAAGTGCAAAATACAATTTCTGGCAGAGTCTAGTCGTACCAACCTAAGGGATATTCAACAATAGCTCAAAGGCCATATTTATAGAAGAAAGGGAAGCAAGAGAGAGGGATTTTGGCGCTGAAAAAGGAATCAAATGAGCTCAACTTCATTTGAACCGCAGTTACAACTGCCTCTGCATTTATGTTCATTCAAGCTCCCTGATTGATCCAGGTCACTTCAATCCGTTGCACAGTTACATTATTCCTTCACTAATGCTTCTTTATGGTTGCAATGGCGTGATCAAGTTGTTTCAAGCTAAGTTCCAGCATCAATGCAGTTACAACAATCAGATCAATTTGTTAGAGTTTTGTCATGGTGCTAACTACTCTTTACTAGTTTGTCGAGGCATGCAAGAGTGGAGAGAAGGGTCACTTTCATGCAGCTGGCTCTAGCGATGAAGCCGTTGAAGTCTACGTGTCTGTCTTTATGGCGTCCTTCGAAATGTTGGCTTTGGTTCAACCTGGACCATGCTCGAACTCGACTCCATGCTTTTACTTACTTTCGTCAAAAACTACTCTCTCAACTTCCAATGAGAAAGCTCCCTGTGTTCGAATTTGCGCATCGAATATCAACTCGGACCAATTAAATAGCTCCAAATTGCCTTGCTCCTATTGGTCCTGCAGATCCCTACTATCAGATCCTTGACCTTTTGACCTCCTGCGCACCATAGATTTGCTTGGTACGAACGAACGTGGTCCATTGATTTCCTGCCACAAAGATCCTTTGACATGTTGACTCGAGCTCGCACCATTGGATCAAGATGTACGAATGAATGCGGACCATCACATTTGCCTAGACCCACCATTTGAACTTAAACGGCTAACTCAAGAGGCCCAACTTTGACGTTTGTGTAACCTTATTTGACATCCGCATGCTCGTCTTAGAATTTTTGAACCCCAACAGTTATTTGCCGTGTCTTAAATTTGACATTCGTGCAATTCATCATTTGACATCTGCATGACTGTCATTGATGTCCTCGCGATCGTCAATATTTGAACCCAAATATTGAGCTTAAATTTGACGTTTCTGCGAACGTCCCATTTTGTAGGTTCAACTTTGAATGCTTATAACTTGAGCTAGAGAACTTTCCAAGGCATGAAACTTTCGAACAATGATCTTGGCATGAAGAACTCCCTGGCGCTGCAATCCTCTGCCTCGCGAGGCTTTGTGAGGTACGTTTATAAAATGCACAAGTGAACTGGTCTGCTCATTTCTGCATGACGTCCTAGTGACGGTCTAGTCCTTCAAACTTGCACAATTCATCTTTTGACCGTTCCTTCAAGGTTTTGATGAATTTCCAAGGCTTGTGTGACCTTTTCATGCCTCTGAATGCTTATGAGCCTCATGAGGACCTGCTTGGATCCCTCCATTTGCAGTGCTGAGCCTGCTTCTAAGCCATTTGATCTTTCTTCAATTGGGACCCCACTAGGCTTCTCTCTAGGTTCAGGCGAAGCTTGGTATGTGGGCCAAAATGGCCAACATTTCTGACGACTCAATTGGCTTGACCAGCCTGTTGGTCATGGAACTAGTCATTGATCAAGCCTGCTCATGATGACTGAATGAATAAGGTGTTGCTTGCAAAAAGGGCTCTGATTGATTCCTAAAGCATTTTTGGAGCAATGGGGAACCCACAAACAAGAAAGCAACAAAACGGACCAAAACTAACTAAACAACTAAAAAACAATGTGCAAAAGCACTTGGAGTAAAAGACAGAACTATCTACTTATGTACAAAGAGCATGAGATCAAACTAATAGCAGAACTTAAGATACCTCCCATTGGCAGGGATGGAAAGGCTCTCTCTATTCAATCTAGCAAACTCAAAGGCATTGCTTTCCTTGCAACTTGTGATGACATAAGGTCCACTCCAAAGGCTGTCAAACTTGGAGTGTTTTCCTAGCTTTGAATGGTCCTCATCCCATTTGAGGACTATGTCACCTTGCTAGAATGTCCTTGATGAAGCTCTTTTGTCAAAAGCTTTCTTGACTTGCTGCCGATTAGACCACATGGTATGCATGGCATCATCTCTTATCTCCTCCAATTCTCTCAGTTCATTCATCCTAACCTCCATTGCATCACTTTCTAGAACATCTAGCTGGTGCGCAAGTTCCAAAGCTGGGAGTTCCAATGAGATAGGCACCCTTGCTTCTCTTCCATAAACTAAGAGATAAGGTGAATGACCAATGGCCTTCTTGGGAGTGATCCTATCAGCCCATAAAGCAGTCTTTCAACTTCGTATGCCAAGATCTCTGATTATCTTCCAATGTTCTTTTGATGATCTGAATCAAGTTCTTGTTAGTGGACTCAGCTAGTCCATTACCCCATGTGGATAGTAATTTGATGAAGATGTCAGATAAATACCTTGCTCAAGAGCCCATTCACATACCTTTACCCTGTTGAATGCCAAAGCATTGTCTGAGATTATAATAGAAGGTACGTCAAAATGGGTGACTAGACTCTCATAGAACTCAAGCACAAAGTTCTCATTTGCCTCCTTCAAAGGTACTGCTTCCACCCACCTGGTAAAATAGTCTGTAGCTGTCAAGACCCATTTATGACCAACACTGGATGAAAGATGTATCATGCCAATGAAGTCCAAACCCCATTGCATGAAAGGCTGCTCAACCTGAATAGGCTTCAATGGCATAGCAGCTAGTCTCGGTTTACCTATAAACATTGCACACTTCCTAACCCATGCATGTGCATCCTTAAATAAATTAGACCAAAAATAACTAGCTCTAATGATTTTTGCAGCTATGGGCTTGGCTGCAAAATGGCCTCCAGTAGGACTATTATGAAATTATTCAAAAAGTTTATCAAATCGATTAACTTCAACACACCTTAAAAGCATACCTCCAATGTTCCTTTTGAACAACACTCCATCAACCAGAATGTATGGTACTGATTGCAGCTTGAAATGTCTTCTCCTTGATGCATCTAAGCCCAATGGACATTTTTTTGTTTGAAGGAATCTAGCAATGTCTTGTGTCCAGCTGGATGGAGGAATAGTTTCAGTTTCCTATTGGGTGTCTTGAAGTGTCAACACCATCTCCTTTTCTTCTTTCACATCTTCTGCAAGATGTTCACTCAATCTTTTACATCGGACCAGCTTTATGACCTTCACTTCAATATCATATTCCATGCACTTAGTGACCCATCCAGCTCTCTTTTCACTAAAGTCTCTGTTGAAGATGAAATCCTTCACACTAGGATGAGCTACCATTAGTATAATTTTGTTATTTGAAACCAAATGTATAAAAAAATTTAAACCTCTTATAACAGCAAGTACATGTTTTTCAACAAAAGAATACCTCTTCTCATAGTCTTCCAAACCCTGACTAAAAAAAGCAATGGGTTGCTCTAAACCTTCACTATTATGTTGCATAAGCATGGCTGAAATTGTACTAAATGTAGAAAAAGAATACATAAAGAAATCCTTATTGAAATCTAGATTAAGCAAAGTAGGAGCTTGGCTGATTGCTTGTTTGATGGATTCAAAGCTTCTCTTACCCTCATTACTCCAAGTGAGATCTTGATTTTTTTCAGCATTTGAGCGAGTGGTCTTGCCAATTCTGCAAACCCAGGAACAAATCTTTTGATGAAATTGATGTTGTCTAAGAAGCTTTGCAATCATTTCTTATGTTTTGGCAATGATAGAGAAAGGATTGCTTCTATTCTCTCCAAATCAATAGAAAGACCATCTTTGGACACTACATGCCCAAGCAGTCTTCCCTCATGTACTGAAAAGATATGCTTCTATGGATTCAATGAAACTCCAAATTGTCTCCATCTATCAAAAACAACTCTCAAGTGTGTTAGATGATCACTAGGATCATTTGAAAATACAGTAATGTCATCAAGATAAACTAAGACCATTTCACTCAAATGACCTTGAAAGGCAACATCTATTTCCCTTTGGAAGGTGGCTCTAGCATTAGAGAGCCCAAAAGGCATCTTTTGATAGGCATAAGTACCCCATTTGGTTGTGAAAGTTGTTTTATACCGATCTCACTCTTTCACCAATATCTAGTTGTAACCTGAGTACCCATCCAATAAGGAGAACCTTTGTGAACCTGATACCCTCTGCAAGATATGATCCATGGAAGGAAGAGGATAGTGGTCTTTCAGTGACACTTTGTTCAAATCTCTGAAATCCACACAGTCTTATCTCTCCATTTTTATTTCTCACTAGTACAAGGTTTGCTACCCATGTTGAGTGTTTGATAGGAAATAATATACTTGACTCCATCAGCTTGGTAAAGCTCCTTTCTCATGAGAATTTCAATCTTGGGATTGATGGGCCTTTGCTTCTATCTTACTGGTTTTGCATCCTATTCAATTTCAATAGTATGTTGTGCTAATCTGGGGTCAAACCCTTTCAAATCATGGTATTCTCAAGCAAATAAATCCATGTACTCATTACATAATGAAATGAAAGCTACTCTCTCAGAATCAATGATCACTTTACCCCACTTGAGTTGCTTACCTTCAGCTATGTGGACTTGCTCATAATGTTCTTCCTTGGAAGAGATGCTTACCTTGTCCTTTCTAAGTTGATCATCTTCATTGAAAATGCTCTCCAAAGTTATTAAACCTTTAGGCATCTTATTTGATCTCAATTGCACAATTTGATCCTCATATTGGCATTGCAATTTATTTTGATTCTTTGAGCAAAATTCTACCTCATTCTGTAGGAAACAGGCTATCTATTTGTCACTATCAAAGACTTGCCAACTTACCTCATTGTTTGGAACTGAAGGCCTGCATACAACCTTGATTTGGGTCTGAATTTTATTGTCCTTGCGCTGGTCCACTATATCACATTGTGCTCCTATGGCAGCAAGTCTATCTGCATGTTGATTGGCTCCTCTAGGAATGGAGCGGATATCAAATGCTAGGAAATCTTCAATGAGGTCCCAAACTCTGTGTTTGTAGGCCTTTCGGAGGGGGTTCTTTGTTGCACTTAAACCTCTGACTTGTTGCACTACCAACTCACTATCACCTTTCACCTGCAAAAGTTTAATACCTCTCTTTCTAGCCCACTGAAGGCCATGACTAAGAGCTTCATACTCTACAGTATTTGATGTAAAACTAAACTGAAATCAGTACCATACTCTATAGTAAAATCACTATAAGATTTTATGTATGGTACTGATTGCAGTCACTATTAGATTTGATATGAGATCTGAGCCTATTTCCATATATTTCTATAAAGATATGGAACCAAAGTCACTATAAGATTTGATGTATGGTACTGATTGAAATCACTATTAGAAGGTTCTTGATCAATAGTACCCTCATCTTCCTCTGAAATAGTACAATTCATATTAGACATATTTGGCATATATAGTTCAAGGTGAAATCTAGAAATAGGCTCAGATCTTATAGTGACTTTAATTCCATATCTGGTTCTAAAAACTGTGTATGACCAATTTGAAAAAAGGTAACCTCCTATTTTAGCAATAAAATCTTTGGATAGGCATAGTGCAAAGTATGGAGGTAAATCAACAACTATATCCTATGAAATGGTAAAATTTGGACAAGCAGCAAGTAAAATCTTAAGATCTTTGAAGATGCCCACAGTCTTAGTAGGAGAACCATCCAACTGTAACACTCCTTTTTCATGAGGCTCATACTTGAGCCCTAGTTTGTCAGTTATGGATTTAGGCATGACAAAAGTACTAGCGCCATTATCAATCATACAATTGTGGATAAGACAATTTCCTATGACAACTGAAAGATAGAATGGAGGAGGCTTAGTCACCTTAGGAGCTTGAGGCTCAACAAATGGATTAGAGTTGGTTAAAACAATACTTTCCCTTTCCTTTTCAGGGGGTCCATCAGAGATATTGAGCTTTGAAAGCTCCTCTTGCAGATACTCCTTTTGTCCTAGAATTAGCAATGTATCCCACATTGAAATTGATACTGAAGTTTTCTTCATATGATTCACAATACTGAGTGGAGAGGTGGCTATCCTTGACTGCAATTTAGGAGCAGGAAGGGCTTCTAGATGTTGCGTGAACTGAGGGATGTAAGGCCCTTTCACATTCTGCCCCTTTGGATCTTGAACCTGCTGATTTGATGTCTTTTGAGGCAGCTCATGAGTGGTGCTCCTTTGTGGTGGCTAAGAAGGAAGAGGGGTTGCCTTATCAAGACTTGAACCATCACCAATTACCCTTTTCTTGGATCTCGTATGGGCTGCAACTGAATTACCCACATTAGGCATATTTTGACTTTGATTTGCAGCTATGTGCTCAAAAGAATCCTCACCTTCCTGAAAGTTCACAAATGTAGTTTCAATAGATGTTTTACCAATCTCTCATCCTTGTTGATTTGGCACTTTTGCTTGAGTGAATGAAGGAATGTCTCCATGTGGTAGAGAAGCTTCCTTATTTGGTTGGTTTTCATGTGGAGGAGCTGAACTCTGCTGCATATAAGACTGATGTGAATTCTCACCAGTTGGCACCATTACCATGTTATTTGCTTGATCCCATTGATTATTCCATTGCCCTTCCTAAGCATAGTTGTTTTGAGTTGGCACAATAGCTCTAGAATTGCTTGGAGCATTAGGATTGTATTGCCTTGATTGAAAATTCTACCCTTGTCCTTACTGATTTGACTGATAGGATGACCTATTATACTGATAATTCTGATTAATATTCTAATATGGCTTGTATGGTGGAGCTTGTTGTCTTTCCATTGCAACAAACTTTTTTTTATGAGTCTTGAGAAGACTCTCTATCTTCCCTAGTCTATCAGCTTGATCACCTTCTATTTGATAAAACTTTGTTGAATGTAGAAGTGGAGCAATAGTTGGAGCAGGAGGGTGGATCTCTGGAAAGAGAGGCATTGGTGGCCTTGGAGACAATTTGTCAGCTTGTATAAGGCAATTCTCAGCCTTGATTGCTATTTCAGAAGCCTCAGGCAGAGTGTTCCCTCCCATGAATTGAATCATCACAGCTACATCTGAGTTGAGAGCTTTCAAATAGTACAAAAAAGCATGGTTGGGAGTAGACTTGATCACTGCAAGAATTTTGTCCCAAGTCTTCTGGAACCTATAATTGAAATCCACCATGAATTCATGATTGAATTTGTTGATTGTTGTAAGTTGCTCCACAAGTGAAAGGTGATCACCTTTGTCTTCAAACTGCTTGTATAGGACCTCCACAAATTCATCCCAATTGTTGATTGATGTAGGAGCCAACCCTCTGTACCACTGAAGTGTTTTCCCTTTGACAGAAGTTGCTAACAACCTCATTGCTACATTTTCTTGAGTCACATGATGTACTCAACAAAGGTTAGCAATATTTGCAAAATGTTCTATAGGAGTAACTAGATTTTTCCCTGTAAAATAAAGAAGAGCCTTCGGAGCTGAGACTGAAATATCATTCCATTGAGTCAGATTTAGAGGACTACCACCATTGAATGGCACAAAGGCTTGTCTTCTGGGAACAACCCTCTGAGGTATGAAATTTATAATAATATTTGGCTGAACAAAATTGGCATGAACAAGAGGATTTTGTGCAACAACAAGAGGAACAAGAGGTGCAGGTGTAGGATTTGACTGAGAAGCTTTCTTCTTCTTTGTTGATTGGAAAGATAGATCAGAGAAATTTGTCTCTTTCTCTTTTGCAGAGGATCTTGTAACAACTCTTGGTGGCATAAAAAATATGCAAATCTGAAAATGAAGCTCTAGGATTTGCTACTTTATTCATTAATGCAGATATATGATTCAAATTATGTAAATAGGGAGTCCCACCGGGCATGCCAGAACTGTTAGCTATCTAGATAGCACTCAATAGAGGTCAGATTACTCAAGTGTGACTCGTACCTGGACTAACATGGGAATGATCTAAGGTTGTGGGATGCCTATATCTAGACCAGACCTATAGGGTTTTTATGAGACTAGTTCCTCAGATATGATAGTTTGGACCTCTCTTTCTAAGACTTAAACAAGTTGGGGTGAAAAGTGTTAAGAGATTGCATAAAATAAAACCTATTCTAACATATGGTTATGCACCGAATGTTCAAAGATCCACTCTCAAGACTGAACTCATTAGCACACTAATGGACCTCCCCAAATTCATCCAATTGTTGATTGATGCTAGAACCTAAAGAGATATCACAGACTAACAAAAAACAAAAAACAAGAATGCAATCTCTTTGTTAGGGAAATTGAAAGAAACATGCATGGCTGATGCACATATTCACATAATAGTTAGCCATAATATCAAGAAAATTAATTATTCCATAATAGGTAGAACAACAAAAAAAGTCAAATATACATCCAAGCTAATGGAAACTGCAGGCTAGTACCTTCTTCAAGAAAGACAGAATTCCAGGCCTTTTGAAACATGGAAATGGAAAATGGAAGTTCAGCACTAATCAACATCCTCTACCCCATTTGTGAATAAAGATAATTAAAACTACTCTCCCGCCTACATTGTAAAGAACCAGTTACGTGCCTAACATATTTAAAACTTGAATTCAAATTATTGTAATCTACCTAATCTCCAGCTATGACAGGAAATGCATGAAGATTAAATAATAGATAAATATTTGAATTGAATTTTTTAATTTTCAACTGGTGAGATGCATGAAGATTAAGTAATAGATAAATGTTTGTTTGTTTGTTTGTTTTTTTGAAATGGTAAGCCTCGGAGATCAAATGATTTATACTCAGCTGTGGAGACACTCCCCAGCAGGGAATACACACTAGATGCCAAAGGCAGGCAATCTCAATGACCCTGGGATTTCACCCTATCACATGAGGAATCGTCCCGGCCCTGCGAATGGTAAATCCCAATAGTGTCACATGCCCAGCAAAAGGATTTGACCTGTCTGATTGGGTATCATCTCGATGATATACAAGGTGCCCTCCAAGGCAAAAAGCTACATGACTAACGCATTTATAACCTAAATTCAAATTATTATAATCTGCTTAATCTTCCACAGGGAAATGAAATGCATTAAGATAAACCAATAAATATTTGACTACTCTAATAACAACTTGACACTGAATACGCATCAATTATTATTAAGCTAAGGGATAGCATTTCAAAATTTATTAGGATCTGTTAGGTTCTTCTCTTTTCAAATTTTGAAAATCTAATTGCATTCATGAAAAACTGCAAATTCAGTTTCCAATGGGCCAATGTTTACTGACAAGGTGATGGCATCTGCATGATAACGGCCCCAGTTCAAGCCAATGCAAATTTAGAAAACATAAACCAGAGAATGAGAATTTCTTTGAAGAGAGTTAAATCATTTCACCAAAAAAATAAAATAAAAAAATGAGCAACTAAAAAGTAGGTTTACATACATTAATGCTGTTGAGGTATTTCTCTTTGTCCACTCTGACAATTTGCCCTTTCTTCACTGCACCAACGAATGAACCTTAAATCAATTGAAGTAAACATTTCATCTCTTGACATGTGATCTAGAGGTTGAGACGGGGCGCCTCCGTGCAATCAACCAATGTTCAAACCCCGGCAGGTTTACAGTCCTAAATTTGTGTGTGAAAAAAGAGGTAGGAATGTGACCACTTCAACAAAAGGCTTCGCAGTCAATAATTTTAAGGCCTAAATGTAATCAAAGAATGTTTACCCAATTTTCATCTTTTAAAATTGAAATAATTTTAAGGCCTAAATGTAATCAAAGAATGTTTACCCAGTTTTCGTCTTTTTAAAATTGAAATAGTTTTAAGGCCTAAATGTAATCAAAGAATGTTTACCCAATTTTCGTCTTTTTAAAATTAAAATTAAAATTTCGTGTTTGAGTCACAGCTAAATTTCACAGAAGATACACCTCGATCTCTTGGCTAAGCCAAAGAAAATCTTATTGTGTTTGATGCTAAAAGAATCGGCATGTTTATCCTTCCAACGAAAAAAAAAAAAAAGAGAGAGAGAGAGAGAAAGTTGAGTGGAATGGTTTTCCATCGAATGCGAGGAAGGTTAAGCTAAACTTACAGGAGTAAACGGGCTTTTCCTTCCTTTTTGGGACCGCTTTCGCAATCTGAGCAGGCTTCTCAGGCTCTGATGCTGATGATGTAGCCAAAACTACCAGTGTTGTTTTGAATGTTGCTGTGGATGTAGGGGGGTTCATATGAAGGAAAGCATGACTAGAATTTGAACTGAATGAATAAATTGAAGGCCGCTGAGAATAAAAGCAGGCTGGGATTGTGTGAAGTTTTACTAGTTTGGCCATGGCGATAGTCTGGCGATGGTGAGCTTCTACGCTACACTCACGGGACGTCAATTATGTATCGCTCGAATTATTTGAAGATGTATGTGGACCACCTTATCCACCGCGGGTGTTTCAAATTCACGTCGATTTAAGTTATAACGAATGTATTAATGGCTAACTACTAGGGAGGGTTGTATTTTTTATTATTTATGTAAGGAAAATTGAAATATGTATCATGTTAGGTTGTGGAGTTAAAAGTTTCACTTATGCAAATGGAGGAGGTTGCTGAGTTACAGAGTAATCGACGTCGGTAAGCCAACTGACGTCGGTCATCTTCAGTGTTTGCAATAATCGACGACGGTTAAGGGTCGGTCGACATCAGTCAGACAGGGACCGACGTCACCAACCTATGTGTGCATGCGTTTGCATGCGTCTCCAGAACTGGTCTAATTTTAGACAGACAATTTGTTTGTATGTAAAAGGCTAATTTAAGTCTTGAGTCTGCGTTTCTAATTATTGTAATTAGGAAGTCTAATTAGTGTTTGTATGGGATCTATATAATAAATCCATGGCGTTGTATTGTAATCAAGGACAAGGAAGAGATCCTTCCAATTGTAAGATCAATTGATCTGCAAGTTGTTGCAAGACAGGGGAGATCTACATGGTAAGTAAGATCAGTTGATTTGCAAGTGTGCAAGATTAAAGGAGATCTACTTGGAGTACTTTGAGTACTTGGTGATACTGGCAGTATTGTTACTGACTGGTGGAGGGAACAACTCTGTGTTTGAGTTGTGGTTGTAATTGGTGTTGAGAGAAAAAACTCTTGAGGGAGAATTATTATACGCCCAAGAGGTGTGGGAAGAGTGTAATTTCTTCATTGTATTTCCTTCTGAAAGAGTATTAATACAAGGTTGTATTGTCTCTCATATTCTGTGTTATTTCTGAATTCTAGTTACATATTACTTCTAGTTTAATTCCGTGTTTAGTTGCTTATACAAAGGTAATCAAAGTGTGCTCTTAGGAGTGGGATCCTAACAAATGGTATCAAAGCCTGGTTGCAGGTTTATCAGAGCTTGGTTCACTCACACCTTGGTTTCAGATTGTGTTAAGTGTTTGTTGATTACAAGTCACTCACAGGGGTTTCTGTTTGAGTGGGAGTAAAGCAATGGCAAAAGAAAATAAGCTAAGAATAGAAAAATTCAATGGCAAAAATTATCAATTATGGAGGATGCAGATAGAAGATTATTTGTATCAGAAAGATCTGTACTTACCGTTGGGTGGGGTTACATGCAAGCCCACAGATATGAAAGATGAAGAATGGAAGGTTCTTGATCGAAAGGCTCTGGGATCTATAAGGTTGAGCCTGGCATCGTCTGTGATTTTTAACTTATCACAGGCTAAGACAACGGTAGAGTTAATGGAATCTTTGGCAAATTTATATGAAAAACCCTCAGCTTCGAATAAAGTATTTCTTATGAAGCAATTATTTAATTTGCAAATGTTGGAAGGTGGATCGGTACATAGTCATCTTAGTGATTTCTATGGTTTGGTAAACCAGTTAAATTCAATCAATATAATTTTTGATGATGAAATTAAGGCTCTCTTAATCTTATGCTCTTTATCTGAAAGTTGGGATAGCTTGGTAATGGCAGTAAGTAATACTGCGTCTGCTTCAAATATCTTAAAAGTTGGTGATGTTGTTAGTGTAATCTTGAATGAAGAAATTCGCAAGAAAAGTACAGGAGAATCATCAAGGAATGCTTTAAGTGTTGAAAGCAGGGGAAGGCAAAGAGAGAAGAGCAAGTAAGGGAAATCAAGGTCAAAGATAGGTAGTAGATCCAAATCCAGAAATGGCAGTATAATCTGCTGGAATTGTGGAAAGAAAGGGCATGTAAATAAAGATTGTTGGTTGGACAAAGATCAGCATGAAAAAAATGAAGAAGCAGATGTTGCAGGTATTGTTGCACATGATGCTCTTGTATGTTCCTTAGATAAAGTGGAATATTAGATTTTAGATTCTGGTGCCTCTTTTCATGCAACCCCAAAAAGAGAATTTTTTCATGATTATGTCCATGAAGACTTTGGAAAGATTTATTTAGGGGATGGTAAGCCTTGTCAAATGGTTGGCAAAAAAAAAGTGCAGCTGAAATTGCAGACGGACAACACATGGGTGTTGAAGGAGGTCACGCATGTCCCAGTCCTGAAGCGGAATTTGATTTTTGTAAAAAAGTTGGGTGATGAGGGATGCACAGTAACTCTCACAGTGGAATCTTAGAAAGTTTTCAAGGGTGCACTTATTTTAGTGAGAGGTAAAAAAGTAGGTACTCTTTATCTATCTACTTGTATTACTAATTCTCCTTCTGGTTTATCTACTTCAGATGTAGATGCAAAGATGTGGCTCTGTAGGCTTGGTCACATGAGTAAGAAGGAGATGCATGTTCTTGAGTCAAAAGGTAAGAGTTCAGATTTGAAAAACATAGATCGAGATTTTTGTAAGCAACAAAAGAAAGTGAGGTTTCTTGTTATTGATGCTACAAGAAAAGATCGAGTTTATTGCATAAAGAAGAAATCTGATGTTTTTGACAAGAACAGGAAAGCCTTGGTTTTCAAGGAGAAGATGATGGACAGAGATCAGCCCAAGGGGCTAAATAATTTTGAGCAGGGCAGTTTGGACAAAGTTATGATCCAAAGTGAGCTCGCGAGTAAAAAGTCATCACTCACAGGAAAACATAGTTACCGACGTCGGCTAGGTAGAACTAATGTCGAACATATAGGTACCGACGTCGGTCATGTGCAGACCAGAGTCGATGGTGTCGACAGGTGGACACCGACATCGGTTAAAGAATCGGCGTCGGCGATCAGGTGGAATCGACATCGGCCGGGTGCAGACCAAGGTCGACCAAAAAATGGATTTTAGGTAGACAGCAAGCTGTCAAGGAGTCTCAAATGCCCATGAGGAGGACTGAAAGGGTAAGTAAGCCTCAAATTCGTTATTCCCCTTCTTTACACTACTTGTTGCTCACTGATGATCAAGAACTAGGAAGTTTTAAAGAGGCAGAGCAGGGAGAATCCAGGAAATAGTGGGAGCATGGCATGAATGAGGAAATTGTTTCCTTGAGAGATAACCAAATAGAAGATTTGATAGAGTTGCCAGTCAGAATGAAAGCACTGAAAGATGAATAGATTCTCAGGTTAAAGAAATAAGAGAATGGACAGGTGAGATAGAAGGCCAGGTTATATGGTCTTGAGCAAGCTCCAGGACAATGGTACAAGTTTGACAGGTGTATGACAAAGCATGGCTTTAGTCAGTGTCAATATAATCATTGTGTTTACTTTACCAGGTTGGATAATGGTTGCAACATTATTCTATTATTGTATGTAGTGTATATGCTTGTTGCATGGTCACACATGCAGGGGATTGCTGAGCTAAAGGTAAAGTTAGTTCAGAGGTATGCCATGAAAGATTTGGAAGCAGCAAAAAAATTCTTTGGCATGAGTATTTCTAGAGACAGGAAAGATCACAGGTTGATGTTGTCTCAGGATGATTATGTGAATAAGGTAGTGGAGAGGTTCAATATGCAAGATGCAGAATCGATTAACACACCTATGAATGGACAGTTCACAGAATAGTGTCCCAAATCACATGATGAGGTTGAGTACATGTGTACTAGACCTGATATTGCCCAAGCAGTGGGAGTTGTCAGCAAATTTATGACGAATTCAGGGAAGAAGCATTGAAAAGTAGTTCAGTGGATTCTCAAGTATCTGAGAGGGACCAACAGCAGGGATTCATGCTATGTAAGGTCAAGCACTTCTCTACATGGGCATGTAGATCCGGATATGGCAGTTTACTTGGATGACAGGTGTAGCACCATAAGATTTGTGGTGGTTGGTCTTCAAGATTGAACTTGAAGAGAGATACAAGCTAGGAAACAAAATTAGATGATGTACAGGTACAGGTACAGATGCAATTGTTTATCTCTAAGTGGGAGATTGTTAGGTTGTGGACTTAAAAGCTTCACTGATGCAAGTGGAAGAGGTTGCTGAGTTACAGAGTAATCGACGTCGATAGGCCAACCGACGTTGGTCATCTTCAGTGTTCACAGTAACCGATGACGGTTAGGGGTCGGCCAACATCAGTCAGACAAGAATCGACGTCGACAACTTGTGTGTGCATGCATTTGCATGCGTCTCCAGAACTGGTCTAATTTTAGACGGACAGTTTGTTTGCATATAAAAGGCTAATTTAAGTCTTGAGTCTGCATTTCTAATTATTGTAATTAGGAAGTCTAATTAGTGTTTGTATGGGATCCATATAATAGACCCATGGGGTTGTATTGTAATCAAGGACAAAGAATAGATCCTTCCAATTGTAAGATCAGTTGATCTGCAGGTTGTTGCAAGATCAGGGGAGATCTACATGGTAAGTAAGATCAATTGATTTGCAAGTGTGCAAGATCAAAGGAGATCTACTTTGAGTACTTGGTGATACTGGCAGTATTGTTATTGACTGGTGGAGGGAACAACTCTGTGTTTGATTTGTGGTTGTAATTGGTGTTGAGAGAAATAACTCTTGAGGGAGAATTACTGTACGCCCAAGAGGTGTGGGAAGAGTGTAATTTCTTCATTGTATTTCTTTCTGAAAGAGTATTAATACAAGGTTGTATTGTCTCTCATATTCTGTGTTATTTCTGAATTCTAGTTACACATTACTTTTGGTTTAATTCCGTGTTTAGTTGCTTATATAAAGGTAATCAAAGTGTGCTCTTAGGAGTGGGATCCTAACATATCCAAAGAGTACAAAATTAAAACGTGTTAGCCACGAGTTATTGAAAAGAGTGTATATTGTAGATCTGTGTTTTATCAGGGTCTTTCATGAACTTAATTATGTTTTAGATGACCTATGTTTTTGAAGACAATTTTACGTGTCACTCGCCTATTAAACAAGATATGCAATTGGGTACACATGGCGCTAAGTCATTAGGCAAGCCCTTGTCGGCTTTTCTTGTTTGACGGTTTTGACATGCAAAACTGCAATTGGCCTAGAACGTTGACAACTGAGAACCCGACACTGACACCTTGGGAAAGGTCAAGACTTTGGGATTGCAATTGTAAGCGTGCCCAATCCTACTTGGTTCCTATGTTTTGAGAACTGGCTTTGTATTGAAAACTTGGGAAAGCGGGGCTATGGGACTCAAACTATACACATGGTCATTTGTGGTTGGTTCGCAAGTTATGGCAACTGAGAGTGCCACATTTTGTACTCCCATTGGTTGGGTTATGCCATTAGGGCCACATGGCATTACATGATTACCCAATCCCTCGTCAAGTTTCCTCGTTTCATGATTTTGATGGGTAGATTGTCCATCAAATTTAACTTCTTGTATTTGGTCTGTCAGCCCATGCCTCGTGTCGCTCATTGATTGATTCATCAATGGGCAACCCTTCCATGAGCTTGGCAATTGTACACGTGTCTTCCTCTTATTGGGTGTGGGCACTGTCAACTCTAAAACTGAGATCTCAGCTCTGGGTCATTAGGTCTGACACATGTTTACATGCCAGTGCATGATTTGTCATGAACACTGACATCTTGGGACTAACATTGTGGGAAAGGCTTGGATCTCAGGACTGCAACTGTAGTCATGGTTGCTCCTAGTTGGTTCCCTAGTTTTGTCAACTTAAAGTTTGTACTGACACCCCAGGAAAGCGAGACTCTTGCACTCCAATTGTACTCCTAGCCATTCCTAGTTGGTCCCTGGGTTCAGAGAACTGACGGTCTATACTGACGCTTTGGAGAAGGTTGAGAACTCCAAAATTTCTATGTTGGAACCTTTTCATTACTCCTTTGGGCCATCGGATCATGGAGCCCGTGTGATGAATCTCTATTTGGGAGCTCTGGCTATACATTTTAATTGATTTGTCGAGTTCAAGTCTCCACAATCTCGCCATGACAATGGCTCTTAGGATTTTGGGGCTCGGGGGACACGCGATGACATCTCAGAAAGGTGGCAGACCTTTCTGCCTTAGTCGATCCTTGGTCTCACTCTAAAAGCTCTATGTTGTTTTGACTAAGCGAACATTGGTCGTTTGATGGGAGATCGGATGGCTGAGATTAGATTTGGATTGCTACTACATGCGTTGTTGGGCTTTATGACTCCATGAAGACTGTGAG
Source organism: Torreya grandis (assembly GCA_037957365.1). NCBI lineage: Eukaryota > Viridiplantae > Streptophyta > Pinopsida > Cupressales > Taxaceae > Torreya > Torreya grandis. The sequence continues at coordinate 2,347,453 of JARHVA010000043.1, read as the reverse complement.
CTTAGAGAAAGTAGATCTTTAGGCTTCTAGAAAGGATACAAGGACTTTGGGAGAGCACATGCACTCTTAGTCAAACCTTGAGACCACATTGAATAAATCATCAATGGGGTTAGTCAAGAAATACAACTCAAAAAGGGGGATAAATGAAGCTTGATGTGGTATGCCCTAATTAGATTGAAACCTGATGAAATATAACTATATCATCACAAAAATATTTTCATTTGTAGACATGAATAGGATATAATCAGGTCCCAAAAACACCTAATAAATAACAAAAGGAGAAACTGAATGAGCTAAAACCATAAGCCAACCATGATACATGGAAAAATAACAACAAATGTATAATTGACATTTAAGGTGTGTGTGTGTGTGTGCGTGCGTGGGTGCTTATATATATATATATATATATATATATATATATATATATATATATATATATATATATATATATATATATATATATATATATATATATAAGCACGCACGCGCGCACACACACACACACACACACACCTTAAATGTCAATTATACATTTGTTGTTATTTTTCCATGTATCATGGTTGGCTTATGGTTTTAGCTCATTCGGTTTCTCCTTTTGTTATTTATACATAGACACACACACACACAAGCTTAGTAGACCAAGATTATTCCATTTACTAATTATAATTTGTCTTTGGGAAAAAAGTATAGAACCGTATATTACAATTACAATTGTTGTAAATGTTGTGGAAGAAGTAATTCTCTCAGTCTTCTTTCTTCTAATTTTCAAAGATTTATATATTGACTATCTTTCATTCTTTCAAAGTGTTCAAATATAAAAGCAAGGGAGATATATAATTGTCATAGAATGAGCGTACACTTGAAACAACGATGAAAGTCAACCCTTGGCGATCAATGTTACCAATATCAATTGTTGATTTATCAAGAGTCATTCTTTGTGCTTTATCTATGGTTAGACCCCATGCCATTTTCCCTGGCTATCTACCTAGGTGATCAAACACGATGTGATGTGGTTGATGAAAAATCATTTTCATATTTTACTTAGGCACAATCTGCACCAATAATCATTAGCATTCTAATTCCAAACCTTTGTGTGAAATGTCTCATCCAAATTTCATGATAGATTGCATTTATATCCATTGGGATTTGAGCCAATGCTTAGGGATTTAGAAGATTATACGGATTAAAGGCAATGGTTGGATTTACATGACTTAAAACCCTTAGAAAGGGGTACATATCTTGCAAAGTGGCAGGTCATTTGACTTGATGTTTTCTATTGTGAAGGTTTGACCAGGCAAACATGACGTTGATTTGATTTCGAGAAGGCTCCATGTCCGATGTGTAATTAAAATTAACACTGCAATGCTAATAAATTTTATATTGTAACTTATGTTTGTCTATGTTGCTAATATATTAACACCTAGATATATTATAGTTGGATTGTGATGATGAGTAGGAATGACAAGGTATTTCATGGGATATCATACACCAGAGGGCCCATATAATACACATGCCTCGACTTCAGGGCAATTGTTGGATTTACATACCTTGCACCCATTACAAAGGGGTTTGTAGCTTGAAAGGTGATAGCATATTTTATTGACTATTTTCTATTTGATTACAACAACAATGTAATGATGTTGATGTGGGGGATTTACATTGAGGTCATGAATTTTATCTTGTTGCTTTCATTATGGTTAAATACACATTTATTCTATGCATAGCGTTTGTTAGTTATATGATTAAGAACCTGTGTTCTAATTCTAATTTTGTTTGTGAAGAAGACCCCATGGCAAGGGGTGACACTTGTTCACAGACATTGAAGCCTATTGGCATAGAGGCAATGAAACTAATAAATACCAAAAACAAAAAATCATTTCATTTCAATAGATGTTGATATTTTTCCAGAGGTAAATATCAAAGACATATATGTTTTGTATACCCCGCCAAAAGAAATGAAATGAAAATGGGCAAGGGAATGAGATTTTGGATTGTAGGGCTAATTGTGATGTTAACAAGTTGTGATTATTATTTTGAACAAGGCTTAGGCAATAACCAACAAGCCATAATGGAGGGTTTACAAGATTTATCTCATAAATTGGGGATTTGCACCATGCATATATATGTTCTAATTCATACAATAACGTTTGCTCTAAATTTGCCTTATGTTGTGTTTTCTGAGACAGGGGTTGCCATTTTATATGCATTCTTTTGTGCATTGGTATGTGTTTTTAAATTATGTTTTCATAGATGTCCATGCCCTTTTCCAAAGCTCTCATTTTAGTACAAGCTAGTAAAATGTTGGGAAAGGTTGTGGAGTTTGGCTTTACAACTGCAAAATCCATTTACTTAGAAGTATTGGTACGTCGTTAGGCTAACTTGGTATAGGTACTTCTAGAATGATATCTATAGACGTATTTTACATAGATTTATCTAAGTTATGTATGATAGTTTATAATTTTTATACTATTTTCATACACTTTAGGTAAATTGATAAGAGGCAGGGGAATACTTTAACTATTATATACAATAAATTCATGGTTATTGTTTCAAAAATTGTAGAACATCCATGGTTTAGATTAATTTGGATCTTCATAAAACTATAGTAGATTAAATTCAAAATTACATTTATAAATAATAATACAATTCTTCCTTATTCAAACATTAAATAAAACCTTTACATTTATCTAGTTTGGGCCTCTAATAAAAACTAGAGTTACTCACCTTGCTAAAATTACTCTCCAAAGGAAAAGTGGAGGTTGCCGAAATCAAACCCTTGATTAGGATGAAATGATGATGAAGGCATCGTCAATTCCCCTTCCATAACTTCCATGACCATATATTATGTTCCGAATAAAAAACTACTTAAAACCTTGCAATATTAAAAAGTTGAATTTCATTATACTCTTAACTAGCATTTTAAAAAAGTAATAATATTTATATTATAACATTTCAACATAAATGAAAATCATTTGTTGTTAGCAAATCATTTATATTGTATTTATTTATATAAATATAAATATAAATAATATTTATATTATTTCATTTGTCATTGGAACTTGTGTTCATTGTGTACATGGTGTTTTGTTAGGAAAGTTTTATAGACTCAATTGTGTGAAACGTATAAGGTTCAATCATTCCATTAATTTTCTTATTTTATATTCTTAAATGATGTTTATGGGATAGAATTTAGGATCAACATTTACACTTTATTTACTTTCATTCGAAGAAAACTTTATATCATTACCCTTATGTACCATATAGAGAGATGATGAAATCGGTGCTATTGTAATCGCCACTTGTACCACTCAGCGTTACGATCTCATAGTCCCCATATACACGCATTCATCTAAGTCAAAAACAAGTAATAATTAAAAACACAAATTAGCATTTATCCATGTGTTGGCAGAGAGTTGCAAAGAAGTTGAAGATGAGTGTTGCACCAACTCTACCACCACTAGTCACTACCATGCATAATGCATCAAAGCTCAATGATAGCAACGATTGCATCACTGGAGGATCGGGTATAAAAACTCTCATAAATCTCATCATTTTTGTGGTTGATTATAATATTACACAGTCAGGTTTGTCTAGGGATAAAGAGCTTTAACAAAAAATGTAGAAAAATCATGTTAAATTAAGCAAAGAACTCGAATTTAGAAATTTCACTGCGTCAACAACTCTTCTTCTCCTCCTCCCTCATTGCTAGATTGTACATAAGTTCACATTTATTAGATATATAGGAGTCAAATAACCCCCTTAAATTAAAGAAGTTGGGCATGATTGAGATGTATAAAACTTACAAAGGTAGAAGAAGAGTTGTTGGTATGATGGAGCTTTCCCATCAAACCGCCTTCATATGTTTTCTTTTCTCTTTCACCATGATTTTGTTTGGCATCCTCTACAATGCAAAAATAATAATGATAATGAAATGTAGCTAAAATACTTCGATGAAAATGGGTTGTTGCAAATGGTGATTTATAATAGAAGATGTCAAGGTGGTAGCATTTACTGCAAATAGTGCATTAAATCAGGGATCAGATATTTAAGATCTTTGCCAAAAATTCTATCAAGTCTATATGAGTTTTTGATTTGATTACGTGGCGATCAACTTCAAAAACCACTTTTACCCAAAACCACCCCTCCTGACACCGCAACAACATATAAACGACATATGATAACCATGAGATGAATCTTTGGTCTTCATCTATCAATGTACAAACACCTCTGGCATAATAAGTATGTTGGAGTAGACATAGTGAGGATTGTTGTGGTATTTAATCATTAGGGTTATGTGTGGTGTGGGGGAGAGAACAGCTATATAACTAATTTAATGGTGTGCAATGTGGGGCATGAGGGAGAGTAGGCCTAAATTTGACAGTTCAGAATAAAATTAGGTTGAGTTTGTATGAAGTTTTACTAGTTTGGCCATGGTGATATTAAGCTTCTACACTACACTCATGGGGCTAATTATACATCGCTCAAATTATTTTAAGTATTTGGACCACCTTATCCACCATGTGTGTTTCAAATTCACGTCGATTTAAGTTATAAAAAATGTATTAATGGTTAACTATAAGTTCTTTATAGTAGACCATGGTGAGGATTGTTGTGGTGTTTAATCATTAGGATTATGTGCGGTGTGGGGGAGGGAGTGGGTGTGTAACCAATTCAATGGTGTGCAGTGTGGGGTGTGAGGGAGAGGAAGGCCTAATTTTGATGATTATTTTGTGTGTTGTGTTTGTTTTAATGATAATTATCTATTTGGCATTGCCCTTTAATAGATATAATTTATAGTAAAATAAGGGAATAGTAGAAGAAATATATATATTTATCATAATTCTTTTGTAAATGTTTAAATATGAATTTATATGTTAAACTAATATTGTACATGACAAATATCATTCAAAGTTCTACCCTTTAGTTCTTGACCTATTTTGTAATCGATAGACTTGCATTCACCATCTCATTGGGCCAAAATGTTTATCTTGTAGTTTGACCCTATTATTCTGATTACCTAGATCACATGTAACTCACATTATATTTAAACTTTGATATATATCCTTCATTGTTAATTATAGAGCTCCAACAACCTTTTATGTTCTTATAAAATTATGTTAAGATTTTCATAGCAGTGTCGATGTTGTTATCCATTCTCCAACGTAAGTGTACGTGCCTTCTAAACAATCAAATTTTCAAATCATTTGATATGTACAAGTTGACATATTATGTTTCATTAACCCTTCCATGATAAAATTTTCAAAAGAGGTGGTATAAATACAAGTTAAATCTAACTCATTATTCATCTAGCAAGCACCTCACAAGCTTACACTACACTATTGAAAATTGATTACATAACTAAGATTTATGTCATATTCTTTCTTCTTTTCATATCAGTCATAAAATCAATCATATTACAAGTCTGAAGCAATCAAAGAGCAATCCAAGAGCCATATTTGTCAAATTACAAGCTAGATCACTACATGCACTTGTATATAGCATTTTACACCATTGTTCACACAAAAGCCAACACATAGGGGAGAACTACATATGTCTGAGACCCTCTTCAAATTATTGTCTATGTAGATAGTACTCATTGACAGAGGAGTACTTGAGGTTAGCTCGACTTTATGAGCCCACTAACCCATTTTTGGTAAGGTGTCAAAACCTAAGAGGAGGATCTAGAGTTTGAGTTATATTCTAATATTGAGAGCCTGTGCATGCCACAATTTGAAAGGTGACCAAAAACCCAAAAAGACCCAATTGGAATTTTCAATCAACAATGAATAATTCATAAAGAACAAATGCATTGAAGCACATATAGTAACGTCGATGCAATTATCCACAATGCGATGCAAGTGTCTGTGCTCATAGAAAACTAATTTTTAAAATCTAACGACTATATCAAAATCTTCATACAGCCAATTTCTACACTTGCATTACTCAAACATGCATGCACATTAGTGTATAAGCTAAGTACAATTTCTCCTTCATATTGTTATTATCATAATATTGAATGTTATACTCTCTATATTTATAATATGCTTAGATTCAGATATTTGTTATCAGAATATCATTAAAATCTAAATTCATTAATTTTCCTAATTTTTAGAGTATCTTATTCCTCTTTGATTAGGCTACTTTCCTCTAACCCTAAATCCTAAAAAGGGTTAACATTTGGAGAACCTGGCCTCTGAGTCTTCTCATGCAACAACTAGCTTACTTTAAGGTTTTCAACCTTCTAAGGTTTATGTTTGTTTGATTTATTTAGATTTGTTTTATTCTTTGTGTGCAACCTAGGCATAGTCCTATATTAGGTCGTGTTCTTATTAAACATATTGGGCTACCACTTGGGCCACCTAAAATGTCTTGAGCTACTACCATGTCAAATTCTTCTAATAATGAGACTGTCAATAATGACAATGAGCAAAACAATGAGAAAATTATTATAGAAGATGAATCTAATCATGAGGACAATAAAACACATGAAAATAATCCTAAAGATCTCCACAAGATTCTTAATACTATATTGGAAGCTAAAAAAGCAAAAATTGTTAGTGAACAACCATTACTCTTTATTGATACAAATATTGGGGTTATTATATATGTCTATCACACATCTATTCCAATCACCTTCCCCATGAGCACAACATTGCACACTACACCTAGTGGAGGCATGGGATATGTTTTAAAACCATTGTTCCCTGAAGATCAAATAATTTTTGTTACATCCTCCATAGGAATAATTAATACTTCAACTCAATTGCTAGTTTAAATGCATGCATCAACACAAGTGGTGTTTTCATCCCCTTTGGTGACTTCTCAAGTTTCAAATCAAAATCGTAATGGGTCTATTGTGCACACTCTTTTACAATTTATTCAAGCTTTGAAAGCTAAGGTTACAAACATTGATAAAAAGCTATGGAATCAACTCATGCTATTGATTCACAAGATGTATTACATAATCCTCTAGCCCTTGAGATATCTTTGCACTATTTTTCAACTAGTTTTATTGCACCCAAGTTCACACTTTATGATGGAAAGGGAGATCCTAAACAACATATTCGATCTTTACATGTAACATGCCTTGATTATGCTTCAGATGATAAATTTTTGACCAAATTATTTCCAAAAAGTTTAGAGGACTATGCTTTGAGATGGTTACATGATCTACCAATACAAATAATAAGATCATTCAAGCCTTTGGAGGACCAAATTTTAGCACATTTTGCAATCAAAATTACTAAAAAATGTCATGCACAAATTTCCAAGATCAAACAAGGAACCAATTAACCTATTAACAAATATGTCTTGAGGTATAAGACAATGTTCAAAAAAATGACAAATCCAACGTCAGATAAAGAGTTTCAAGATGTATTTAAGAAAAGTTTCCTTGTTCCATTACATCAGTCTATGATTTTCAATAAGTTCAAATATTTTGATGACATTTGTCACATTGTTCAAGATAGAGAAATGAAACTTATTTCATTGAGCAAGCTTAATTATGTAGTAAACACACCGACTACATATAATACCATGTTTCATATAAAACCAATCTATAAGGTTAAACGTATTGAGGCTACAAATGAAATAACCACAATGGTTAATATAGTGTCACAACAACTTAATCAGATTACCTTGTCCAATGCACATAAGAGATAATTTACACAATTACCTAAGTCTCCAGTTTCGCTACTTTCAAAGCTAGTGGAGTGTCATCTCGTATCTCTCCCATCCTCTTATGGTGGTTGATATGAGTCAACCTCCACCAAAAGGATATGATACCAATACTTATTATGTTTATCACCAATGTGCAGGGCATTCTATGAACAAATGTTTTAAATTAAAGCACAATATAGAAGATATTATTGATAACGATCTATTCATCTTTGAAGATTCTATAGATTTGGGATCATAACCTAACAATCATGAAAATTAAAAGATATTCAACAATACATTACAAGATCATCATAAGGAAACATCAAAAGTGCAAATGGTAAATCATGCACATCCTCCTTCATCACAGTATGGGCACCCATTAGATGGGATTATTGGTACACATATACATGAGATACCTCCTATGGTTTAGAGGCCTTCTATTTCATTTGATGACATCGAGATTTTGGATGATGACTCGAGTATTCATTCCTTATTTATCAGAGAACATATTGGTCATCAACCTGTATATAGTGTTATGGTTGATAATGATTCTAGTGAGAATGTATGTACCATGACATTTCTCATACATTTTGGATACACATAGGATGATTTATTCCCTTTGACTAAAATGGTAAAATAATTTTATGGAAATACATAATAAGTGTTGATGCAGTGAATTGCACCCTGGGTAGGAGGCTGAGCTCCTGCCTTCCACACACAACAATGGAAACTCCCCTCTCGTTTGTGGGACCGGCGAAGCTGGAGGGGAGAGTCTCTAGATAAGGGCTAGCTCCCTCTGATGTATCTTTTAGGTCCTAGACTTCCTAATGCTAAAAAATAAAATAAAAAAGGGGGGGATGGAAAGGGAGAAAGATGCTAAAAACAAAACCTAAACCTAAACTAAAAAGGTGATACACCAAAAAAGATGACCCACTCAGCCCGAACATACACTTTTCATCGAGAAGAAGCTGTCATACACTTCATCTGATGTGAGAAACTCTTCTGTATCAGTGAGTCAGGGGTCTGTAGAGATACAGGGAGGAATAAACTGTCAAAGGTGTTCTGAGACACACTTTGGCAGCCTATTCACATGCACCTATATTCATGTTGTAGACACTTTTGGCAGACCTGCAGAAGAAGAAACTTCACAATGCACTAGACATGTTGGAATCAATCTGTGCAAAGCATAAATGGAAATGACTTAACACAAAATAAAAACATAGACATATGTGTGAGTGCAAGTCCAAATGGAGGTAAAAATTGCTAAGTCTTGATTTAAGGTAAAATCTGATAGAGTTCTGCCTTACAAGCCTAAGAGATTTTTGGGCAGAGCTTTGCCTTACAAGCTAAGAGATGGATCCCCTCAAAATGGGAAATTTACAATATATATAGAAAGAGAAAATAACTTGGTGCTCCTTTTGAAAAGCCTTTGGCACTCTTGACAAGTTGGCCCATGTGTGTTGAGAGCATCGAGAAGAGGAAGTCACTGATTGTTAGCTCCTGCTTTGACTTTGGCATTCCAACATTAATGTGAAAGCATGGGCCGTGCCTCTTTTTTGTAAATAGATTGCTCCCTTCAAGGCATTTACTCGGCTTGTCTGCTCATCAATGTGAAATGAATAAAATAGGTCGTGTCATTCACTGTTCGCACTGTTTGATGACCATCTGGAAGTCACTATTCCAACCACTAGAGTTAACTCCTTTCCTTTTGCCACTTGGACCATTTTTGTTTGTTTATGCGCCTTGTCTCTTTCTGGCTCCTTCAGCCCTCGAGGCTATCTTCTTGGCGAGTCACTGAGTTCCTTGGGCTCTTCTTTAAGCTTTTCAAAATCAACAGCTATTTCACGAGCCTTGAATTTGATGTCCACGCACCCGTCACTGTGTTTGAACTTCTAATGGCTAGTTCAACATGCTTGATTTTGATGTCCTTGGGCCCGTCACCCCTTGGACTTCCTTCAGCTTTCCTCTTGATTCGGCCTTTTTTGTTGCTCCCTTTCCTTCAGATTTATTGTTTTACATCCTTCTCGAAGGGAAGGTGACCCTTCGGCATTTGGAAAAGTCTCCATTCGACAGTCGAGAGTCCCCCGCAAGGGCACTTGCCCTTCAGGGTCCTTTGGCGGCCTTTTCTCCTTCGAGTTTTTTGTCGCAAACTTTTTCCAGCAGACTTTTTCCTGTGGACAAAAAGTCCTCAAGAATTATCTTGCTCATTCCTTTCCTTCGGAGACTTTCTTTAGGCTTTTTCTCGTGTCCAATTTTCCCACGGACATCTTTCCTGACCACTTTTCCTGCAGGATTTTTTCGTGAACTTTTTTCTCGCAGACAAAAAGTCTGCAAGAATTATTTCGAGCACCCTTTGACCTTCAAAATTGTTTTTGGCTTTTTCTCCGGTGGCCTTCCTCCAAATTTCTTCAAACTTTTTGTCTGAAGGAATTCCTTCAGATAAAAAGTCTGAAGAAATTATTCTCGTCTTTGCCTAAGTCTTTTTGGTGGGGATTTTGTTTGTGGCCCTTCCAAATTCGTTTGTACTTTTTGTCTGAAGGAATTCCTTCAGACAAAAAGTTCAAAGGATTTCTTCCTTTGCTTCTTCGACTGCCTTTGAAAGTGCCCCTCAGGAAAGTTGAAAATGACCCTTCCAAAGGGTGCCTCCTTTGCCTTACACGAAAGTCTGAAGGAAACTTACCTTTTCGGCTTTTCTCTATTGGTCTCTCTTGAAAGTGTTCACTGCCCTCTGCAAGGGCTCTTGAGTCCCGAACTGCCCTCCGCAAGGGCACTTGAAATGGTCCATTTTGCACCTAAGTGTCGAGAACTCGTCTATGTCTGTAAAGTCCATAGTTTTTTGCCTGCCGAGTCTATAGAAATCTCCTTTGCAGAGTTCATAAAAACTTCTCCTACAGAGTCTGTAGAAATGGACCTGTAGAGTCTGTAGAAATGGACCTACAGAGTCCGTAGAAAACCTGTAGAGTTTGTAGAAATTTCTAGACTTGTGTAAAATCAAGAAATGAACTGGCTCAAAACATCAGGGAGAAAAGGGGACCAAATTTTTGACCTGTTGGACCAAAAATGGTCAAAAATAAGTTTTTGGTGAGATTTATTTACCTTTAAAAGTTGTTCCAACACATGTAACCACAACATTTTTAGTTAAACCACATATGTGAGTCTTTGATTTATTATTGGGATGACCTTGGATTCATAAGCTTTGTCGATACCTTCCACAATGCATAATTTTCTTAAGTATATTCATGCCAATAGGGTATTAAAATTTTAAGAATTCAACACGAATATCCTTTACAATAGGAAAAAATTGTTACATGACATCTAATTATACAATCTACTAAGGTTAATCATGCTTGAAAGGGTAAGCAACAAACAATCCCCTTTCGTAGGTGACCAATCCTTGAGAGCCCATTGCATCAAAGATATACATTGGACTCTTCAAGATCCTCATTTACACTTCCATATCCTTGCCATTTATTGAAAACAAAGCACCATGTTTTAAAACGGGGATAAAGACCCAATATTACACTAAGGAAACTGCATAGCATTAAACAATGGGTTCCACAAACCACTACACCTTCTACTAATACCTCATGACCACATATTCCTATGAGGCACATGTGTTGGAGAGGGGGGGGGGTGAATTGATTGCTTAACAATATATATTCAATTCCATGAAGTATTTCATAAAGCATCTATTCACATAAAATATTAATGCATAAACAAAGCAACTACACAAGCATATCATGAAAGAACATGAGAGATATGTGGGAAACCCTCTTGGGGGATAAAACCCATTAAACCATGCACATGTACTACATTATTATAATGTCAAGATCCAAAGTTTAGTGAAGCACCAACTTCACAAGGAGTTCCAACCCTTACCTAGTTAAGCACCCACTCAACTAGTCTTCTGCATGCGCTATCTTGCAAGGAGGCTCCAAACCCCTTGGTAGCTTAGAATCAACTAAGTGATTTATAATCTATAATCACCTTAAAAATAATGTTTCTAACTCAACCATAGATTAAAACCTTCTTGTTTACTCTTTACCCTTCAATCTCACTCAAGCAACCTCTTAGGCCTTCTCACTCAAATAACCCTCTCTTTGGCAGAATTAGGTCAAATGAACTTGCTCAAAACATATATAAAAATAGTTATATACTAATTACATGTTCATATAATCTCTATTATTATCTTTAATCCCTTAACCTATTCTCTAAACACTATCTCCTTTGCGTAATAGCTCAATTTTTTAACTAGTCAAAATAGGCTTATTAAGTCTTGACTTTATACTTGATTCTTTCTCATACCTATCTTGGTATAATAAGGACCTCACCATACTTGGATTATAATTTAAATAGATCAATACACATGTTTAATAAGTGAAACAAATAATACATAAGTCGGTCATAGTCCATAAAGACCAAATCCACGATTAGGCCTAATGGAGACCTAATGCAATTTGGTCTGTCTTATCCACATGTTACCACTCTAACCCTTAGGAACACTTATTGTCATAAAAAATAGGTGAAAAACTTAATAGATTCCTCCAATAGACCCTTGATAAGTTTACCTTGGGTACCCAACTCCATTTGGCCCATTTCACTACTTGGACCTACCAGTTAGGTCTCCTCACCAATAGGCCTTCTCACTGCCTGAAAGTATGTCTTGAAAATTTAAACCATATACACAACTGTAACACATAAACCATGCATAAAATCATATTAATAGGCTATTTAGGACTTTAAAAACTTCCCAAAATTCTTTGGTCTTCACCACACAGCCCAAAAGGTCTCAAAAACACTCCTGTAGATGGCTTACTCAAAAACACCAAACACTGTAAACATACAATCAAAATCATTTGACTCTCCAAGCTTGAAACGGGTCTTATAATGAATAAAAACACCTTAAAATTATCTTATGAGATATTTATATCACCTCAAATATATTTCAATCATTTGACTTCGTGAAAAACAACTCAAGAACATCCTTTTCATACACACACAAAAAGTTGCCTGTAGGACCAAAAACACAAGCAAGAAAATCAACTTATAAAACACCTATGAGAACACTTATGTGATATTATAATGATTTTTTGTGAACATTTATCATCCTTATATCATCTTTGGAAAGATATATTTCATGGTCATATATCAATATTGGTCTTTACAGACCAATCTTACTATGTCACTCTACACAGACTTCACTATGTTAGATAGGCCAGTTTGATGACAACTTGTTGCATAGGTGTAGGAATCATAAAAACTTATATACAAATGGTATAATATGTATAGGTATTTAATAATTACCCCATGTCTCAGGATCCATCCTTAGTCCTCTACAACTAATTCCTAATCTCATTCTCATTCTTGCCTAGTTTTCTCATTGTTCTGCTCATTAGGCCAGTTTAGCTTTAGGCTAATTTCCATGACTAGTTTATAAAAATTTTGGTAATAAAACTACTCAAAAAATTACATTTACATAAACTATAAGTATTTCACATCATCCTCCATCTAATTTCATGCTTTTACCTGGTCAACCCTACCTGTAGCATCATAAACCCTAAAAATAAGGGTTTTCTTGTAGCTTCTACTCACCATCAGAACAAACAAAAACTACTTGAGGAAAAATTGAAGAGTCCTTTACATGTTATAAACATAAAATTATGTCAATAGGACCATTCTTATCTATAAACTATTAGATATTTCCTATCAGGTCTTTATTAGGGTTTTAGGAGGGTTTTGACTACCTTACGTTCTTAGCAATCATTCATAAAGGATTGCCCCTCAAATCCAAAACCAATGCCATAAAATTAAAGATAGGGACCTTCCTCAACTACCATGAAGTTTTAAGGATCTCATGCAAAGGTTTCATGTGCCAACAAGCATGAGAAACTTCTTCTCGGGTCTCTAACACCCCATTCTGTGCACACAATTAACTTTACCATAGGTTTTCATGCTTTATCCTTCAGGTATTGATTTAAAACTTTGTCCAAAAACTTATAATGACCTATCACACCTTTTTCAATGACTATAAGAGCTCTGCCATCTTTGTAAATGATCTTGACCCCTCATTAGGTCATTATAGGTCACTTTGTATACTAGGCCTTGTACTGTTGGTCATACTTGGACCGTGATCATCCCTTGAAACCACTTGAATTATATTCAACACTCTTCCCTAATTTCATATAACATAATAATATGATCCTTGATGCTTAGAGCTTAGTAAAGATGATTCCCTTGTATCTTTAACATGATCTTGACATGTCATCAAACCATAGAAAGAATACCAGGTTGACTTCAAAATTTCTCTCATCAGAGAGATAAAACTTATTTGTTACATACCACTTCATCAATCATGACATCAATTCTAAATTTTGACAGTAAGGACATTCAACTTAAATTTTACATCAATGGCAACATCAATGCCTTAATATCAATGCTAGGAACATACCTTCACAACATGTAGATTATTAAAGATTTTCCAGTTCCATATTTGGCACATATTAAATTACCATGTTCAGTGTATAGAGAATCCTATTAGCATCCCTTAGATGGGATTATCAGCTAGCACTCTCTTTTCAAACATGTAAAAACAATGCAAAAAATCAAATATTCAAGAATATACAAAAACATTCAAATAAAATAAATATATTTAGCATTTCAAATATTTACTACCTTTTGCATATGTTATTTATTTTATGTTAATAGATAAAATATTATTTCTATACACACATGTTTCATAGGTATTTGAGTGTGATAAATGCATCGTACATTAGATCTATGATACATGAGCATGTAGATGTTGGACCTTTCCTCTTCCCGCATAACACACTACATTAGAGGCATCTTACTTCTATATGATCATGATTGACACAGGTTTTATCATTTTATGATCATTTTCATTATCACATTGAGCTTATATACTGACATTTACACATGTCTATACTTATGTTGTTATATTTCACAATGTACTTGATATGTCATTCTACATGACATTTTACTAACACATGTATGCAGGGACTAGTATGACATACTTATGCTAGCTATTTCTATTTCATTTACTTCATCTCTTCACATGGCTTACTTGAATGTATTTATTATTTGCTTATGTTTATATCTCATGGAACTTTTGAACATGTTCCTTGCTTGTTGTCCATAGTGCCTTGAGTATTGCTTATTTCTTTGGTGTGTGGACATTTTCATATGTCCTCCCCTTAAGCATGTGGCATTTGAACATGACCCTTGTTTGTGTTCTCCTTAGACCCCTATTTGCATGGCATTTTGAGTACTATTAGATTTGTGCTTGATTATTTACTAATATTTTTACTTCTAGACGTTACCTTGATTCACATCATGCATCTTAGGGCTTGCTATGTTTTGATACTACAAGCTTCATTGATATATCTACTTTGACATGATACTACTATATATGCTTCTTTACTACATGATTCACACAGATACAACATAATTGCCTTTTCCTTTAGAGATAAGGTGACTATCAATTTTTCATTCCCCTCACCTTAAAAAGGGGGGCATGTTAGTGGAGGCATGTCAGAGACATGATTATACATACATAAAGTTGACATAATTGGAAAAAAATTATTCAGTTTACATGATTCAGATATACACTTGGGATAGAAATCTATACATCTGACATAGACTTGGGAAAAAGTTTTTCATATTTGTGATATATATTATCCACATTTTATAGAGAAAAGGTTGCATTGTGATACATTCTTTAGTTTGAGACATATTTGAGGTTCATATTCCATGTAAATGCATGAAATCACATATCTATTTTTAGATTATATACACTATTCATGCACCGACCTACCAAATGCAATGTTTGAACTTTTATCTACTAAAATAGTTGGCTTATTTGATTAGTGTGATTGATATTCAATGCCCTCGATTGACTTGACATTATTTTCTATTAATGCGAGTTGATATGGTTATACTATTTGACTCGGTCAAGATGGATAGATTACGATACACTAGAGTTACGTGACTGAGATTCTAAGCTCTCAATAGACTTGGTACAACTCACCCTTATACCATATTTGGGGAATGATCACCCTTCAATTCCCCTATTTCCATCTCTGTGGTTTAGTTGTGAACCTCTCCCTAATTTTTTAACTAGGAAGCAGCATTACCAAAGCAAACTATCAAGGGGCAAATGGTTTCCTTGACACATAAGTGTACTCCTTTATTGTTCTCTTTTATTTAAAGCAAATTTTAATTATTCATTTTTAAATTATATGCATTCATTACACTTGTAACATGTTGTTGGTTGTAGGTCATGTACACATAAAACAAATTCAAATGGGGTTCAAGCAAAGAAAGGTGTTTTGTACACACTAAGGTACACATTTTTTCGTTTAAATTAATAATTTTATCCTTGTGCACTACTATATTAAAGGGGGGGAAATGTAGATGCTTAAATATAGATTTATATGTCAAAATTGTCTTGTACACTTGACAAATATCACTCAAGGATCTACTCTTCAGCTCTTAACTTTCCTTTTAATTGATAGGATTGCATTCACCATCTCATTGAACCTAAATACTTATATTTTAGTATGACCTTATTATTATGATTACTCAGTTCACTTGTAACCCATAGTACACTTAAACTCTGATATATATCCTTCACTGTTAGTTACATAGATCTAACAACCTTATATGTTCCTAGATAGTTGCATTCAAAATTAAACAATAGTGTCAACGCTACTATCCATTATTAAATACAAGTGTCCATGCCTTCAAAACACTCAAATTTATAAATATTTTGATATATACATATTGACCTATTAGTTTCATTAACCCTTCTATGATGAACTTTTTGATGCAATGGGAAAAACACTATTCATGTAGCACTATTCATGGGTACTATTCACTGATGATGTGGTGGGAACTATTCAACCTAGTGAGGTGTCCATAACACTATTATTAAGTGTTTATATGGCATGAGTTGAATTTTTCATGTGAGGAATGAAAATATTGGTCAAAAGGCAATCCTACCCCTTTTGGAAGCTTGTGCTAAATAGGGAGACATGAATCACTATTTCAGATTGGCATCTACTTTTTCCATGTGACCTTGCTTGAAGGTGGTGCCAACTTTCCAAATATACTTTGTACTTGGTCAAAGATGACCCCATGAAGCATGTGGTATGGATTATCTTGGGCTACACCTTGTCTCTTGACAAGATTCCCTCGATGTGAAAGAGTGAGATGAATTTTGGGCCCCTTTGTGCTTCTTTCACTCATTATTTCTTTGTAAAAAATATAAATGAATGTAGTTCCTTTGATTTAGTTAGGATAGGTTAGAATGAGATGAATTTGAGGAGTAGGCTTAGATATAAGTCTTTTGTGCCTCGTCGGTTGTTGGCCCAGTAATGAGAGTGTTAATGGCATGCATTGTTAGCATGGCCTTTTGAGTTGTAATGTTATGTTGAGATTAATGAGAATGGTGAGGATATTTTTTGATAAAATTAATGAGTTTATTATGTGTTATGTGAGGATTAAGGATTATTGAATCCTCTATGTGGTTGGAGGTCGCATCAACTGGTATTAGAGCAAGTTTGAATCTTGTGGGGATGAGGAGATGCTAGAGTGCATCCTTATTTATGTGTTTTATAGGTATGAAGATAGAGAAGAAGAATGGAAGAGAGGACATGGTGAATGTGTTGATGAAGATCCAAGACAAGTTGGACATGATAATGGAACATATACAAGAGGAAGATAGCCAATGATTTGGCATAGTGATGAAGAAGAAAATGAAGTGGCCTATGAAGCCATTGAAGGAAGAGGCAAGAGTTGAGACTTTCCTTAAGGAGAGAAGAGAAGATGAAGAAGATTGACATGAAAGGAAATATGAGAGAGGAGTTATCATGTGAGCAACCCATGTCTGAAGACATCCTCATAAACGATGATGGAGAGGTGGAGGAAGAGATTATAGATTCTCATGAGTGGAAAAATTCAAAAAAAAATTATTGTGAGATGGAGTTTGAGGTGGGAGAGAATTGCATCCATGAAGGGTTGTATGAGGATGAATATTGTAGCCGTATATTGTGGCATGATAGTGAAGATTGCAACCTTGAAGAGTTGCATGTGTGTGAAGATAGCAACAAGGTAGTGTTATAATTTTACATGATGGAAGTTTTGGAAGAGGATGTTGTGCTAGCTAGTGCACATGTAGATGAGAGTGTGGAGGATGAGTTTTTTTTGCAAGAGAGTGCACATGTGGAATAAAATATGGATACAATTTTAACCATGAGAAAGGAGCTGCAAGTGATGGTGATTTATGATGTTGTGGAAGATCCAACAGGTGGTTGGATGATGTGTGAACAAAGCCAAGTGGGATTTTGGTAGAGGTGGACGAATAATGGTGGGCTAGAGCTCACATGGGAAAATGAGACTGTGGTAGAGAATCTTGGAAGAGGAGGTCAGTTTATGATGGTGGGATTAAGCCCACATATGGATCCATTAAGATATGGATATGTTTTTGATGGAGGAGGCTGGTTTGTGGTCCCACAAAGATGATTTTAAAAAATTCAATATGTAGATGTTGGAAGTGGAGAAAGAAAAAAAATTTGATTACTTGTGGTGTATTGGAAAGGGATGCCATGGTCATTACTCTTCATGACCAAAAGAGTGGTTTTACCACTTCTCCATCTATGTGATCATGAAATCACATTATTTACCTCAGTTGTTTAATATAGGAGCATCCTAGGGTTCAGGTAATCTTACATTACCCAAAAATAAAGTCCAGTGTTCACGTGTTTGTGTGTTCATGTGTTCATGTGTGTGTGTGTACCTACAAATATTTGAGAACAATCAAGACAACTCATAGGAGCTAAGTTGATTTCAACTAGAGGAGAATGATATAACAGGAAAAACACAATTCATTGATGATGTGGTAGACACTATTCATCCTGGTGAGGTGTCCATAACAATATTCTTGAGTTCTTAGGTGGCATGGGTTACACTTTTCATGTGGGGTATGAAAAGAGTGGTCAAAAGGCAACAATATCCCTTTTGGAAGCTTATGCTAAGTGGGGAGACATGAATCACTATTTTAGATTGGCATCTACTTTTTCTATGTGGCCTTGCTTGAAGGTGGTGCAAAATTTCCAAAGATGCTTTGTAATTGGTAAAATATGACCCCATGAAGCATGTGGCATGGATTATTTTGGATTACACCTTGTCTTTTGACAAGATTCCCTCCATGTGAAGGAGTGGGACGAATATTGGGCTCCTTTGTGTTTCTTTCACTCATTCTTTCTTTGTAAAATATATAAATGAATGTATTTCATTTGCTTTAGCTAGGCTAGGTTGGAATGAGGTGAATTTTGAGGAGTAGGCTTAGAGATAATCTTGTTGTGCCTCCTTGGCATGTTGGCTAGGTAATGAGATTGTTGATGGCATGCATTATTAGCATGGCCTTTTAAGTTGTAATGCTATGTTGAGATTAATGAGAATGGTGAGGATATTTTGTGATAAAATTGATGAGTTGATTATGTGTTATGTGAGGAGTAAGGATTGTTGAATCCTTTGTGGCTGGAGGCCACACAACTTTTCAAAAGAGGTGGTATAAATACAAGTTAAATCTAACTCATTATTCATCTAACAAGCACCTCTTAAGATTACACTACACAATTGAAAATTAATTGCACAACTAAGCTATTATACCTTATTCTTTATTATTTTTATATTAGTCATAGGAGTAGTCTTATTACAGGTCTAAAGCATTCAAAAAGCATTATTGTGTCCCTTGTATAGTAGTGCATTATTTGGATAGTAATAATGCCCACTATTGTCCAAATCTACTAGTAGTGTCTTCCTGCTAATTAATGACTAATTTCCAAAATTCAAAAGTCTTGAAAAGGGTTGGCCTGTAATTTTAGCAAGTCCCATTCGAAGATATTCTACAAATACCACTATAAAGCTACATGCCAAACTATTTTTTATACAAAAGGCTTCCATAGTAAAAAAACACTAGAATTTATATTTCACATTTAGATAAAATTCCCTATTTCTCCCAATTATAATTATATACAACCTTAGTATCCATGATCTAAAGTATGAATGTACCTTCAAGGTCACAAGTCATAGTTGAAGCACTTAAACACACTAGTATTGTACCACCATGAACATCATTTTTCACTAATTTTTGACACAAACCACCATAGCATAGAAGAAGTAGATGGATTTTCATCCCTCTCTAGAGTATTGGTATATAATATATGCTCAACACAAGAGGTGTTGAGTTCAAGCACAATTTCAATAGCGAACCCCTTTTTACTCTGTGATTGTATTCATCTACCTATGTCAATGAGTTAGGGTTTCGAGTGAAGAAAAAGTTACATAGTGGTCTTTGCATCAAATTAAAAGATCTTGCTCAATCTACAAAATGCATAAGAGAAGGCAAACATAACTTATAAGTTTTGTATCTCTATTACTTGTCAAACAGGTCGACTTATTTGGACAATAACACCCCCCACTAGTGTCTAGTTCCACCACTATTATCCAAGAACCCTATCAGCTCATGTTTTCAGTCCTCACTTAGTCAACATAGTCTCTTTGTTAGTCTCAGATCTAAAAACTATTCACATCTCAATTTTCCTAATAAGTGTATATTTCTCTTTTGTACTTTCCATATTTAATATATTTTTAGATTTAAATTTTTTTAAATTATTTAGTGTCATTTATTGCATATTTATAACATTTTGATTTTACATAATAATTTGTCATATTGAGGTAACTAATTCATTAGTTTTCTAAATTTGGATAAAACATATTGGTGAACCATTTTATCTATTGAATACTTCAAGATCTAGCCTTATCCCTTAGTTTTCCATCTGAATTTTTGTCCTTTTAGGGTTTCAACTTAAAATTTTGATTTCTCTATCATTTTGGATTATTTTTTTGCATTAGCTTGTCTATCTCCTCTTGTTATCATTTTAGTATTTGTAAAATCTAAAATGGCTAACAAAGAATCTCTTCCTCCTCTTAACCCTCAAGGTTGTGATAGGTATTTTCCCTCTAACCAGGTCTATGCTACCACTATCCCAAGAGGTAAGGTAACCCATCCTATAGTGTCAAAATAAGGTAACTAAAACGTCCTTTCTCAACCCCCTCCACCTCTGACATCTCTTTATGGTGTGTGTATGCATATTCAATCTGAAATACCTAGGGTGTGTTCTTGTGAAGCCCTTAAATATTAAATCATCAATATGAGAAGGAGAATAAAATAATTACAAGAGAAAAATCAGTATTTTAGTTCAAAGATCATATACTTGTAAAATCAGATCACATATGCTAAGAATCTAGAATGTGCTAGAGATAATCATGCATTTGTATCTCCATCTAGCAATGTTATGCCTAACAAGATTTCATATCAAAATAGGAAGATACATCAAAATTCATCTATAATAAGTGTTTCAAAAAGTATGTAAAAGGCTAATAAGAGTTCAAGTGAGATTATGAGAGAAATGCTTCGAAATAAGTTGATCAAACTACCTCCTATACATCTTTTACGAAGATCATAATAATATTATGCATATTATATGATGCATGGGGCATCATACAAATAGTTATTTGGATTTAAATAAGAAAATACAAATGATTATTGATAATGACGATCCTATAACACATACATCAATTCAGAGACCCACAGTGGAACAAATGCAAATGAAACAAGTGGAAGAATCAGAATTAGTACAAAAAGAAAAAAGACAACAGGTATGGATACCAAAGGACAATTCAAAGCAAGCAAAGGTTCAAAAGGTAAAATTAGAGCAAATAATACTACAAAGGGCACAAGATGAAAAAGAATAATTACAAAAGGAATAGTAAATGAAAAGCAAAGATTACAAAATTTACATCAAGAAAATGTGCAATTACTAAAAGAGAAGTTACAAAATCAAATTCGAGATAAGCTAAAAACATTCTTAAAAGAGGGTTTCTAACAAAAGCATCTCCAGAATGAGAAATGCCTACCAAAGTCAATGTTTCAAATATGGTTACAAAATGGAAAATTACAAATATCTCCTCATATCAAGAGCCTTTCACTATAATTACTCATAAAGATGGCAAGAAATTTACAAATGTCAACGTTATGGACTATCAGAGAATAATTTTTTGTTCTATGTTTTTTCTTATATTTCTTGGAAATCAACATCAACATTTGGATCAAACTAGTGCTTATACAATATGTATGGGATCAATTAATTTAAGAGATTCATTTACTTCAAAATAGTGTTAATATTCTTTTTCATGTTATTTTAAAACTAAATGCGTTCAATGTTGTGCTTGGAAGATCATGGCTAAAATCAATAAGAGTAATGATTGATAAAAACAAAGGTTGAATATCATTTGATCATGAAGGCAATGTCACATTTTTTTTTCCAATGATGGAACCTCTTTAGAGAAAAAACAACATAAAGAAAACATGTCTTAAACTAGCATACACATAAATACAAGTCATGGCATATCAGTAGAGGCATAGGATACAATATATCGCAAAAGAGAAATAAGAACAGTCACTACCACAATACTGGGTAGTTGGTTTTACATATCTAGATACAAAAGAAGATAAAAACCGCATTCCACAACTTCAAAATTGAGATGATTAATGATTATAATATTATATATTGGTATGATCCCATTGATATTGATTAAGCAGGATATGAATATGGTGAAGATACAAAACCTACACAGTGGCATGGCACTTTTCATTTACAAGAGGCCACCTTTCCCATGTTTGATATAATATAGATTTATTATAAGCCTCTTATGGGAGTCATTGGTTACTATGTTCTTTTTTTTTGTTGTATGCTTGAAAGAATTATATGGAATTATTGAATTACATAGAATGTTGGCATCTCTACCTATATTTTGAAAATAAACATATAGTAGATTTACAATGCTGAGTAAGCATACATCTAAATCAATGAACTCTTTATTATGTTATGTAAAAGATGTAAATATGAGTAAATCTAAGTAAGCATGTGATAGATGTTATGTAAAACATGTAAATCTAAATTATGTTATGAGTAAGGGGCATCCACACCGTCAAAATCACCCATGGCACAATCTTGACCTTAATCGCTTGACTCTTCATGTCGGGTATCTAGAGGGATATGTAACTAGGTAGATGGATATAAACAACCATAATCCTCACCAGTTGGACTATAACCCTTTAAATACTATGATCCTTTTTTAATTCTATATACATTAGAAAAATAAAAATAAAATAAAAAATCAAAATTAGGACCTATGCATGTTTATGTTTAGTTCATTTACATTAGTTAATTTGTGCACAGTATTTATTACTTATTTCTATCTAATTTTCATACCATATATACTTCATAAGTGTATATGAGTGAGTGTAGAGCATACATGTTGTCATTCCCAAATCTAGTTGCAGGTTATTTCACTATCTTAGACTCAAGAACTGCATTCAGACAATAGCACCCTATTCAAATGGTCTAGTGCACCCTACTATTATCTTATTCCTCTGCTATTGTCCTAATGAGCACATGTTATCATTTATTAGATCCAGACCACACACATGCCTTATACAACTTGTATATACATAAAAAAGCTCACTGGAGGCATATTATACACAAGTTTTATCCTTCTTTGGCCATCATTTATTACTTGTAGCTCATTTATTTACATAATATATTATGTATCAATTTTTCTCACTCACCAAAACATTAATATCTTACTAGCTACTTAGGTTACCGAATCTACTAGTGTTCTATATTTCTTATGTTGATCAATTACATATATCCATGCATGCTTTTCATGTTTGATTTCATGAGCTTCATGTCTTGTGTGTATCATTTGTTTGGTTTGTGGACATTTGAACATGTATTTGTGTGTGACTCTAGACTTTCATTGTATGTTTATATGTGTGTGAGTGACATTTGAACATGTCCCTTGTATGTGGCCTCTTGGCCTTCTATTATGTGTTTTATATATCTTGTGTGTACTCTTTATTTGTGTGCATCATGGCCATGACACTTTTTTTTATCAATTTTCAATACCATGGTGGAAATCATGCATTCTCCTAGCCTTTTCAATGCCATGATGAATATCATGCATCCCTCCCCAAGTTTCTATGTTTTAATTTTACACACTCATTTTAGATCACTTATATGCATTATTCACTACTAACATTTATCTTGCCAATGTTACTATGTATGTTTGTTTCTACATGCATATCACATTACTATTTTGATCTATATATATATATATATGATGATGTCCTCCATGTTATCATTATTACTCATATTTACATATTTTACATAACATATATCACATAACTTTTTATGTTAAGTTAAGCATTGTGCAAGATCAAAAACTCATCTAAAAAGAAGGGCCATACATAGTGGCTTATCTTAGAGACTAAGCCCCTATAATATAGTACACAAATAAAATTCTATAGACTTCACATAGTGGATCACAAAACATACTCAGTAAGTACCCAAAAATTAGCTTCAGACAATAGTGTTCCATTTGGATAGGAGTGCACTCCATTGTTATCCAATCAGGGCACTGTTGTCTCAATACCCAAAAAATAATCACTTTCAAGATTTCTTAGAATCTTAGGTAGTACATGGAAATATACAACAAGTACACAATATTGGTTGCTATAAAATGTTGAGGGTTTATTTCATATTTTCTCAGTTTGGAGGCATCATGCGCAACATGTGATCCACATTATCACATAGGTTGTTACTCAAAATATCAATTATTATTACTCAATCTTAGAATCTATATACACCAAATATCAGATTGGGGGCATGTGCATAAAATATGAATTCATCTAAGCTCAAATTTGCACAAGTTTCAAAGATGGAATGACAATGCTTCCACATTACATACAATAGATCCAAATCATACTAATGTTTTGTACCAATTTTATATCAGAAATGAACCTTATTTTGTATGCAGTGGTTGGTTCCCCCTTTTGCACCATTTTTTCACTAGAACAATCTATTGAAATTCAAAAAGAGATTCCAAACTATTTAACATTATTTTGTGTATGCAATAATGAAGTCAAACACACCTTGAGTTCCTAAGCACACCCTCATGTATCAATGAGGATTGAGGTATGCACTGTCCAATCCAGGCTCTTCAATGCAAATGAAGGCTCTTCAATACAAATAGTACAAACTACCCAACAATATTTACAATATATTAAGAAATAAAAAAGAGTTATGTGTGGATTGTATGACTTGATATATAAGATATGCGTGTTCGATGCCTCCACACTCATAACACCATCAAACACTCGTGCACCAATAAAAAATAAGAAATAAAATTTTGCTTGCTCAAAGGAATATCATACGACCTTCACTTCTATTCTCTAACTAAAGAACAAGTATTACTAAATATTTTTCAAGGTTTAATTTCTTGGAATATATTTACATAGTGTGTGCCACTCAACCCAACACTCTTCCTCCCTCACTTCAAACATCTCATAAGATTATTGCTTATTCCCTATTAAGGTTTGATACCATATTATTTTATTAACTTAAGCCATATGATAAAAAGCATACTAGCTAATTAAATAGCCATGTAACAAATAACATACCCCTATATTGGTGAAACGAACTTTCATTCCATAATTATTGTAAACTATTAAAAGTGATAATTATAATAAGAGACATAACTTACAATAACCTACAGTGGCAGTAAGACGGGGAAGGCTCAAAATATCATGTTTGTGAAAAATAGAAAACCCAATTAACATTATTTTAGCAATTTTTTTAATTAAATATAATAATATAAAAAAATATTTTTAATATATAGAAATAAATTTAATCATTATTAGTCCTTATCATATGAATTAGAAGAATTATTTGGACAAATATTTTTTTATATTTTAACCAATAATTTTTTTACAAAATTCACTACTTTATCAATTTTAAAATTTAACACTAAATTTTTTATAGAGTGTTCCTTTACACATTATTATGAAATATTCTATTTATATTAGTGTCATAATTAAAAACACATTTTAAAAGTTACAAATATAACAACATTTATTTATTTTTTAAAGTAAATATAGATATATATATAAAAGGTTGTAATCTTTTTTTAAGGATATTAATCTTTTATATTTAACAAGGGTCGTGTAGTGGCTAGTCATACTGGTTGATATGCAATTATGTGAAAGTGCTTAAAGTGTTATGACATTCGTTAGTTGAACTTGTTTCAATAATTGAGAAAGATGTTGCTTAGATGAATGTTTATAGCAGAAAGAGCTTTGAGATTTATTTAGCAATAAACTCTGAAGTTAGTTTTCCTTTGTACGTAGATGCATTAGAGAATATATTCCATATTGTATTAAGTTTGATATATACAAAATTTATGTGGTTTGGGTCAAAGTGACGATGTCAAATATGAATTATTTATCCACTGTAACGACTTCCATGAATTAAGAAAGTGTTTAAACTTGTACAACATGTAATTGTTGTTATATTAGAAAGTTGATAGTAATGTGGTTCATGAAATATCTACTTAGTAAAGAATTTGCACAATTTAAGAATTTGAAATATGAAATGGGAAAGATAAAACTTGCACTAACATTGGGCATTGCTTTTTAACGGTGTGCTACCCACTCAAGTTTTTAATAATAATTTGTAAAAAGAATAATTTATTAAAAAAATAAATATATATAAATTTTGATGTTATTTGATTCCAAATTGGAGTATGTAGTGGTCATATCATAGACTTGTTTCTCTGATTTAATGAACTATATAGTCATTGAAATCAATAGATTAAATTGTACTTGTTATCCTTAATTATCGAGTAATAGAAATGGATTTTTTTTTTGCATTGACTAAGCGACCAATGTATATTGGTTTAAATAGATAAATCTTGTCGTATTTCTATATCAATAAAAAATCACAACAAAGTCGCAAGGAGACGAAATGAGATAGAGAATAAATGAAGCCACACATCACTCAAATTTAATGGAAAGTACAGACCGTGTTTATACACAAATCAAGTTACCTTTTTAATAAAAAGTACCGAATACACTATTTCATTTGGCATTGCTTTGTAAAGCATCCATGCTACGATCGAATGGTTTTGCTTCTATCGGCCATGTTTATCAGTGTGCACTTTGCTTTCAGACGTACCTTGGCCTTAGGCCTTCACCACTTGTCATTACCTTATGCTTTTGGGCCCTGCATTAGCCCTCAGCTTCGTCGTTAGCCCATGTGCCTTTGATTTGTTGATGGGCTTCGTGAATTGTGCCATACTTTTGGGTGTGCTATCGCTCTGAAGAGTTTGAGGAATTAATATTAAATTATTATGTGTCACTCCTACTATTAATCTTTTAATTTTTTTATGACATAATATTTTTTTTAAAAATTAAAATTTTGTTATAAAAATACTTTCTTATTAATAACATTAACAATTATATTAAAATTACATGATTATTCTCGAATAACACCCTTAAAAATATTATAATATTTATAAGAAACAACTTTAAAAAAAATTATAAATATTAAAATCATATACATTCAAAAAAAAATTGATTACCTGTATACTAGACAAAAAGACTATACGATAACTCCGCATTAAACAAGCTGATACTGCATCACTATGTAACACGTGATCATCTCTAAAATAGCGCCGATTACCTATTGCTCTAACCAATTCCTCAATCCTTTGAATCCAAATACGAGTCCGATCATTTTCCTTCGTCACAATTGAAGCATTCAAATCTCGGCTGGCTATCTCCGTTGTTCGACAAGTTTATTTTCAATTACTTCCTATTTCAAAGTAATCAGTTCCTAATTTTGGTCGTATTTTCAGTAAGTTCTCCATACTCGCATTATGAGGTTAACTATAGTTAAAAATAAATCTGATATACAAGCCACTTTCGCTGCACTCTTTTGAATATCTTAAAGTTGTGCTTGCATATCTCGTTATGCTTTTATGGATTTCATGAGATTCTTGTAACAAATCAATGGCAGTCTGGACTATGAAAAGATGCTTCTTGTATGTTTTTACGAGTTTGCATGATAACATATTTGTATGTTTCATCTAAGATTTAGATTAGTTTAAAGTAATAATTTGCTATATTTCAGAAATTTTATGCTTTTACAGTTCATATAATAAATTAGAGTTTTTTAAAAATAACTATGTACTGATTTTTTATTTAGTTATTCCAAAAAAAAAGCTATAATTTATTTGTTACACTTTCTTGCCACTGTGCATTGTTCTTGTAAGATGGATGCTTTTGCATTGATGTTTTATGTGAATAGCATGTAAGATAAATGGAAATGACAGGCAGTCTTGCAGATTGGAAAGAAAGGTCTGTGTTTCAAACTTTGTAAAGCTCTAACACTACAGAAGACTTTTGATTTAGCAGAGTCTGTTTCATTTTCATGTTATTTCTCAAAGTTACTCAATATTGCAGCATGGATGATCTTTCACATTAAAACTGGGGAGAAAACTGTTTGTTGAGGTGAGATGAATATGGATAAATTTGCTTTCAAAATAATTTACATGATAACATAGGTACACTAGCATTCAGAAATCTATAAAATAGTCTGCAGTCTCCTATTGCAATCAATCTATGTAATTTATGGAGCATATACATGTAAATTATTTATGATACGTAGAGAAATATTAAATAATAATTCGGAAAACTGCGTTTATTTATTTAAAACTCAACGTTTCGACCCTGAGCTAGGCCATCATCAGGATGAAGGAGATATACATGTGAAGTTTTGATTGCTTATTGAAAGGACGAGTGTTGACCTGCCTATTTCCTGTCCTTGATATCCACATTCTTTTCATGATATTCATTTTGGAGATCCCTTTGGATGTATTTCATTTTTGAGAGCTTATTATCTGCCTCTTCTATTAATGATGTTTTTCCTAAGTGGTGAGTTTGCAATTTGGGGGATGTAATGGCCATTTCTGCCATCAATGATGTTTTTGCAGACCAATTTTGAATCCTTAGTCATATTTCAGCTACCAGGTACTATTTAATTTGAGGTCAAGACTATGCAGATTGGGGAATTAAATTATCAATTTTTTCATCAAGTGCCATTTTGCTGGTAGGATTTCCTCAATCTGAAATGAAGCGATCTGGATTTTCTTTCATATATTGAGGCCCAAAACAAGTGAATTTCTTTAGGTTTACGATCTAAAAGCTGAAAATTTTATCATAAACAGTTACTTTGCACCAGAAACATCCAAGTTCCAATCATAGTTGAGCTGAGTTACTGTACACAAAGACGCTCACCCATGAAATTGCATATCAGATCATGGACTTATTTCAGTTCAGATTCTTTAGTATTAAGAAACAATGACTTATAATCAAATTGAAACTCACCTCAGCGTCTGCTTTCAGTTTGGTTTTGTAGCTATCAGGAATCGATATCTTCTTAATATTTTGTATTAAACAACTGAATGTATTTGTACATATAACTGACCTCTGTTATCACAGTGGGATATTAAATATTATGATGTTGGAGATTTATTTTATATTTTTGAAGGTATTATAGAAAATCATTAAATTATATAGAATGTTAATATATTTATTTATATTAAAAAAATAAATATATAATTGATTATGTTGAATAAGTATATATTTAAATTAGTAATTTTTTTTAGTTAAATAATTATGAGTAAGAAGCATCTACATCTTAATTTTAACTGTTTAATTCTTCGTATAAAATATGTAAAAAGATTTTTGTAATTTTATAAATAAATATAAATAATTATCATCACTATAATCTTTTCGATTTAACAACAATTTCATATTATAATTTTTAAAAATATTATTACCATGACAAATATCAAATACTAAATTACTTATAATCAACTTCATTACTTATTAAATGTGTCAGGATAATAAATAAAAAATTGTTACTTCTTTATTTGTTTCTATTTTCTTTCTAGTGATTATAAGTTACCAGAACTAAATATTGACTTCAATCATGCTTTATAATTATGATTCCTTGAACAACTACTTTTACAATACTTGGATGATGATTTTTACAAGTTATATAGTTTTGATTGTTTTCGTGTAAAAATGTTCTCTCTAAACAAGATTAATAAACTCTGATTTATATTTTACTTTTAATAAATTTGTAGTATTTTTTTAATTGTAATTTACGTGTTAAGTCTTTTCAATTGTCATGTAATTTTTTTTTAATCTTTTTTTACATTATTTTTAAAACATTAATATATATGTTTTAATTATTTCATCTATTTAATTAATATTTTTATTTTATTACGTCGAGAGGTATTTTACAATACTATTATGGGTGGTGGTGATGAGTTATAATGGAGTGAGTGTATTCAATTTTAATTTCGTTCTTAAATTTAATGATTATTTGATCATCCAGTATAAAAAAATTATATTTAAAATAAACTCGACCAACATTATTATACCACACACATATGCACATACACACACTGAGACAAACAAAAATCCAAAAAAAACATAGACATGTAGAAAAACACTTTGAAAGGAAATGGAGTCCAAACTTATATGACTCACTGTCAATCACTTTTGATTCTTTGAGCATGGTTTTGGGAGACATTTTGTTGAAGTTGCGGTTAACGGGAGTGAGCCTCAAGCTAAGCTTGGAGCTGACCTGAGAACTCGAAACAATGACTGGCTTCTTTAGTATCCCATCAAGGCAAAAGCAATTTTTCTTTAGAAAAGCTTCTGAGGCCCCTTGGCTTCGGACACCAAACCTTGTGAGGGTGCTATAAGGAGCGGTTAGGGCACCCCTTCTTAAAATGACCAGGTTGGTGATGGCGACATCAATTATTAGATGGAGATTTCCACTCAATGTGTTGGTTCCACACACCCTCAAGGAAGTAAATTAAAATTGAAAGAGGAGGATGGGCCAAAGGATCAGTCACTATGCATAATATGGCATATGAAGCTCTAGATCCAACTTTGATGGCTTTGTCCACTTGAATTACCTTACGCATGGAACTCCCAATCTTCATTAATAAGTTTTCTTGCCAAAATTCGTTGAGAGAGCATAAATGTGGATCCATCTATGTGGTAGTAAATTAAAATGGAAAGAGAAATATAGGCCAAAGGATCAGTCACTATGCATAACATGGCATACGACGTTGTAGATCCAACATTGATGGCTTTGTCCACTTGAATTACCTTACCCATGGAATTCCCAATCTACATTAATAAGTTTTCTTCCCAAAATTCATTGAGAGACCATAAATGTGGATTTGGATTTATCTATGTGGGAGTTTTTTTGTTGCATTTAGGGCATCAAATTTAGGGATCTAAGGCTATAACAAAATCCCAAAGTCCCCCAAAAACTCGTCATGATTGTCCCAAACTTCCTTTCTCTAGTTTACAGAGTTGAAAAGGATAGTGAAGAAATCCCTCAGTAAGAACCATAGAGATAGATCACTTCCCCATTTGCTCTTGCGCCACTCTTCCACTCTCGGGCTTCCATCACCTTTCCTTAAGAAGTTGCCAATTAGACCTAAGGTGGTGAAGTGGTTGACTTCCTTTGATAATATTGCACCAATCAGGTCAATTTCAACTAGATCTAGTTCATCATTGTTATCTTTGCACATGTCAATGGCCTTTTGATCTGATCTTGGTTTAGGTTTACAACCTGTCACCTAGACTTTCTCCTTGTCTGACATCTAATGTTGTTCACCTGAGCCCAAGTTCTTGTGATCTCTTCCAATTATCTGATGTTGCTCACCCTCATTTCTTTGTTGTCTCTCACCCTCTCTCATTTACTCTCACTCTCCATCTCTCTTTCGCTCACCATCTCTCCTTCGTTCTTCTTAGACTTCTTTTACTCTCCTTCATTCACCTTCACTACCCCATTATAGTCGTTATTCTTATTTTTAATTATATTAATAGTATTATTATTATTATTATTTGGTTGATTGGGAAGTGTCCCCGCATTATCCCAACGACTGCATCCAATATAATAATCTTATTTTAATAATATTAATATTAATATATATATATATATATATATATATATATATATATATATATATATATATAATGATTAATATTTGTATATAAATTATAATATATTATTTATATATAATTATAAAAATTATAATATAATATATTACTATAATTATAAATAAATACTAGCATACATATCTATGTATGTTGTACATATTTCTTATTATCAAAACACTTACCAATATAAATATTAATACTATTCGATAAATGTTGTTATTATTAGATTATATGTGAATTTAGTTTTTATCAAGTTGACAACCTACAAAAGTGTGTAAAACATCTCCTTAGCAAATATAGTTTTCACCTCAGCAAATAATATTTTAACTCTAACGAATAATAATTAATCGGTGTGTATCAATCACCCTTGCAATAAAATTTATATATAAATTTAATCATAAATAATTTTTAATATAAAAATAAGAACTAACTACTACAAGGCTCTTATTTATTTAAAGTTTAGTTACCTTTATTTTATTTGTAGGAATTAGGTGCCTTGTTGTTGATTATCTACACCAACTTTGATTATAGTGAATGAATGAAAGATTTTAATAATATCCATGAGACCAAAGTCTATAGGACTAAGCTCTGTAACAGAACTGCTTTATATTCATACAATTCCTTGATATGAGAGTTGTCTTTCTGATCATGCAAAATTTCAGATCCCTTTTCGATGCTAACTCTTTTACTATAGATCTTGATTAGAAAACCTGTTGTACTATCTAACCTTTCTTCTCTAAACAAGTCAACGAAGTTGTCGACCCTTAAACGATCTTTATACTTGGTATGGATGTCATTATAGGCTGCACATTCTATAATAAAGTGTTGTTCTGTCTTCACTACTACCTTGTCCCAAAATATATATATTCTTGTTTTCTATTCTTCTTTGGCTATTGTCCACCTTCTTATTTCACACCTAAAATAATAAGTGTGCAATCAACATATTTGCTTTCTATTTGATTTATGTTGTTATGTATATTTTTTCCTTCTATTCTTATATAAAATTAAACTCTTTGATGTAATATGTTTGTTTCCATCCCAACTATTTTATTCACAAACTGTCCTCAACTTCTCATTTTTATAAATAAACATCCTAAATTCATCAACTATCCAAATCCAAGAATTAACAGGACGATGATAGTTTTAAATTGTTACTTACCCATGTTTTTCCAAATAACGCTGGAAAAATACCAACCATCATTAAAGAAGAAAGAAGCAGGAGCAGTTCCAGCGCATAGGGATGGGAAGTTACACTAGAAAAGCTGAAAACAACAGTCTATCGAGGAAAGAACTCGTCATGGAGTCTCTTTATTGTAGGCTGCTATTAAGCTACGACGCTCTGGCAAGCCATGATAATTTTCTTGCAAAATGTGCTCTCTCTTCTTTGCTACTTCCATCGAAGTCCAAATCATCTACAGTAAAAATGTGAGGATGTTGATCAATGATTTGACTTCTCTCAACTAATTCAAAAGTCTGCAGTTTGCTAAGAATGATTTGATTCTGACACATTGATGGATGTTATTTTTTTTCACATCGTTGGAAAAGTAGAGAATTGGGATCCTAGAGAATGATATTTTTGGATCATTAGTTTTATTGTTTAAATAATATTATGAATTAAGCAAATTGAGTGTTGTGATAAACAATGTACAATGATAAGGGTCGCATAAGGGTTAGTCTCTTCTTATAAGTTTATAGTAAAATCTATATGTAAGACGATGTTTATGTATAAAAACATCACTTTCAGATAAATGAACGTTTTAAAATTAGAAATTACTCAAAATTATTAATATAAATAATATAACATTTTATGTTAAAATTAGATAAAAGTTTTTTTTTAATATAATAAATGATAATAATAGTAATTGGGGAGAGGAAGATGAGGAAGTTGAGTTGGGAGCAAATGTGAGAGAGTCGATTTTAGGGTTTTGTACTTCTGAAATCTTTTCTGTCATATTACCAATCAAACATAGATCCAGGGAAAAAAAATTAAAAGTTTTATTACCTATTTATTGTCTTGGGTCATGATGTCAATCCATCCATTGGGCAAATTTTGTAACAACCCCCTATATTGATAGTTCTTATCCATGCACTTGCATTGTTTGATGTAGGTTTAGTTAGTGAAGCTCTCAATGATCATGGCACCAAAGGAGGCAACGAAGTTTGTCCTAAGGTCTTCCATGGGGTACTAGTTCTAACTGTGATCTATGAATTTGACTCAAGAGAGGATGGTTAGTATGGTGTTAGTTTCAAAATAAAAATAAAATGAGATAAACACACTAATAGAATGACATCTCTAGGCCTAAACACTAGGGAGAGCTTGGTAACAAAAACAAATGACAAACACAACTAAAAAATAAGGAATAAAACACAATAATTCCTTCACCTTCCTTGGATGCTCCAAATGCCTTTGTAATAGTGGCTTGCTCGATTTTGTGCTCATGAAGTCCTTGGCAATGGAAACTTGGCTACCTCCATCTCTTCTTGGCACCTTTGGCTTGTGGCTTGGCTTGGCTTGGAATCAATTTGGCATGGTAACACTAGTTTCATGAAGCTTTTAGAACCAATCATGCATTATAACT
Organism: Torreya grandis; assembly: GCA_037957365.1. Taxonomy (NCBI): domain Eukaryota; kingdom Viridiplantae; phylum Streptophyta; class Pinopsida; order Cupressales; family Taxaceae; genus Torreya; species Torreya grandis. Next base: position 2,313,199 of record JARHVA010000043.1, on the reverse strand, counting down.
TTGCATTCTCAAGTCTTAAAAATGATGTTCGTGGTCTCTCTATTTATAGATTTTTGCAAATGTCTAAAATCAACCTGAACCGTCCATCTCAAGATTGAGATGTGTGGTTGAGGATTAATTCAATTTTTGGAATCAAGTTTGTAATTATCCCCATCATGACATTGGAAGAAATGGCATTTAAGAGGCATGAAAAGCATCATGGAAGGCATTGATGAGGCATGGAGGGCATGAATCTTGATATTTATGGCATTTATGGCCTAGAGATGTCTTCCCAAAAAATGAGGTCACTTGATGATACAAATATTCAATATTCATTTCTAAAAATAAGTTTTCAATAACTTTTTATGAAATTCTTGATTAGGCTTTGATTTGGGTTATTTAGCTCTTAAGCATGATTAAACACTTTGTGTACAAATTACTCAGATTGATCAGAATGCCTTGTTATTAGTCTAAAATTTGATTGGATTGAAATTGGAAGGTGTTGTCAGATGCGTTGGAACCGTATTCCCATTTAAGAAGTTACCAACAACAAATAATAGAGACATGCATCTTGTGCAGAAGATTTGATAGAAAAGAACAATCCAAAGCATCTAGATGCAAAATTAGCATTTTGACTCAAAATAATCTGATCATAGTTAGTTGGCCCATAAATTACATTGCTCTATTTAGGGATACCCTGGCCAAAATCAGCACTTGAATATATCAGTTTCACATTATTTAACGTGCTTTAGTGTTTTTAAGCTAATTTATGTATTTTGGGTATAAATTGGTCAAAAGCTTGATTAGAGGTTATCAGTGCCTAGTTTTAGGTGTCTATTGTTTGCCCCTATTTGAAAAGGCATTGCAAGTTATAAGCACAGTAATATCTTCTCAAACAATGAAAAGGTCATGTATGCCTATAACTGCAATGATGATAAACTAACTGTATGATGCCCCCTCGAGGGAATGATTGGCACAAGTAGGTCAGCAAACGGTCCTTCGAAAAGAAAGAAACGAAATGAGGGGACCAAAGAAAGGAAAGATGATGGGGTGAAAACACAATGATATTGAAAAAGTAGTCAAAATCATTGAGAATGCAAGTGAGATGGTGTGTAATGGTTTGCCCATATGTGGTTATAAGTTTTGTACCTTAATAGTGGCAACGTGGTATGATAACACAATGATTTGGCTAAAGGTGATTATAATCATTGAGAAGATGGAGTTGCCCCAGTTAGGACAGACAAATAAGATAATAACATGCCCTTGTATAGGCAAAAAAAGTAAAGTGGTGACAACTTAATGATTTGCCCAAGAGTGGTTATAATCATTGACAAATCCAGGTGGGATGGTGTGCAATGATTTGCCCATAGATGGTTATAATCATTAGACCCTGATTATGGCAAACATGATAACTTAACACAGAGGGTAATGATGAATTGGAATAACCTACTAGTAGGGAGATGCTCACTCAAACTAATAAAGGGTTAAATTCTTTCATTTTTAATTACTCTGTTTAGGATATGATTAGGATGGAATCAAGATATCGGTGTTGAAGAAATGCTGCCATTGATGAATAGACTTTTTAATGCTGAGGTTTGTTGTATCATCAAGGTATAACATTATGAGGAATTAGTCAAAATATGCATGAGGATTGACTCCCGTAATCCAATACTTAATAAAAAATAATGAACTAATGAAGAAACCATGATGATAATATAAACATATGAATATGGATGGATTCAAGTATAAGTGTGGGCAAGGAATCACCCAATGAATACACATAGATTGAATTAAGGCAATAGTGCTGAAAGCAAACAAACAGGCAGACAAACAAATAAAATAAGCATAAACAAACAAACAATGCAATAGAAACCTTACGAACATTGCCCCTAGAAAATAGGTGACAACTTAATAAATGAACAAAATAAAGAAATAGAAGAAAAGAAAGGGGGTGGTCGAGTTGTCACCATATGCACTACGCAAGTGGATGCTGCCTACATAGTTCTATGGATTTAATATCTAATAAAAAAATCATGCCAAATGTAGTTCTCCTAGGAAATGGAAAGAATGTGATAACTGAGGAAAACAAATAGAATAGATGTGATAGAAGAAGAGCAATGGTCTTGCAAAATGGTAAGTGTGTGAGAAAAAAGGCCAAAAAAGATGGGAAAACTACATGATAAGTGTTTTGCTTGTAACTTAGTAAGGGTTCCCATAATCCTTAAGGTAAAGCAGTGCTTAATGTTTTTGTTCTTTTCTAACGATTTTATAAATGTTTTTAGAATTTTTTGAAGTATCTCAACTCAATCAAGAATGATGAGACACTAAATGGTTTAAGCTCACAAAACAGAAAGAGTGTGGCTTAGGTTACTCGCAAAATAATGAGAGCATTCAAACTTAGGTTGCTCATAAAATGACGAGAGCATGGTGGAGAAGGGTGATTGAGCTGACCTCAACAAGTATTGAGCGTTGCCTAGATAGTCCCAAAGTAGGACCTCAAGTCATTGTAGTTCCTCCATTACAGTGGAGGAACTCAACTAATGTAGCAATCAATTCAAACAAAATAGGTACAGTTGGTAAAAAGACACAGCATGACATAGGAAGTGGCAAGTTAGTACATCAAGGATTAATGTTGCCCCTAGTTTGCCTATAGACAGTTATAACTAGGACACAATGACATAGATCAATGGTACTACTTTTCCCAAAGGCTAATAGCAAGACCGATGGTAAGAAAGGAATAACAAATGATAACTACCAAAACTTCTGTCACACTGTCCTAAAATATGATCTATGTTTGAAGTTTTTGAACCAACTGATGAAATTGATCAGATATCTTGATCCTAAAAATATGAATGGCCAAAAATCAAGGTCAATTGGGCTAGGATTTAGAATACACTAGGTTGATGGGATGAAAATAGAAAGTGGATATGGAGAAGAGGATGGATAAGGATGGTATTTCTACAAAGAAGAATAGTATTTAAAAGGCATAACTGAAACGGTCCTTACAGACAATACATCTTATCACTCAAGCATAATATCGCTTGAGATGAATAATATTCATCGACTCTAAAATTTCATCACCATTTGGTGTGGCAAGTTAGTATGCTCCTGATCCATAATTTTTAGTGATGATGAAAGGCCCTATCCAGTTTTGGTTTGAATTTCCCTTTATGCTTCTTCTCGATCGTGGTATTCTTTTAGTTTTCTTTAAGAACAAGATCACCAAATTCAAATGTTCTATACTTAACACGTCAATTATAGTGTCCTTTGAGTTGATTTTAATATGCTTGAAGATTGTTTAGTGCAGTGGTGTGTTTCTCATCAAGTAGGTCTAGCTCTTGTAGGCGAGCTACTCGATAGTCATGATCATCCAAGACATGCTTGAAAGAGATGCGTAGTGAAGGCATTTCAACCTCAATGGGAAGGATGGCTTCAGTACCATAAATAATTGAGTATGGAGTGGTTCCTGTGGGGGTATGATGATTGGTATGGTATGCCCAAAGGGCAAGGAAAATCTGGAAGTGTCAATCACGACTGACATCATTGACAATATTTTTGAGAATGTTGACAATGGTTTTGTTAGATGCATCGGCTTGGCCCTTACCTTGAGGGTAATATGTTGTAAAAAAATGTTGTGTGATGTTATATTCAGTACACAACTAGTCTACATCTTTATTTTTGAATGATCCTCTATTATCAGATATAATGTCAGAGGGGATACCATAGCGGCACATGAGGTGGTTGAAAATGAATTTGGAAATTTGCTTTCTAGTCACATGAGGGGTATAGCTTCAACTCACTTAGTGAAATATTCAGTGGCAATAAGGATATGTTTATGGTCGTCAGATGAAGTGGGGTTAAACTTCCCAATGAGGTCAAGTCCCCATATAGAAAATGGCTATAGTGTCAACATCAATTTTAGAGTTTTTGCTAGGGCATGAATCAGATTAGCATGTCATTGACATTTGTCACACTTTTTTACATATGTAGTGGCATCGACATCCATTATGGGTCAATAATAACCAGTACACAAGACATTTTTGGACAGGACTGTCTTGCTAGAATGAGCTCCACATACTCCTTCATGAACTTCTCTTAACGCTAGTGTAAACTCTATTGAAGTTCAACAATGAAGCATAGTTCCATCAAAACTATGATGGTAAAGGGTGGATCTAAGTAAAGTATAATGAGTGGAATGATGAATGAAGGCTTTGGTTTATTTTCGAAACAAGTTAGGTTGCAAAACTTGGTCATGAAGGTAGTTGTAAAGGTCTGAGTACCACATAGAATTAGGACCAACAATATCACAAATCATGGCAACGGTTGAAGGTCATGAGCTGATGCTGAGAAATTCTCGATGAAAAACTGATATTCTCTAGCTTTATCTATTTGTCGAATCAGAGAACCAATAGTAGCCATGGCATTTTTAGTTCTGATACTAGCCTTTGGTATGTGCTCAAACTGAATATTGGCAATTTGTTGCTCGAGAGTGTCGATCATAGCTTTATATAGAACCAACTTGTCATCTTTGGTCTGAAAATGATCTATGACCTGAATAATGATTAACTGAGAATCACCATAAAATTGGAGATGAGATATATTCCAATGCATTGCTTGTTCAAGTCATGTAATAAGTGCTTCATTCTTGGCCATGTTGTTTGTACAAGAAAAGTTGATTCTGAATGATTTGGGGATTAGATCCCCCTGTGGTATAATAAACAATAGGCCTACCTCTGATCCATGTGCAGTAAATAAACCATCAAAATATAGCTTCCAAGGTTGTTCCTCAAGGGGTGTGTCAATGATGGTCATTATGGATTCATCAGAAAATTAAAATGTGAGTGGTTGTGTGTCTGTGAGAGGTGCTTCATCAAGTTAATTTACAAGAACTTATCTCTTAATTACCTTCTGATTGACATAATCTATGTCAAACTCACTAAGAAGCATGATCCATTTAGCCATTCTACCTTGTAAAGCTATTTTAGATAGTAGATACTTGAATGGATCTACTTTTGAAATGACCATGGTCTTATTATTCAACATGTAATGGCACAGTTTTTGAGCTGTAAAAATCATGGGCAGACAAGTTTTTTCAACAAGTGTATAATTATGTTCATTTGTAACCAAAGTATGGCTTAGGTAGCATACAACGTGATCCTTTCCATTGCCATCATGTTGAGCCAAGAGTGCTCCCAGAACATGGTCAGTAGCTGATAGGTATAACAAGAATGGCTTTCTTGACATAGGAGGTAATAGAACAAGTGGATTAACAAGATAATCTTTGAATTGTTGAAAATTTGTTTGGTAGTGATCATACCAGTGAAATGCAACTCCCTTCTTCAAAATATGTGTAAATGGATGGCACTTATCTGCTAACTAAGAGATGAAGTATCAGATTAACTAGATCTTACCTTGCAAACTACGGAGTTGCTTTAAATTGATTGGTGATAGCATCTCAGTTATAGCATGGATTTTAGCCAGATCAACTTCAATACCTCTATGAGACATGATGAAGCCAATTAGTTTTTTAGAAGTTACATTGAACACACATTTCTTTAGATTAAGTCTGACTTTGTACTCCCATAATCTTTCAAATATCTTATGTAGCACTATTGGATGGTCGACCTTGGTTTTGGATTTTACTAATATGTCATCAACATAGTCTTCAACAATATCATGCATCATATCATATAATATGACAGTCATATCCCTTTGATATGTAGCTCCAACATTCTTAAGGCTAAATGGCATTACCTGATAACAAAATGTTCCCCATAGAGTGGTGAACGTTGTTTTATGTTAGTCTTCTGGTGTTATTATGATCTGGTTATATCCTAAAAAACCATCCATGAGTGAAAGCATTTCATAACTGGCCATGGAGTCGATGATCATGTCAATATTAGGCAAGGGAAAATCATATTTAGGACAAGATTTGTTGATGTCTCAAAAATTAGTACAGATTTTGATTCCTTTCGACTTCTTCCTAACAGGGATCACATTAGAGATCCATTCTGAATAGTCAATGGATCAGATACATCTTACTTATAAGAGTTTTTCCAACTCTCTCTTTACCAATAAAATAATGTGAGGATGCATCTTACATAACTTTTGTTTTATCAGTTTGGCATCAGGATTATCCACAAGATGGTTCAGAACCAAGGTGGGGTCTAAACATGGCATGTCAGAATAGGCCCATGCAAAGATATTTACAAATTCTCTCAATAGAGCTGTAAATATGTCACGTTCCTCCGTAGTGATGGACACTCCTAATTTTATTCATTTTAGGTCTGATAGAGTTCCAATATTAACCTATGTTGTAACTTCAACTAGAAGGGTTGAACCGTCTTCTAGGATAGTAGGCAATGACATGAACTGTTAAATTATGTTAGGGTCCTCCGTTAGGACTTGCTCTTCAATTTCTCTTAGGCATGATGAATCTGAGTCCCCTAATGGGAGATCTGGCCATGTAATAAAAATAGTAAAAAATTATTGGAAAATTTGATCAAATACTTGTTTTTTCTCAAATCTGAACTCGGATCCACAAGCAAATTCATCATTGGTGGTTTCCTAGTCTAAATTCAAAGAAGAATGAACACCCCCATCTAATGGTGCTTGAAACAGGTTTTCACCACTAGACTAGCCTTTATCTTTACTTTTTCTCTAGTTAAAAAGCACCTCAAAGAGGTTTTCACTTTGAGACCTCAATGTTTTACTTATTTGTTTTTGGCTAAGGGTGTTCACTCGCTCTCCAAAATAGGTTGTAGGATCTAATGTGATTAAGAACCCTGATTTGTGATCTCCCAATGGAACATTGTCTCTACGGCCTAAAAAGTCACATAATACCTCATCATTTTGGAACTCGTCAATCAACAAACTAGATTCTTGTTGGTCCCAATTTATTGGTTGTGGATAATATAATGGCAAATGGTTGCGATGAATGGCCAAGGTAAGGGTATAAATGGAATTATTATCAAACAGGTTGGTTTCAACTAGGTCATAAAAGGTGAGGCCATGATTAGACTCTACTTTATTATTGGCATCATTATCACTAGTCACTGGTGATGGAGTTTGAATAAGAAATGTGGGGTCACCCACCGATGATTTAAATCCAAGTCCATAAGGTCTTTCATACTTAGTCATGGAAATTAGCTCGGTGGTTCCTTGCTAATTTGGTCTAAGGCCTCTTCCTTCATAATTGTGATGCTCCATGATCATATTAGGAATAGGATACTTAGAATTTTTTTGACAATCAGCTTGGTTTTCATTGTATAACCATGATTCATCCCATTCAAGAGGGTTAGGTTCTAGGCCAGATGTTGGCACAAATGTGACAGGTTCCTTATCTTTGTTCTTTTGTTACCAATGCATATGTGGGATGATTTTAGGTCACCCAAAGGTTTTCAAATTTTGAGGAAGATTGGCAATATGAAATGTATCATGGGTCACATACTCTCTTGATCCATTATCTAAAATGGTGAAATAATTAGAAGCTTTAGGAGTTGGCATGTGGGAAAGGGAATCCAAGGTATTAGGATCTATGCAATTATCTGGTGAATGATCAATAAGTATAGCCTTTTCTTTATCCTACTTGAAACTTGGATTCATATGGTACTGATAATTATAGCTTTTAAATTCGGCCTCAAGATGCTTGCAGTGTTCACATGGGTGTAAATCTCTTGAAATATTCACTTCCATCCCTGAGTGAGAAAACTTGATACATTGGTGCAACGTTGATGGAACTGCATGAATCTCATGTAACTAAGGCATGCCTAGAATCATATTGTATGATAATTCAAGATCAAACACATGGCAAAGTGTATCATGGGTTAAAGGCCCAATGATAACTAACAAACTTATGTTGCCTTGTGATTCTCTTTCCTCATTATCATAGGCTTTAATAGTTATTGTCTCTAGTTGGAGATCTATCATTGTATACCCAATAAGCTTAATGAGCTTTAGAAACACTATGTTGAGGCCTGATCCATTGTCTATAAGGACATGTTTCACTTTATGTCACTTTATATAAACTTCTATGTATAATGGATTATTATGGAGTGGGCCAAGGGAAGACATATCGCTTTGGTTAAATGTGACTTGTTGGGTTGGAGCTAGGTGTCCAACAAAAGCTTGAAATTTATTAGGGGATATATCACTAGTAATAGTGGATTAGGTCAAAAACTCATTCAAGATATTTTTATGAATTATTGACGTTTGCAGCAAATCTAAAATAAAAATTTGTGCTAGTGTCTATTGTAATTGTTCCACAATATCATATTTCTTATCTTGGTCAATAGTGAATGGTTTATTCTGAGGATGAATGGTTGGTTGGATGACAGGGAAAGTGGCGGATGGTTGTGGGCCTGGGATAGTAATCTTTTACCTCCATGTTGTGATTATACAATCAAGATTAAATACTGGACCATTATTGCTAACAAATGTTGGGAATGGTGTGGGACAAGATGGGACAAGTCTCGGTTTTCAGTGCACTTATATGTGGTCACGTGGCAAGAATGAGTTGTCGATATAAGGTCCAAAAGGGGAAGTCCTAGTTTGTTGGTTTGTTTGTATGCATTTTCAAGTCAAATAAGGATTATCCATGTAATTTGGATGAATGGGGTTGTTTAACAATGGTCTAGGTTGATTAGTGCTTGGTCTAGGATTAATGGAGATGGTATTAACGCTACACCCTATAATATGACCTAAAACCCTGTTGTAGTCATGTACAACTACATGGTAGCTTTTTTGGTTATTACCGTTTTGACCTTGGTTTTGTGCATTTTTCTATCATTGTGGGTTCTACTGTTGATTTTGTTGATTCTACTAGTTCATCTTTTGATTTTGATTTTGTTACTGCACTGGCCATTATTGTTGTTGCTGATTGTTCTGCTACTATTGAGTTTTATATCAGGGAAAGAAGTTTTGATAGATCCTAAGAGTTTGATTGGAAGTGAAAGCACCATTATCTAATTTTATCTCTCCATTTTCCAACATATTCTCAATTAAATGCTTTATTTGGACACATCTTCATAGATTATGCTCATTGACTTGATGATAGTCATAGAATTCATTTTCACGATACCAATGAGGATAAGGAATGCCTTGTGGATAATGCTTTGGTATAGGCCAACTAGTTATATTAGCAGTAGCAAGCTTATGAAATACAAACTCAATAAGTTCTCCTAACTCACTAAAGACACAATGTGTAGGCATGATTCTTCTAAGAGGAGGGGTTTGCAATGGTAAATGTTGTTATATTTATTATGCAAGTATTGGTTGTTGCGCTTTTGATATTGGTTGGAGAGGTTATATGGTAGGAGTAAGCTAAAAAGGTGGTGTAGATAATGTTTGTACCATTTGCACATGATGAGATTCAGTTACTCCATTTCCCATAACATTCCTATTGCAGTTGAATTGCTTTGGTCTTTCATGGTTATTGGCCTATGCTAGTTGTGATGCTTGTGCTTGGATGGGATGTTGGTCATTTCCCTGATTTTTACATTGATTTTGATTAGTTTAATTAAGCTTGATGACTCCTTTATTGATGAACACCCTCTCGATCAAAAAAACCTTTATCAATGATCTCCTTGAATGTATGCACACATTGTAGTTCCAAATGATAAGATATTTCACTATGCAAATTTTTGGTAAAAATAGCAGCTAATTATTTATCTGGTAAACTATGGGTGAAATGGCTTGCAAGGGATCTTTATCACTGTAAATAACTTGTAAAACTCTCACCAATTTTTTGCTTTACTTGCGTTAAGTCCACTAATGAAATCTCATGCTCAAGATTATAAGAAACATGTTGCATAAACTTATTAGAAAGATCATAAAAATTTGTTACTAGATTTTTGGGCAACTTCAAAAACCACTCCAAGGCTTGTCCATCCAAGCTCCTTGGAAACAATAACAAAAGGTACATGTCGTTATATGCCATTGGTTGACATGTGATAAAGAATTCGGTCAAATGAGCCTTAAGGTCGCCTTTTCCTTTGTATTTTTTGAATTTTGGTGGTTCATATCCTGGAAGAAATGATATCTACAAATACTCCATGTTGAATGGATAGGAACATATGTCATCCAATTTGAACTTTTTAGTTTTTTTACCAACTTGAATGGCAAAAATTACATCTTTCATCTGTTGCAATTATTGGATAGGAAACTGGAAGGAATATTGGTTTGAAGGAGGATATTGGTTTGGATAGATGGTTGGGAAGTCACAAATGGGAAACTTTGACTAGGGTATGATGGAAATATATGTTGGGGTGCATTGGTTTGGTTGGAGAATGGACCAGGAATATGCATACATGGATTAGGATGTATTTGAAATTACACATTTGATTGTGTGATATTTTATTTTTGGTTGGTGATAAAGGTTTGACTTGGAGGATTTTGTGGTTGGGAGAGAGGAATATAAATATAATGTGCTTGATATGGTTGAAAAGGGACATGCTACCGACTAATCAAACCTTATTGTTAAGTGGAAACTTGTGGACCATGACCATGTCTCTGGATTTGTGGCATATTTTGAACCAACGGTTGTCTAATAGGTATCTGAGAAATATGGGGACCTCCTTATTGCATTAATCCCTGTGAGGAAGTGAAATCGATTATAGATTTAGCATCTGTCATTGACCAATATTTACATGTTATTGACTAGTCATTACTTGGTTTTGGATCGACATATTAGTCTGCAATTGAAGAGGTATGTTTGTCGTTACCTGGTGGAATGGAACATTAGTTATCCATGATTGAGGTGGCAATGTGTTTGTCCTATGTTGCGTTGATACACTAGATTATTTCAGTTGTTGTGGAATACTACTCGTTACTTATTGAGGAGGAGTAGGGTTCATCACATTTTGTTGTTGAGGTATGACATTGGCCATTATTTGATTACCTAATCCTGTAGCTTGTATACTTGAGGAAGTAGCCAGTTGAGGTTGGGATGTAGAAAATTCCACTCCTTGGTATGATGACCTATTCATAGGATTAATTATAGGCACATGTTGTTGGCTAATTGTTTGTGCATTAGCACCACTTTGATCAGGATTGGATGTTGTTTGCACATTGTCCACTATGTTTGGTTTACTATTCTGTATAGAGGCTGAAGACACTTCTTCAATAACGGGCATGTGTATCAAGTTATCTATCAAAGAGGTTTGTATGAATGGGTCAAAATTTAGATTCTCTTGTCCAGTTAACTCTATCAACACTCCTATTGAAGGAACTAGGTCAATAAGAGGCTTACTTACCATGTTCATCTGATTAAAATCATGTGCTAGATTCAGGTAGGTTTGATATGCCGTCTGCATTTTATTAAAGTGATCTTCCGAGATGTTTTTGCCTTGATCAGATATATTGGGGTCTTGATACATTGTTTGGACTAGAGCCATACGATTGCTAGAAGAATACTATTGGTTGTAAATGATATTGTGGGGCACTCTTACTAGACTTGGTAAATTTTCATGGGGGAAATCTATTGAAAACTTAGCCCCTACTTCTATGGCTCTAACCAAAATCTCATCTTTGTTATCTAACAAATGTCACTCAAACAAAACTGGATCATATGTGGAATCCGTATTAGTAGAATATGACTGTTGAAGTATTGGCTTGTCCACTGTAGGTATTCTAGCTAGGTATTATGCAGTTTGTTCTTGGTTTTGTTCTGAATAAGGTGGTGTGTTAACCAGATAGTTAGCCAATGGATCTTGGCCTTGTGCCCTTTATCGATTATTATAAGAGGGATACGAATCCATCTCATAAGCAATATTATCTGCATAGGGGTCTTGCACCATTTTTTGTTGTGCAACTACATTACTAATCCTTGGATTTTACATGAGTCCACTACAAGTGTAGGAATACATGTTGGGATCCATAGTCAATGTTTTGTGATAAAAAGTTGAAGAGTTATACAAACTCTAAAAAAGGATAATGTCTAAAAAAGATGATGTTCTAATTTGGTCTAGATTTGTCAAAAGGATCAAAATGTTTATGCAAAGATGTGTCAGGAAACAATCTAGCGTGAAGTATCTAACATTTCACCTTTCATACAAAGATAATCAAGTAAATGGATCGAAAATCAAAATATCAAACTCTAAGGTCAAAGTGTTTCAAATCAGTCTAATCTAGGAATTTAAAAATTGCTAGGTCTTTTGGTCAAACGCAGTGTCAAAAGATAGGCTCAAACAAGGCATGCGCTAGGACTCTTGGCTAAACAACGTCAAAAGCTAGACTTTGAAATAGATGAAAGTTTTAATCTAACAAATTTGAAACACTTCTAACAAACAACATTTGATTCTTGAACATGAACTTGATCAACTAGGTATAAGGTATGAAACAAAAGGCATTTTAGAAATAGTTTATTTTCTCACAAAAAATGGTATAAAACTTGGTTCTTCTGACAAACAAGCTAGACAAAAGTGAATAGTATAACTATTTTAGACAAAAGATCACAAAAGTACACTTGGATTGGTCTGAAAATGTAGGAACAAATTTAAAACTCTATGCAAGAGGGCCTATGAAACAATTTTCAAAATTTTTTGGGCAGCTTAACAACGCTATACTACCCAAAAGGCGTGACAAAAAGGTTTATTTCAAAAAATCTCTAAGGCAAAGATGCTTTCCTAAAATTTTGACAACATAACACTACTTTTATTGACTCAAAATGTTGTGGTGCATAGACTCAAAGTGCAAGTGTTTAGCACAAAATGGCTTAAGTCTATCAAGTGATGGCAATGATTATGAGTCTTAAATGACCTTCAACCCAAATTGGAAATTAAACCTAAGTTCCCTCAAGTTTAGTATAAATGGCGTACCCACTTAACACATTAACCCTATGAACTTATAAAGGTCCAATTCTAAATTTAGATTATGAGTGAAGGACTTAAACAACTTTGGTAAAGGTCTATACTCAATTGGCAGCATAACTACGCCAAAGTGGATGATATGACTTTCAAGATTGTGATGAACTTTTGAACAAGGAAAATTGATAATCTCATGCGGGTAGCATAACACCTCTTTGTTTAAAGGAAAATTTGGACTATGTGTTTAGTTTGAATTATTTGCTTACACCAAGTTTTGACTTCAAACAAGACTTTAAACTAGGACAAGACTAGCTAATTAATCGTTCTTAGATACTAAATTGACAAGGATGCTTAGTATTGTTAGAATTCATCAATATACATCATTTGAGATGATTTTAAGTGTTCATCTAAAAGTAAATGCACATTATATAGTAGGGTTTTTACACACCCACTTCTCTAAAATGATAGTACTACGACATGGACCTTGAGGCGCACCTTACACCAACAATATGTCTGGGGCAAGTGGGGAATTATCTAAGATTTAACAAGTTTCTGAATGATCTAGGGGAATCAATTACACAATGACTTTCACGCCAAACAACGCAAAATAAAAACATAGATTTTGGGTTTGTATCACTTGACTTGTTGCAAAAATCATGTTGTTTGCTCAGTGTAGTGCGATGTACAAAGTGTCACTATGTCCCGTATGCAATTCCAAAGGAGTAAGTGAAGTCAATGTCAGGACATGAAACCCCAGGTCAAAGCTTCCCTAAAGAAATCATGGAAGGTAATGACGTCCTCCTCGCAATCCAAGTTTGCAAAAAAATAAAGAAAGCATGAAATAGAAAGACTTTAGGGTCATTTTCAAGGTCACCCAAATTTTGATGAGTTTTTGGGGAGTGCTTTAGATGACTTTCTTTCTAAGCCTTAGACTAGACTATTTACAATAGGAATGGCACTTTTGATTCCAAGGGTTCCCTATAGGGGATAAATGGAAGAGCATACACGCAACATTCCTCTTTTTGCCAAACAAAGATTTGATTAAACAACTATTGCAAACAAGAATTGATAAGTGTGTTCAATTTTAAACCCAAAATGAAAGATTTGGTGGTGTTCATTTGACCCCTTGGTATTAGTTGCAAACTTTGAAAACATTCACCAAAACATCTAAATTATTTGTTAAACACCAAAACAAGGTTCCTAATTGGTTTTTAAGCATGCAAAGGTGATTTAAACATGTTTTGAACAAATATCAAGCTTGGTCCTGTAGCAAAAATGTTAGCATGTCCTTTAGTTTGGAAGCTCCTTTTGGTTTGAAACAATGAACTCTGAAAAAATAGTTCTCGGGTCTATGTTTTTGGAAAAAACATAGTGATCGACGTCGGTTATATACAGCCAACAATGGTTACCTTGGCTAACCAAAATCTAAACAATGTCAGTTTTGATAATCGACATCGGTTAAGCCATGTAACCGATGTCAATCTTACTTGTCAACATAGGTTACTATGTAAAATCGTGGCAACCAAAAATGACAAAATAAAGTTAAAAAATTAATTTGCAAGATTTTTAAGGGTCCAAATAAATATTTTAGAGTTGCAAAATGATCTTCAAGTGTGATATGTGTCTAGTCCCACCAGGCGTGCCACTATGTGATCTAGAAATTTGACTCAAGAGAGGATGGTTAATATGGTGTTAGTTCTAAAATGAAAACAAAATGAAATAAATACACTAATAGCATAACATCTCTAGGACTAGACATTAAGAAGAGCTTGGTAACAAAAACAAATGACAAACACAACTAGAAAAGTAAGGAATAAAACACAAGAATTCCTTCACCTTCCTTGGATGTTCCAAAAACCTTTGTAGTAGTGGCTTGCTTGGTTTTGTGCTCATGAAGTCCTTGGCAATGGAAGCTTGGCTACCTCTATATCTCCTTGACACCTTTGGCTTGTGGCTTGGCTTGGCTTGGAATCAATTTGGCATGGTAACACTAGTTTCATGAAGCTTTTAGAACCATTACTGCATTATAACTTTGCACTCTTAAGTCTTAAAAATGATGTTCATGACCTCTCTATTTATAGATTTTTGCAAATGTCTAGAATCAACCTGAACCATCCATCTCGAGATTGAGATGTGTGGTTGAGGATTAATTCAATTTTTGGAATTAAGTTTGTAATTATCTTCATCATGACATTGGAAAAAGGGGTAATTAAGAGGTATGGAGGGCATCGTGGAAGGCATTGATGAGGCATGGATGGTATGAATCCTGATATTTGTGGCATTTATAGCCTAAGGATTTCTTCCTAAGAAATGAGGTCACTTAATGATGCAGATATTCAATACTCATTTCCAAAAATAAGTTTTCAACAAGTTTCCATGGAATTATTTATTAGGCCTTGATTTGGTTTAATTAACTCTTAAGCATGATTAAGCACTTTGTGCACAAATTACTCAGATTAATTAGAATGCCTTGTTATTGGTCCAAAATTTGACTGGATTGGAATTGGAAGGCACTATCAGATGTGTTGGAATCATATTCCCATTTAGGAAGTTACCAACAATAAATAACAAAATAATCCAGAGTATCCAGGTTTAAAATTGGCATTTTGACTCAAAATAATCTGATCACAGTTAGCAAGCCATAAATTGCATTACCCCATTTAGGGATACCCTGGCCAAAATTGGCACTTGAATATATCAGTTTCACATCATTTGGCGTGCTTTAGTGTTTTTAGGCCAAATTGTGTATTTTGGGTGGAAATTGGTTAAAAACCTAATTAGAGGTTATCGATGGCTAGTTTTAAGTGTCTACACTAACCCAAAAAGCCCTTTCCCTGATGTTGTGCTTGATTTTTCTAGATTTTTACAAAACATGCAACTAGTGTAAATCATTCACCCTTGTGGGTTACTTTGTCGATCAAGTCCCCCATGAGAGCTTGCTCAATTAGTGGGTTTACAATAATCGATAACCCCATAACGTTAAGTTTGAAGGGGTCCAAAATTTGACTAAAGTTTTTTTTTTTTTTTTTTGCTTTACTAATGCTGACCACTGTAACGCTATTGTGAGCCATGGGCTTTGGTTCATTCACAATACCCTAGTGGTTTTTTTCCACTGGACCAAGACTTCCAAGTCTCCAAACAAGCCAAACTTAAAATCCCAACCTAGATTGAGTTCCTCGGTCTTCCTATGCCAATTTGGGTTTTTTTTACCAGCTCTTTAAACCCTTGGGGAGGTTCATTTGTCATAAGCAACCAAGTTCTATGCAGCTCATCCACAAAAGTGAGTTTGTGTTAAAATTGACCTAGCCGAGGATTTGAAGGAATCCATCGACATATAAATTAGTGAAAATTATTTCTCCCAACATGTACTTTACATCACCTATTTTCAATGTCACTATGTGGACATATGATTCGAGAATGCCCTTTAATGGATAATTCTCAACAGGTTCAGTAAGAGAAAAATTCCCCACAATATAAATCAACTAGTTTCATTGGGGATAGATGGACCACTGTGACTAATAATAAAAATGCTTTGGCTTCACATGGTGCGACTTGATCGTAATCTACCATGTATCGACCAATAAGTGGTATAAAACCCAACTCCTCTGCTCTAAAAGACACTTAAGCCATTCCAAGCATCAATAAGGTATAACCACCTCTTGCTCACACGTCGTAAACAACATGCACTATTTTACCTTGGTACACTGCATGTTTCTATGCCAAATCACCATAACCCCTTTTCAAGGCAACTAACATGGACATAGAGGATGATGTGGTATATTTCGACCATAAAATCATTTTTAGATGGTCCCACAATCCCTCTCCTTTAGTATATGAAAAGTATGCTCAAGAGAAATGGTGACCTTTCCAAATAGGTGATTTTATGTGAGGCAACATGATAAAGCTTGTCTGCTCTAACAAGTTTATAGCCCTCGAAGACCTTGAAGAGGGAAATGCAATGTACCTTGATATATATCCATGATAGTTTATTCTTCAAATGTTTATAGCCTTAATGAACCAATTCATAGATACACATTTAGGAACAATTGTCATAATTTTTCATAACTTGAAAGTATTGTGTTTGAAAGAAGTTAAAATTTATAGTTTTATTCTTTAGTTTGTTATTCATATGATTTAGCTAGGTGCTCTTTGTTAGATGCCCAACCATGAGCCTGGATGTGGGGTATTCATCATGTTGTTTGTGCTAGAGATTTCACATTATATCATGTCTTGGGGAGACGACCCCACCCATCAGGTGGTGTGGACCCTTTTTATTTTGATGACTGCCTTCTTGGGTTGGCCAACCTATATGCTTCCAACAACATCATCAAAAGAGCCCTACTTTGGATATGGTTGGCTGACTCACTCCCCAATGCTCATTGGGTGGTCTATAAGGATTTCAATATGGTGGAATCCAAAGAAGACATGGTGAATAGGGGAACAAAAAACATGGTTCTACTTGCACATTAAACTTGTTCTCTCTAATGCCAATCACCATAGGAGAAGAGAGTTAGCTTCCTCTTGGTTCAACCTTAGACAAGGCCATGACAAAGTGTTATGAACCCGTGATATCTCTTCTCTTTACTTTGTTAGTTTAGTAGTTGTTATGGACGCATATGCTTTGTAAGTCATCTCGTGAGCATTTTATTTTATCCCACATTCATGGGAAGTAGTGGTTGCTTATATTAGAATTCATATATAAGTGTTGAGTCTATTTAAGGCATCCATGAATTATTTGTATTAGCTTGCTCAAAGGAGGTTACCCCCTCAAAGTGGTCTATGATCAATATAATCTATTCGGTGCTTCTGTTTATTTGGTAATTCTGTTATTTTGTGCATTTTTATTGGATTGTTGTAGGATGATCCTCTCATCTGGTATCATAGCACTTTTCAGGGCCAGTTTCTTTTCCCCATAAAGTCTTCACTCTATTTTTCTACATAATACTTTTTTAGAAATAATTGTGTTCTACTACATAATTTATTTTAGTATTTCCTGTAACACAATAATCTATTTCAGATCAGGGTAAAAACCTGAATGCATAACTATGGGAAGTGCTTGGGTGAAAGCCCTAAAACTCATTGTGAGGAGTACCATAGGAACCCCAAAGTAGCTAGCCCATTGAGAGGATCTGCGAGTGAAACAGGCAATGAACCCTTCCTAATTGAGTATTACCCATCCGTGAGGAAAACCCAGAGATGTTGCAAAGAGATGAATTTGTGGCTAATTTTTTTTGAGTGAGCGGTAATTGCTTAGACGACATTGGTGGCGAGAGTGAAATTTTTAAAACCCTTAGGTAACCATTAAAACTTGAGACCCATTTCTACAATTTTTTAATATTTCTAGCAGACTCATAATCAATCAATAGAGTATCCATAAACTATCTAAGGACTTGCAGGCAAATATTTGATAGAACCTAGAATCTGCAAACTATCTACAGAGTCTCAGTAGACTTTTAGAGGACTTATCGCCAAATAGAAAACTAGAAAAAAATGATTTTTTTGCAATATATTTCCATCTATAGCCCCGTTTATACTCAAACTTTTTCCAGACACCTGAAATTTCATTCCCTATATTTTCTTCCTTGAGGTCCCATATCCTAATTCCACTCTTAATTCCTGTAAATTATAATTTTCCCTATTTTTGAGTTTTGCCATAACTTCTATTTTTGTCTGTTGACCTCAGAAATTTTCCACTGTGTTCATCGTCTCTTTCTACTCCTTTGTCTCTCTTTGACCAATTTTTTAGTTTTTTCATTTTCACTAGTAAAATTGCTCGTCTTCATTAATCATACTCCCACTATGCAAATTTTTTATTAAAATCCACTTTACCCCTTCCTTTTTCACCCAAATTCAAAACCTTCCTTACTAAACCTGTCTTAACTCTAGTTTTCCTATCCATTTCAATATATATATATATATATATATATATATATATATATATATATATATATATATATATATATATATATATATATATATATATATATATATATATATATATATATGTTATTCAAGTCATGGTCATAACCTAAACATGAGCAAAAAAAATGGAGGATGAAATTACCGCCCTCAAGTCCCACATCAAAGATCTTGATAAAAAAATTCTCGGCCTCAGTCTTCAACATACCACCATGAATGACAGAGGACATCTAGAGTCTTCTTCAGACACTACATTTTTTGCTTCCAGCAATTATCATGGGCTGAAGCTTTATTTTCCTCGATTCAATGGTACATATCCAACTAGATGGATCTATCAGGCAGAACAATATTTTACTATGCATAATACTTTTGCTACCAACAAGGTTCCACTTGCATCCTTTCACTTGGAACTTAAAGCCCTTCAATGGTATCGTTGGTATACCGAGGCTCATGATGAAACTATATAGACCAATTTTTACACTCTCATTTTGCAACGGTTTAGCCCGATTGCTTTTGATGACTTCACTGGAGCACTCACTAAACTTCACCAAACAGGGACAATGAGAGAATATCAAATCAAATTTGGAAAGATAGCCAATCACATAGAGGGAATGTTTGATGAATTCTTTAGGATTTGCTTTGTCAGTTGACTAAAGGATGCAATTTGATCTGAGGTCAAAATGTTCTGACGTAACATAATGATGGAAGCCTTAGGGTTGGCTAAGTTGGTAGAGGACAAGATCGTAGCTCAACAACGATTCAAATCTAATTTTATTCCATTCAAAAATACAACTCCGCAACACTCTCAAATAATGCCAACCTCTAAAACTACTCCTATTAAGCATTTGACTGAAGTAGAGAGGCAAGCCCATAGAGAAAAAACTACTATGTTATAACTGTGATGATAAATTCACTCAAGGGCATTGATGTGTCAAGCAAAAGCTCTACCTATTGGATGTGAACTCTTCACCTGAACCTGAAGATTGGGAAGAGGTTTAGGATACAACAAATGATCCAGAAGAAGCTCAGTTGATTGTAGAACTTGCTTCTCAAGAAGACCAACCAAAGATCTCTCTCCATGCCTTAACCAGAGCCACTACCCCACATACCATGCAAGTCAAGGATTACTTCAATAAGCTCCCTCTCACAATACTCATTGATTCAGGTAGCACTCATAACTTCATTGACCCTCAGATCACCAAACACGCTGATTGTTTTATCCATCCTTGCTCCAACCTTGAAGTCATGATTGCCAATGGGGGCACATTACCTTGTTAAGGGAAATGTCATAATGTGCATATCTCTATTGTAGATTATAACTTGCACTCTAACATGTTTGCCTTACCCTTAGGTGGATGTGATGTTGTTTTAGGAGCTCAGTGGTTACGCACACTTGGACCCATCTTATGGGATTTTGTTAAACTTTGGATGCGATTTTCAGATAATGGGCAAAAACACACATTGAAAGGATTACAACCCAAATCTCTCAGCATCATAAGTTCACATCATATAGAAAATCTTCTTAAGAAGAATTCACATGGCATCATTGCTCAACTCCATTCCATTTGAATACAACCGTCAACAGTCTCCACTACTCCTTCTGACCTACAAATCATTTTGCAATGATATGCATGTGTCTTTGTTGAACCAATGGGATTTCCACCTTCACATCCAGAGGACCACCATATTCAGCTCCTTCTGAGAAGTGTTCCTCATAACATCAAGCCTTATCACTACCTATTTCAACAAAAGACCGAGATTGAGATGCTCATTCAAGACCTACTATAATAAGGCATTATTCACCCCAGTACCAGTCCATATTCTTCCCCAGTTCTCCTTGTCCAAAAAAAGATGGGTCATGGCATCTCTAGATTTATTTGCATGCACTTAATCACCTCACAATCAAAGATAAATTCCTGATCCCTATTATTGATGAGCTCCTTGATGAGATTCATGGCACTCATTTTTTCTCCAAATTAGATCTCTACTTTGGATATCACTAGATCCAACTTCACGAGGATGATATCCCTAAGATAGATTTTCAGACATGTGATGGCCACTATGAGTTCTTTGTCATGCCCTTTGGCCTCACTAATGCTCCTTCAACATTCCAGGCATTGATGAATAAAATATTTTGGCCCTACCTATGAAAATTCATTCTAGTTTTCTTCGATGATATCCTCATCTATAGCAAAACATGGTCTGAGCATCTCCAACATAAGGAGCTCACACTACAACTTCTCTCTTACCATCATCTTTATGCAAAATAGTCCAAATGTACTTTTGGCCAGGATAAAGTGGAGTATCTTAGGCATATTATTTCAGCCCAAGGGGTTTGAGTGGATCCTAAAAAAATAGTTGATATGACAAATTGGTTGCATCCTTAGACACTCAAGAGTCTTTGTGGTTTTTTGGGGCTCACTAGATATTATCACAAGTTTGTCAAGGATTACGAGAAGATTGTAGCTTCGTTGATAGCTATGTTGAAAAAGGATGCTTTTACTTGGACACAAGTTGATAAGTGTGCATTTGAAGCATTGAAATAAGTTATGTGTACTACACATGTTCTAGATAAGCCAAATTTCACCAAGACCTTCACTATCAAGAGTGATGCTTGCAACAATGGATTGGGTACCATTCTCCTCCAAGAATGATGCCCCATTGCATTCACCAGAAAAGCCCTTTTTGGCAATAATTTATTGCTCTCTACTTATGAAAAGGAAATGATGGCCATTTTACACGCAGTACAAAAGTGGCGGCCATACCTATTGGGTAATCATTTTTTTTATCAAAATTGATCACCAAAGTCTGAAATATTTCTTAGAACAATGAGCTTCTACTCCATCACAACAGAAATGGATCAAAAAACTCATGGGTTATGACTATGAGATAACTTACAATAAGGGTAAAGATAATATTGTGGTTGATGCTCTGTCTCGCACATTTATGGATCAAGCTTCCCTTTCAGTTATTTCCATGCCTATTCTGCATTGGTTGGACATTGTACAATAAGGGTATGTTAATGACTCCTTATTATCTCAAATCATTCAATAGTTGGCCACTAACCCCTCGATTTTACCACATTATTCTTGGGATGGTGTTTCTCTACGATATAAGAGTCATCTAGTGCTTCCCTAGAACATAAATCTGTAGTAGGCTATCTTCTATGAACTCCATGCTTCTCCCTCTATAGGGAACTCAGGGTTTCTCAAAACTTATGAGTGATCATGATGCAACTTTTTTTGGAAGAGAATGAAAAAGACACTTCAACAAATGGTGGCTAAATGTGATACCTGCCAATGTCACAAGGGTGAAACAACACTCATCCCTGGGTTGCTCGAACCCTTGCCCATCCCTACCAGGATTTGGATCGATATTTTTATGGATTTCATTAAGGGGCTCCCTAAATCTAGAGGGAAAACAATGATCTTGGTTGTGGTTGATCGCCTCTCCAAATATAGTTATTTTTGTGCTTTTAGCCACCCCTATACTGCCTCCATAGTTGCACAAATTTTCCTGTATCAGATTTTCCATCTTCATGGCATGCCTTCATCCATTGTCTCAGATTGTGATGCAACTTTCACAAGCCATTTTTGGATAGAACTATTTTTATGGATCGACACTATATTGAAAATGAGTTTTGGGTATCATCCATAAATGGATGGCTAGACTAAAATTGTTAACAAATGCTTGGAAAATTTCCTTCATTGTTTCACCTCAGAACAACAACATCAGTGGATAAAGTGTCTCTCTCTCGCTGAATGTTGGTACAATACCACCTATCACACTTCAACAAAAATGACTCCATATGAAGCAGTCTATGGTCAACACCACCAGTGCTCCTTCCATACAACCCCAATAGTTCATCAGTTCAAGTGGTCGACACAATCCTCTAAACTTGGAATGAAATTCTCAGTACCCTGTGGGAAAATCCTAATATGGCACAAAATCAAATGAAATAATAAGGAAATCAACACCATTCTGAGCACACTTTTCAAGTAGGTGATATGGTTTTTATTCACCTGCAACCCTACAAGAAATCCTCCCTAAAACTCAAAGGGTGTCATAAGCTAGCACCCAAGTTCTATGGGCCCTATAAGGTTCTTCAAAAGATTGGGTCAGTTGCTTATAAGTTGGAGCTCCCACCTTCTTCCCGAGTTCACCCTGTATTTCATGTCTCTTATCTAAAGAAAGTTCCTGGTACAAACACCAGAGTACAAACTATTTTACCTGAACTTGATAATGAAGGATCCATTCTTCTTGAGCTGGAGGCAATCTTGTACAGGCGCACACACCAACTTCACTCCCAGTCCATCATCAAGGTTTTGATTTAGTGGCATGGAAACCAAAGGATGCAACATGGGAACCACTATTTCATATTCAACACCAATTCTCACATTTGAAGCTTTGAGGACAAAGCTTTTTCTAAGAGGGAGGGGATGTTATGAACCCTTGATATCTCTTCTCTTTACTTTGTTAGTTTAGTAGTTGCTATGGATGCATATGCTTTGTAAGTCATCTCGTGAGCATTTTATTTTATCCCACATTCATGGGAAGTAGTAGTTGCTTAGATTAGAATTCATATATAAGTAAGTGTTGAGGCCATTGAAGGCATCCACAAATTATTTGTATTGAGCTTGCTCTCTCGAAGTGGTATGCGATCAATATAATCTATTCAGTTCTTCTGTTTATTTGGTAATTCTGTTATTTTGTGCATTTTTATTGAATTGTTGCAAGAGGATCATATCACAAAGTGGTTAAAAGATTAGATCAGGGTTTAATCAGGGAGCAAGGTTTGTTCTCCTTCTCCAGCTCCAAGGATCTTCATGTTCAGTTATTGACGATGCCATTATCTCATACCACCAAACCATATGCTTATACATTGAATGGAGCTCCCCTCAAACTAGAACCTCTAAGTCTCAGTTTTACCTCAACACAACTCATCTTAAGCATGAGCAAAATATTGGCCATATCAAGCAGATCTAGAATTTGGTGCCTAGACCCTCAGGGGCCACAAGATGCATTGATTGGTGGGATGATGCCATCATGTGGACTACCACCTTTTTTATGTTTGTATGGTAAGAAAACAACGATCTTTCAACAACAAGCTCATGAAGCATTATATCATGAGTTCCATATGAGCTTCATTGTGCTCCGCTCAACATCAGTCTTCAATCTCCAGCTGCTTAATGGAGATTAAAGCTCGAGGAGCTTAGTTACGAGCCATAATGAATTGGTTGAGAATAAGGGATATGGTTACCAAATAATTCTTTGCCCTTATTCATTCCAAACAAGTTGCAAACCATATCAAAGCCATTCAAGATGCAAATGTCAGGTTTATTAAACTCCTGGACATTTTGCAAACCTTTGTTCACCATTACTAGGGGGTTTTGGCCACTCAACCTTACTCTCCGGCCCATGAAGCAATGTTTTTACAATGTATTCAATTTGTCCCATGCAAGTTATCTTAATCCTATAGAGTTGCATGTGATATACCTCTTTCTTTAAATGATCTCAAGATGTAGATGGCTTCTGATAAAACCCCTAGGATTGACGGTTTCCCTTATGAATTTTATCAGGTCATATGGGACATTGTTGGTCTTGATCTCCACAATGTTTCTTCTGAAGTTATTTTATCCAATTCCTTGGGCACACTCATTATCAAGCTAACATCAAGTTCATCCCAACGGTTGGAGACCTTGAGCTTATTATGAATTAGAGACCAACAACCCTTTTGAATGTCTCTTACAAAATCATTGCCAAATCCCTTTCTCTCAGGTTGAGACACCTTCTTCCTCTCACTGTTACAAGTGATAAAATTGGGTTCATCCAACATAGACATATTTTGGACAATATTATTATAGTATGGGAAGGTATGGAGTGGGCCAAGGTTGTTGGCCAAAAAGCCATGTTTATGAAAATTGACTTTGAGAAAACCTATGACAGATTTGAGAGGCCCTTTATTATTGTTATGTTGCAAGATCTGTGTTTTGGCCTTCATTTTGTCCATATTATTAACATATGTTTTCAAGATGTTAGCTTGCATTACCATTAATAGAGTGCATCCCATAAAATTTCAAATTTTTAGGTCTATGAGACAAGGTTGTCCCTTAGATCTCTCACTATATGTGTTGGTTGCAAAAGGTTTTAGTTACCTTTTAGCCAACTACTCACCCCATTTAGAGGCTTGGTGAAATGCATCTCTCTCCCCTAGTGTGACCAATAAATCATCAACGACTAATTTACGAATGATTCTTTTCTCATCCTTTTGGAGGAAAAGGCTTCAAATAAGAATGCCATGGAATGCCTTGACATTTTTTGTCTGGCATCAAGGTCTTCTATCTAGTGAAAAAAGACTCAATGCTACAGGTAATCCCTTTCCCCCAAACTTGGATAGAAGGATATAAATGGCAATGGATCCTTCCAGTTGTGCAATTTAAATTTCTAGGCATTCCTATTTCCTTTAGGGCTTCCATTATTGAGCTCTGATCATATGTTGTGCAGAGGGTTGAGAAAAGGTTTCCTACTGGATTACCAAACCCCTCTCTCAAGTTTACTCCAAAGTGCTCGTTCATACTCATGTATACTACTCTTCTTGTTGAGATCATTCTAACGCTACTTATAGTAAATTGGATAAGTTGCTAAGGGATTTCCTTTGGGCCAACTCAAAAAGTCATGGGGGTTTCCATAGGGTTCCCTAGGATATTTGTTGTAGGCCTAAAGATGTTGGATGCCTTGGGCTCATCAACATCAGACTTCAAGGTTATGCTCTAAGTGTGAAATGGATCATCAGAAGCCTAAACAGGAATGAAGCATGGAAGGTTCTATTGAAGCATTGCATTACCTAACAACCCCCTCTTGGTCGATAGGCTCAGAAAGGCCTTGAGTTACACAGTATTCTTCTTTCTCCTATGTCAAATCAGGGGGGTGACATTTTCGTGGTTAAAAGCATATGGAAAGCCTAGGAGTTTCTCAAACCTAAACTCATTTGGGCTAAGGAGGGCTTTAGAATTATTCTCTCAGTTAATTCTCACCCCCTCTAATGGTCTGCCATCCTTAACTTTTGCAATATTCCTTTTGCTATGGTTTCCTAGATTAAGAGTCTTAGGGTCTTCAAAAAGGGAATCAAGACCATTTGGGACATTTTATGCAAAGTTTCTAGAGGGTGGCTTTCATGGGATACATTGAGAATCAAATACCAGCTCAAACCTCAGAATGCAGAGTTGATTCAATAAATTCAAAACGCTATACCTGATGATTTCCTCCCAAAAATTAGTGTTTCAACTAGAGTCCCTTGGTGGAGAGATTGGCATTGGTCTAAGGCTACTGCTTATTGTTGGTACAAACCCTAGATTGGGTATCTTCTCTAGACTCCTCAGCTTATTCAAAGTGAAACCCTCGACCACCGACAAAAGTTAAGGTCTCTGGATGTCATTTGGGCTAGAAGGTTTGCCAATATGTGGAAACCCACATTGAGCCCAAAAAAGCTCATTTTCTTAGATGCATTCTTTATTTAGGTCTATCGATTGGGAACTAGCTTAAGCACTTGAGGGTCTCAAATCTTGTCTATCTTGCTTGTCATTAAGTTGAGACTTTAAAGCATTTATTCTGATTTGTCCCTTATGCTCAGTCACCCTAGAAATGGATTCATACCCTTTTTCAACCCTTTCTTCCAAAGTTATTTACTTGGAAAATGGTTCTTCTTGGGGACTTGACATTGTTACCTGCAAGATACAACATTTTTTGATAGATTTTTTGTGTTGATATTCTTTTTCATATCTAGAAATCTAGAAACTACATTACTTTTAATATTGAAGCTATGGAAAGGATTTTCTCGGTGACTAACAAAGTTACTATCATTTTCAATGGTTTACTTTAGATTCAAGTCCAGATGGACTTTTAACACACCTCTAGACCATTTTGGACCACTGGGGGAGTGCTCCATGTGCTGCTAGTGGTGAGCCTCCAGATCTTCCACATCGCCAGTCTCCCTCTCAAGGCCGGGGTCAAGGATTTCAACATTGACGCTGGAGAAGCAAGCAAAGTTTGTCTCCTTGCCCCCGGTTGCTGCCATCCCCATATGGGCAACATTTTCTATCGACTTGGGCATAGTGGTGATAGTGGTTGGAGGGCTCCTCCATAAGACAAATTTCCTTCCCTAGGTCTTACTATCTCCCCCTCTCGATAGGGGAGGGTACTAAATTAAAACAACAAATAGATGGGCGGGAGACTATACTTGACATTATAGATCCTTTGAGCACTAATTGCTAAGGGGGAGACAGATAGTCCCCCTCCCCCGCCTCCTCCGACTAGCATGTTTGTTACTACTACCTAATGGCCTTGGTCTTTCTGTTTTTCAGTTCTGTTTTGTATCTTTTTTGATTGAACATAACTTATGACTTTTGCAGTACGACTTATTTTTTGATATTATGAT
This sequence comes from Torreya grandis, assembly GCA_037957365.1. Classification (NCBI taxonomy): domain Eukaryota; kingdom Viridiplantae; phylum Streptophyta; class Pinopsida; order Cupressales; family Taxaceae; genus Torreya; species Torreya grandis. The sequence goes on along the minus strand of JARHVA010000043.1, from coordinate 2,286,064 downwards.
ATGATTACTCTTTTCGAATTTTCATCGATACATATTTTACTTTCTGGACTATGATATTTATAATAATTTTTTTATATAATCAATAATATTTTATATATTATTCATAAAATACATTTTCCAATTAATAAATAATAATAACTTAATCCTTAACATTACAATTTCTAATAAAATAAAAATTTTATATATGAAATGTAAATTAAAAATAAACATCCAACTACAATCCAAACAAAATATATATAGATATATATTTAAAAAAATAAAATTATTTACTTAAATAAAAGGTATAATACTTTGGAAAGACTAAAAACAAAAAGAGAATATGGTCTTCTTTAGCCTTTTCTCCTCGCGTCTTTCCCAGCCAACCCTGCCCCTGTAGATTCCTAAACCAAAGAATCTTTGCTACTGGACACTATAGATGCAACAACGACAAGAAAAAGGCATCTGCGTGCACCTTGAGAGGCTGTGTTATTAAAATAAACCTTGTGCTATAGCCACTGCCACCGCCACCGCCCAAGGGTTTTCTCCAAACCCTAAAGAATATATACATAATTAGGCATGCCCATAGAGGCCACGGTGACGGATTCAGGCAGTGGTGCTTGCAGGGCGTCAGATCACACTTTCCTTTCTGTAAAAAGCCTCAGATATACCAGGTAGCACGCATTCCATTTGATCGGTCAATTTTTTTAAAATTTTTCTTTGCTATCTTTTTTTAAATGTTTGCTTTATTTTTTCGCCTTTAGATTTAAATTATCTGACTGTATTTAAATCTCCTCCTCCTTCAAGAACTCTTTTTGTTATTTTTGGGGTTAAGTATCTGTTCTACTTTTGCATTGTGGCAAAATTGCCGTGTCTTTCCTTCCATGGAAGTGGTCTTTCCTTCCATGGAAGTGATGTTTCTCCCGATCCTTGCTTCTTTTTAAGCTTGACATTTTTCTAAGTACTGTACTGTTTCAGCTCTTGGCTGATAACCAGGGTATGTTATGTCATTAACTTGCCGTAAGAGAAAGCATTTGGATTGCATGGTTTATTCATTACATACGGTTCACATGCTTTCTGAGTTTTGCAAGTTCTTTTCGGATTTGGTCTGGTTGAAATTTTAATTTGCTTGATTGATCTGTACTGTTTCAAATCCATGATGTGCTCTGTATGTTTGTCAAGGTTTCCAATACAGTTTCGGGTATGGTTGCCAAGGTTTCTAATACAGTTTCGGGAATGATAATGGGTATGGGTTTCAGGTAGGGTTTTTTTTAGGCTCCTAGTTGTTTGCGAATGGGTAGGGGTTTCAGGTAGGGTTTTTTAAGGCTTCTAGTTGTTTGCGGTATCACTAGCAAATGCATCCTTAGTTGCAATGGGTATGTTGATAAGGAAATAGGATTGAGTGGTGTCCATGGAGGATTTTTATACTTTGGTAAATATTAACCATAATAGGGGTAGGGGGTTGCCCTTGTTTTTAGACTTTGGCTAGGTTATTCTTACATAAATGGGGCTTGCTGTTATTTTTAATACCTTGGGTATTATAAGGCTTGGGCAAGACTACAAATAATAATTAAAAAATACAAAAACATAAAAATAGAGAAAAGAAACAAAAATAACTATAATATAAATAATAATTATAATGTTTTAGAATAATTGTGTTCTTTTTTTTTCTTGATGTTTTATCAAGAAAAATTCTCGATGAAGGATTACAGGTAGTGATCTGAAACGTGAGGGAAAAACACATTTATTCCAAAAAAATGATAATCTATTCTTATGGACTGTGAAAGCATAAAATATCTGATATAATATAAATATTATATGCTCAAAACAAATCATTTTTTGTAAATCTGATAATTTATAATTCAAACTTTTTAAAATAATAGGTTTTTAATTAAATTAGGTTTATAATTCAAAATATTGGTGGAGTGTCCTGAAGAGAATAGCATAGGTTTATATTATTTGTGTAAAAAATAGGAAAATAATTAATGTTATTGAAACTATTAAACTACTAGGTTTCTAATTGAATCAGGTTTATAATTCAAAATATCAGTGGAGTGTCCTGAAGAGAATCACATAGGTTTATATTATGTGTAAAAAATGTTTATAGTGAACTTCAATAACTACACAAACGAATCATCATATCGCTCTTTGTCTAGAGCTTCTAAATTAATAATTGGTTAATTAGAACTAGATGTAATATAATTAGCAATAATTTAGTCATGTTTTTTTTTAAATTTGAAAAGGCTTGGTTTGTTTTGTTTTTATATTTTTATGACAGTCGGGTATGCAGGATAATAAACCAACCCAAGAGGCACCCAAACCAGTACCAATACCAAAACCAGAACTGTGCCGGTATGGGTATCGGGGCCTCCAGGGCAGTGCCGGGTGATGTAGGTTGAGAGTGAAGCAACAAGCAAGAAAACTATTTATGTCTTATGATTTCTAATTTTCCTTTTAATCCAACTTTACTGCAAGTAATTCTAAGAATGCAATTTACTTTATCATGTAAACCTCCATTTTGCCCATAAGAAATGCGGGTTTCCCACTGATGTAAAATTTGTTTATATGATGTTTTCAATTTTCAGCTGGTGAGACATGGCATCCATAACGCTTCCCAGTGCAGCATTTTTTAAAGTGAATTGTGCTGCAGTTGCTCCCAGAACAAGGATTAATTTACCCCAGAAGAATTTTGCAGGCTTGAAATCATCGACAAATATTTCCAAGGCCTTTGGTTTGAAGACTAGCCAGGGTCCGTTCACTGCAAGGTACACGGTGAAGCTGATTATGCCCGATGGCCAAGAAGAAGAGTTTGATGCCCCCGATGATGTCTACATTCTGGACGCTGCTGAGGCTGCAGGTCTGGAACTTCCATACTCTTGTCGTGCTGGTGCATGTTCTACATGTGCGGGAAAAATCGAGAAGGGATCAGTGGATCAGTCTGATCAATCATTCCTTGATGATAAACAAATGGAATCTGGTTATGTATTAACTTGTGTGTCATATCCCACTTCAGACTGTGTTCTTCACACACACAAGGAAGGGGAACTATATTGAAAATGACGTAGTTGCTAGCAGAATCTGTTATTAATATTTTTCGCCTGGACTGAAAGTCCTATAGAGGTGTTTATGCAACTTAATTGTCATATTAGGTAGGCAGACAGAATTTATGACTGATCTGTGCTTTAATGCCGCTTCCGGAGTTACTGATGAGGATTCTTTGCAATAATGGTTTTTCTCGAGATTTTAGATTCATATATATATATGGAGTACACGTGTGCAACATTTTAGGCCATTAAGGTCTGCTGTTTTGTATGTGTGCACCATTTTTTAGTTGAATTAGACTATCATGGAAAACTATAAAGGCGGGTGGTAGGTGAAATTCAGCGCCATTCCTGTTTAATGTGATTTAATTCCTAAGGCCACTAGATGAATTTTAAATGAATTGTAAGAGTTATACAGGAAAATATCCTTGTGGATGGTGAAAATGCATGTCCATAAAAAAAAGGTAATATGCATTTTTGGCTTTTTTCAAATTTTCTGATTGGTAGTTGTAGTGGGTGCATGGATTTAGGAGGATATTTTAATATACCAATGGGTCTGCCGTTTTGTATGTGTGCACTATTTTTTAATTGAATTAGACTGTTATGGAAAACTATAAAGGCTGGTGGTAGGTGAAATTCAGCACCATTCTTGTTTAATGTGATTTAATTCCTAAGGCTACTGGATGAATTTTAAATGAATTGCAAGGGTCCTACAAGAAGATATACTTGTGGATGGTGAAAATACATGTTCACAAAAAAGGTATACTCCTTGTCTTTTGTCTTTTGTGGCATAGACGATGGCCTCTGCCCTACTTAATGGCAGATAGCAATCCCTCATTGCATTCAAACATTGACTGTAACCAGTTCCCTCAATTCTTATTCCATCTTCTTCTTCGTTAGAAATGCCTTTGATGCCCTGCTTGAAGTTGAATTCAGCATGCATGTTATAAAGAAGAGTTCCTAATTTCTTTTTCCTTTGGCAGCTGCTGGATTTCATATTTTCCATCAGTGCACAAAGCTCAACCCGTATGGGCTCAAAGCATATGTTGTATGCGGAGAGCTGTTCACTTGCCCACTCCAAGATTCCGGTAACACTGTCTTCTGCCTGCTTTACCCACGTTTCGGGTTTGGTACCACAGTACTCCCCAAATTGAATGGCCAATAAATAAAATTCAAGAGACTTTGATATATGCTGTTTGGAAAGCCCACATGGCTTTTAGAGCTTCGCAGCCTCCTCCTCCTTGCATGTATATCTGCCATTCCTTTTTTCCCCATAGCAAATTCACTGCACCCAAATTTTTATAGCACGAAGCCCTTTCACTCACATCATTGAAGCGTGCAGCATCAAGAGCTTCTTCATATAATTCATTAGCTTTTCCCAATTTATGTCTGAGAAGGCAAGGTCCATAACTTCCGCTGGACACTAGAGCATATATTTCATTACCGTTTTTCCGTAGGGCTTCACAGCTAGGCGTTTTAACAGGCATTTTTAAGCAATGACCTTGGGTGTGTGGGTAATTTGGAGTTAATGCTCGCTGTTGAAGGATAACTTTATTTGAAGTTAGTAATTTTCTGATGATACGATCCATCAACTTTTGTAGCTTTGGGAGGAGGAGGAGGAGTGAAGTCCTTTTGTGTTGCTGTTCTTTGCCTGCTGCTTCCGGATCTGGTCGTCTTCGGGGCCATTGTTAGGCCAACGACTTAACATAAAATCAATGTTTTCAATTTATTTAGTTGCAACTAATCTCAATATAGAGAGATTTATGATCAATATTTTGTGATAATGAAAACAACACTACTCAGTCACTGTCTGATAAATCTGAATATGTCTAAAATAGATACGCTGATTTTGAATGCAACAGGTTAAATAGATAGGCTGATTTTGAATGCAACAGGGTTTCATTCATTAATAATTTGTAACAGTATAAATTTAAACTTCACAGGATGCATTCAATCAAATATTATTAGGTAAAAGATATCTTGAATTGATTAGAGCCCAAATGCAATGAGTTCTGATATAATTTCGTAGAATCTGCAGTTCATGAAGTCATACATACCTGCTGTGTGTGAACTTATATTCTGTAGAAAACATACAGTTTACTTTTCAGAAGTTCTTGCCTTCTCTATTGATCTCAGTACAATATCTTTAGCTTGCTTCACAGTTCAAACAACATGGTGAAGTTGAGACTAATTAATAGTCTTATACCTTCAGAGTATATGGAAGTTATTCTATGAATCAATGAACAGAAATAAAATATCAATATTCTCAACGTTGTTCCTTATTGCACTGAAGATGGATCTAGTCGTGGGATCTGAAACATTGGACAAAAACTTTGACACAGAAATCAAGAACAATATTATTCATTCTCAGCTTGGTTACTTTCTAGCTTACTTCTCCAATCCATAATTGCAAGATAAAATAGACAAAGGACCCAATGGGTATGTTAGTCAATGCTAGGGTTGGTCCTAACGCTGTCACAAGTTAGATCCAAAGACACCAACTCACATAATTTTACATGATTTTACGTGAAAATTTGTTCTACAATGCACCTCACAATTTCATTTAGCCACTAGTCATTGACAGAATAAATAGTTTCTAATTGGAAGCATTCATTTAGGAAATATCACACCTGGATTCCCTTGTTTAAAATTTAAATGCAGTCATGTACAATATATCTACATATTCGCATTAAGTGTTTGTCTGTTCAACACCTTAGGCATATTCGACTTGAGATGGTAAGAACATTTTTGTATAAGCTTTGTTGTAAGAAGAGTTTTAAAAGTTTACAACTAACATTGACCTAATCAAATAACACAAACACCCATCCTAATTAATGGTCAAGAGCACAACAAAATAAGTCTGTTTACCCCCATCATCTAAACAATATTGGGCATAAGAATCATTGTATATTGAATTTATTCAGTTTACACGTTTTAAGAGTATTAAACCAAACACCCCAACAAACTTATAATGGACATTTTTATCAAATTAAACATTTAAAAAACAATACTCAATCAAACAAAATCAGGGCAATTAGTTCTAAAATTATCTTCAGGTGGATTTCCAAAAGAAGTCATACACCAAACTGGTATCTCCCTTGGTAGCGTTTAAAAAAATTATATATAATATTCAATCAATCTTTGTGAATAAGAAGCCCCTGGCAATGATGGAGACACTTCTTCATTCAAACATTTGAATGGAACAGTTAGACCAATGTTCATGTTTTTATATTATTAAAGTACCCATATGAGATGCAATTTTACTCTATACATGCATGTAAAAGTGCAGGGTTTGACAGCTTGATGTAGTTGCATTACAAGCCATGACTAAGAAAAACACAGTTTTAAACCAGGAATTCACCTGAATCTAAACTTTGCTGCAGCTTTTCTTGAATGCATCCATGGCCATTTTTTTTTTAAAAGCAGCAACCGTCCGAGAAAACACCGTTCACAAAAGAACCCAGTAAGTTTTAGAACACATTTCCATCCTCTAAAACAAACTCTATTTTTAAAAAAAACCAAACAGGCCTATCGTTCAAGTAAATTTAAAAGAAAAACGCCATCAAATCATCATAAGTTTATTTGAAACAAATTTAATAACAAACCAAACACGTTCGTTGTGAGATGCTTCACAAATGAGTGTTGTGAGTGAGTCGGTGGAGTTGTAATAAATGAGTTTTGAGGGTGAGTACGCAGTGTTGATGAAAGGTGTAATTGTGTGTCAATATTTATTTGAGATTAAATTATTTATTATGAAAATTTTAATAAATATAATATGCAAGTGATTTAAAGATTTTATGTTTTTATTGTTTATAAAGTTTAACATGTGACGGTTTTTTCAATTTAAATTAACTACTTTATTTTAAAATAAGGAATAAATATAATTATAGAAATTTAAATTATTATGATTAATAAAAATAAAAATAAAATAAAGAATTTTATAAAATATTTGAAAAAATTACATATTTTTAAATATTAAAGGTATAGGTGAAAATTGTAATATTAACATTTAAAAAAATATATTTATAATTTTCAAAATGTATTTTAATAAATAATTTATTTATAAAAATAAATAGTATTTATGATAAGATTTTGACATGTAGAATTAATGTTTTAGATTTTTTTGAAATGTTTTTTTTGGTTGTAATATATCCAATTAAATATTATTCACAATAAAAAACAATTAATAGCATTAAATAATTATAATATAAAAATAAATATAGTAATTAATAATGATATGAATTGTCATAGTAATTGATTGTTATGATGTTAGCACAAATAATATCTTGCAGAATATTCTAATATTTATAAGATTTTTTTTATAAATTTTTTATAATTGTTAAAATCATATACATTTAAATTTTTTTGTTTAGTTGAACAAATATGAATTATTTACCCAAGTAAAACCATTAGTACCTTACCTTGGAAGAGACTAATAAAAATAAGAAGTAAATGAAGAATGATATGGTGGCATGGCTAATATAATGTGCCATCATGACAGAGCTATCCTTTTTTGTTTTTTTCTTTAATATATAAAGGTGTAAATTTTTTATTGAATACCAAGAGAGAACAAAGCAAGAAGAGCCAAATAGCCAACAAAGAAAAGAGCACTATAGAGCTTTACCATGATTCACTAGGTCATCCAAAATGTGAGTCAAATCCAAACATAATTGATCTCTATCCATAATATTTCAACACTGCATATGATTAGAGGCCCATTTGGCTAAGCAATCTGCCACTCCATTCCACTCCCAATGAATGTGAATCAAGGTGACAGATTCTAAAGAGCCGCACAACTGAAGAATCCATCTAATAACCATGACTAAAGACCAATTGACATCCTCAGACCATTGCGCATTCAACAAGGACACCACCAGAGAGTCAGATTCACAAATAATCCTTTGCCAACCAAGCACACAACAACGCTCCACTGCATACAAAATGGCAAGAGCCTCCATATAATTATTGGCATGAAAGCCCTTATAAACTGAAAAAATAAACTGAACATCCCTTGGGCTACCACGCCCAATACCGCCAATGCCAACATGACCCAAATTCCCCTGGGAAGAACCATTAGTGTTAATCTTCAAAACTCCATGAGGAGGAGGGGTCCACCGACCCTTTCGATTTATCTTATGCGTAGGATGTCTACAACTACTCCGCATAGTCTGCTTAACACTCCTTACCTTAGGAGAAGATGCAACAACCTGAAGAGGAAGGTTGAAATGATTGCAAAAAATAACCTCCCAAGGATCCACTCTTCCAACAAAGTCACATTGAGCCAAGACAGTCTCCCAAAGAGAATGAAGAATTTTCCACCACAAGTTTTGAACAATCAACCGAGCATCATGACAAATCCTATGATTCCTCTCGAGCGAAATATGCCAAATGATTAAAGAAGGTCCAAGAAGCTAGGCCATCTGAAGAAAAGAAGTGTTAACAAGAGGCTTATCCCTGCGGGCTCAAAACTCAGCCAAGGAAGAGATATGCCAATAGGCTTGATTCCACACATCCCACCATAAGTGCCAAATCTTCCAAGAAAAAGAGCACTAAAAGAAAAGATGTGAAACACACTCCTCACTACTATGACATATAACACACATAGAGGGACCCATAAAGCCCCGCTTGCATAGATTATCCCAAGTAAGGTATTGATTTTGAACCACAAGCCACATAAAGAAATTGCACTTGGGTCAGGAAAATTTGGTTCACACCTGTTTCCACCAAGGCACCTCAACTCCCCCAAAAAGTTATCTGTCGATCTCTAGGTACCCCGCTGACATTGTATACGTGCCTAACATGTCACTACCCCAGGTCATAATATCCCGCTCTTGCAAGGAATTACACTCACGAAAGGCAAGAAGTTGAGTTAGGTCATGACGAGCCATTCATTGGAAACCTTCCATTTGTAAACAATAGCTAATTCAAAAATTTGATTCGTCTTATAATGCGCCACTGTGCTCCATCCAACAACAGTAAAACAATCACAAAGGGGTTAAAGGTGCAGATACATAGAGAGGATATGAGGGTGACCATCCCAAGAATCATGCCAAAACAGAGCCTTCGAATCTTTATTACAAATCCAAAAAAGTCCACTTTTAATAAGTTGTGCTCCAGTTTTAAGAGTATGCCAAATCATAGAGCCTTTACCCTCCAAAGGATAGCGAGCAACATCCCAAATATTAACATCACCAAGATACTTGTGAGTGAGGATGCAAGCCCAAACCTGATGCTAACTGGTGCACCATCTCCAGTTAAAATTTCTAACACCCATAATTTCTCACTGTGTGAAAAGAGCATTAACCCCATATTAAGATTTACCAAATAGTGCATTGTCTTAGGCACTTCATTAATTATACTTGGAATATGGTAGGTAGGTAGAATCTGATTTGGTGATTATGTTCCTTATTTTTTTTAGAAATTATTGGTAAACACTTTTGGGATTGTTGAAAGGGCCCTGACCCTTATACAAACGACACACTAGACACACACAACCAAATTAAACTAGTAAAATTTGTCCAAAGAAATAGAAAACCAAAAAACTATTAACAATATAGCAACATCGATTTACTAATACATCGAGCCAATAGCCAAGATACAATAAAATTATGAAACCAAACAACCAAGAGAAGGTGATCACATCATAAGCTCATAGTTAGAAACAAGGACAATCCAAAGGGTAATAGAAACACAACACTCAAAGGAGAATCGGGATGAGTAGAAAAAAGACCAGTGCTAGAAAACACCTGAATAACACCTATAGAATCATCCAACTGCTAAAACCAATCTTCTTCCTCATCGAGAAAGGATACCATCTAGCATCCATCTCTCACTATTTTCAATTTTAGAATGTGCTTTATGTTACCTCTCTTACTGTTTTCAATTTTATCATTAATTATTAAGAAATTACCTTTTTTTTAAAATTTTAATAGTGAAGTTAAATGTATAAAAAATAAGGAAAAGGATTCATATTGAGTTCAACAAGATTTGTAAGCATGAGTATTCTCATATTTTTCAAGAGTATATAATATTGAAGGTAATATACCAAGTAAAATACAATTCAACCAAACAATTCATTGAAATATTAATGTGTCACTACAAGATCTTCAATGTTACAATGAATACTTACTTTCTTCTAGAATACGTAATAGGATGTAGTGATAATAAATGTTATATGCTCTTTCAGAGTTCTTTACATTTTTGGATGTCTTTTTTTAATATGTTTGTATTGATTGTTTGATCCATAGTTTACATACTTGTATTCAATGAATACTCACCCAACACCCAAAAAATTTACTTGGTAAATATTCAACAACTTAAAAAAATAGTTAATTTTTTTTAACAAGACATAAGTTTTATACAAATTACAGTTACAAAATGTATCAAATGAGTATGTAAGATGTTGGAGAAGTGTTTTATATTAGATTTGAATACAAATAGAGTACAAAATTGTATAATCATGTAAATACAATAACAAACTGATAAATTTGTGATGATTGTCATTGAAAATTATCATCATACTCTACATATGAATGCAAAATACAAATTATAATAATCTACAATTTCTCTTCCTCGCTCTAGTGAAAAATAAGGGAGACTAAGAAAGTCTTGTCCTCGCACTATATTGCCCCTCCTTGCTCTGCTTAAAAAGTTACGCCTATGGATCCATCCTAGTACCAGATGGCAGTGACTCCTCTACCTCATGTTTGACAACATGTATAAGGATGCCATCCAATCTAATCTTTCTTGCTTATGTTTTACCAATGATTGTACCCTCCATAACTTTCCTCTCGAAATCAACAACCATGTCTTCTATGAACAAGGGGGTCTCCTTATCTTGTGCAGTTCAAACACCGAAGGATTGATCTCATCAAAATTGACAGGCTCTTGTGATGTGTCAACTTTTTTGTGTGAAGTTGGATGTTGTATTGCACAAAAACTAGGTTATCGAGGTGTCATTGAGTCAACTTATTATGCTTCTTTGTGTGAATGACGTAAAATAAAATCCAATTGTGCTCACATCTAAAAGCACTAAAAGGTTGAGATAAAATTCAAAGGGATAACTTTTGAAGATTTTGGGTATTTCCACCCCAATCTTCCCACCACAGCCCTACAAAAAAGATATTCAGAAGTTTGTAAGTAATTAATAATTGTAAATTTGTAACTTATAAGGTACAAGTAAAGACTTCATTTTTTATTTCCTGGTGACTAGGTGAATCTCCCTTAGATAGCTAGTGCTGAAGAAAAGAGCCTTTTCCTATCCTAATTGCAGTTTTTCTCTAAAATAATGTGGTCTCTCACCTCAACCTTAAGTGGCATACTCTCATGCATGTTTAGAGGCCCTCCATAGCCTCCTCACTAGCATTTGTGAGGCCATTGGAGTAGAAAAACTTAGGATTAAGGTAGTACCTTACTGTATGAATTGGTTGGTGGAGTTAATTATTCCACCTCCGATCAATTAAAACTCAAATGGGATCAAATTTGATGTTATCCCCCCATAAATTTTTTGGAGGCCTCTTTAGCCCTTTTATGGCCTCACAAATGTACCTCATTGAGTTTTGCTTTCCATCCACCAAGTGCCAAAACCCTCACCACAGGGTCTAAACACCTAAAAAGTTACAAAATATAAACAAATTAAAGTTACAAACTTACAAATAAAGTAAATATTTTAAAAAAATGAAAATAAAGGAACCGCCTTGACATTTGAAGTTACCTTGACGTCTCTGAGCTCTCTTCACAAATTGAAACCTTGTCTCCATCAAATTTATTTGAACATGTTGAGGCCACCCATGCTTGACTCACAAACATCAATGTGAACATTGTCAACAAACTACAAATAATTTGTAATGTAAGGAAGTTAGTTGTAAACCTTGTGACACCTGCTTGTATAAGCTCTTTTCCCTTGGTGTGATCTCTCATCAAGATGAAAACACAAAGATGATTATAAATATATTTGGTGATGTTTTTGGCCTCTTTTACAACTAGTCTTATCCAATCAAATTCAGCTATATCCTCCAAAATAAGGTCAAGGTAATATGTCATGCAAGGGTCCAATAGAGTGATGGATGTCTCTCCTTAAGCAATCTCCAAGCCACCACACATGTTGTTACATTGTTAGTGATAACTTGCATAACATTCTCAATGCCTACCTCTAGGACAACCTCCTCGAGCATCCGGCTCAAAGTTTATGCATTTTTTATTTTGTTAGAGGTATCAATTGAATTCAAAAAAACCATCTCACTGTTTGAAGTTGTCAAAAAATTGATAAGGGTGCACATCTTTCCATCTGTCCACCTATATGAAATAATGGTGCATCCAAACTTTCACCACAACCTCTTTTGATCTTCCATAATTCACTTTGCATGTTCAATAACATCCCAGAGCAACCTCCCACTTAAGTATCTTAGAGAGGGTGCCTTGTACCCTTTCCGTGAAATTGCCAATGTCATCACCAAATACTCCTAGTACACGCTCTTCACTATGTTGAAGGGAAGATTGTTGAAGTACCAAAAATTTGTACATGCCTTATCTACTTCTATATGCACCTCCTTATTCCATGATGTACCTTGAAATGAAATTTGTGTCCTAGGTATAAAAAAGCTATATCTGAATTACTCAAATTGGATGAGTTGGATGTGTTTTGCATGCGTCAACCATGACTTGAGCCCATGATCTTTGTCATATCTACCTCAGTTTCCTTTGCTAATGCAAGAGAAATGGCTATTGTTAAGGCTAATTATACTTTTCCCTCTCTACTTTCTTATCATCCAACAATGCAAACTTTGCAATCATCTCTCATTTTACTTCTTCCATTGTACTTGGATACAACATAACATCATGGCAAGGAATGCATACAATATTGTACTTGAGGTGATTGATGCCTTAAGAAATATTCTTCGAGCAAAACACACAGATCACACTGATTGGGATGATCCACCTATACAACATACTTTCAAGCAACAATGTGAGCTTTAATGAGATGGCTACCATAGATTGATGTTAACCCTGATGTAGTATTGGATGCCATTGTATGCAAAGTCTAATGGTTTCCCTGCAACATGTTCAAATACAATTAAATTGAAAAATAATATTAAAAAAAAAATACTGTAAAATTGTAAATGCAAACTAAACCCTATGTATATGAAAAAATATAAAAGAATTTAAAAGCAACATCTAAAAAAAAGCCTAAACCGTAAATTTGTAAAACAAAACCCTTTAAACAGTAACAAACCAATAATTTTATTCAAAAATTATAAAAAACTAGCATAAATCGTAAATAAAAATTATTAAATTGAATGGAATGCATGCAAATTTGTCAAACATGTTTACAAATAAATTACATGCTTGGGAAAAAAAAACTAACCTAGAAATCAAATTCGCTCAAATTTGTTCCCTCCAATTCACTCCAAATGTTGTGTGATGAAAATGTGGGGGCATGTATGCTTATAAAGGACATTTTTTTGTGTTTTTTTCACATTTTTGGAGTGTTTTGGATGCATTTTTGACCTTTAGGATGTGTTTTTGACCTTTTGGATGCATTTTGTAAGAAGGGTCGAGCGAGTACTTACATAGTAATCATGAGTACTCACCACAAGAACTATGGAAATACTTGTGATTAGTTAAAAAGAAACCCTACAAGTTTAAATGGTGAGTATCCACCCTGCTGATTTTCTTGCGAGTACTTGCTTACTCAACAAGTACTCACTGAGTATGCAAACTATGACTTCATCGATTATTTTCAATGCACTAATGCAACCATGTATTTGTTTACCTCTTGAATTTGACTGAGGAACTTATTGATGTGCAAACCTATAGGACTTGGGTGCCCCTAAATGGACCCACAAAACACACTCCTCCAGAAATGTACATTATATTTTTTTGAGCCTTAGAAACGACAACGTATAGTTATGAAGGACCACCAAAACTTAAAGAGAGAAAAGATGGAGAGAGAACAAAGAAAGAGGAAAGATGATGATATGAAAACAAAGACATGAAAAACAACCGATAATGTATTAATAGTCTAATTTTCACCAATAATCGATAAGCACACAATTACTCTAAAAATAATACAATTTTAAAATAAATACATAGAAACTATTTTAAGATATTTTATAGTTTCAAAATTCATTTTGATTGAAATAACTGTGATATCTATCTATCTATGGTCCTATAAACAATAATGTATAGTTTTGAATGACCATCAAAACCTAAAGAAAAATATATATGGCCCTAGAAACAATAATATATAGTTCTGAAGGACCATCAAAACTTAAAGAAAGGGAGGGAAGAGGATGAAAGAACAAGGAAAAGAGGAAAGACGAGGACATGAAAAAATGACTAACAATATATTAATAGTTTAATTTGACCCAATAATCAATAATTGATAAATATGTAATTACTCTAAAATAATACAATTTTACAATTAATAAATACATATAAACCATTTTAAGATATTTTATACTTTTAAAATTCATTTTGATTGAAATAATCATACCAATTTCATATATATATAACTTGTAAGGTTAATAAAATATTTCATTTTTGTTCATATTTATTTCATGAAAGTATAATTTAATAAACATAAGCGTATACGCTAAAATTCGAAAGGAGTTATAAAATAAATGCATGCGTGCGTGCGCACCCACATGGCCTTAGAAACAATAATGTATAGTTATGAAGGACTACCAAAACTTAAAGAAAGAGAGGGAAGACGCTGAAAGAATAAGGAAAAGAGGAAAGATGAGGACATGACAAAATGATTGTCAATGTACTAATAATTTAATTTGACCCAATAATCAATAATGGATAAATATGTAATTACTCCAAAATAATACAATTTTATAATTAATAAATACATATAAACCATTTAAAGTTATTTTATAGTTTTAAAATTCATTTTGATTGAAATAATCATACCAATTTCATAACTGTAAGTATGTAAGTTAAAATTTGAAAGGAGTTATAAAATAAGCATAAAAAAGCCTAAGGATGATATGATTATTAGTTTCCTCAAAGGTATAAATTATGTCACGAGGGGTGTTGCTTGATGTAGAGAAGGATGTTTTTCAGATAAAGTATCGGGAGGCTAACAAGTTCAGACTACTTAATAACCGTGCTACGTGGAAAATATTTCTAAATTTGCAAACAAACTTTCATTGAAATTAAGGAAGTATTTGGTGGTGTGCTTCTATGAGCTAAAAGATTTCATGGCCAGTTAAACCATACAAATTGTAGGTATGTGGAATAAAAATGTTGGTACATTGACACCATAAACAATGAAGGAAAAAAATTAAAAAAATTAATAAGGTGCCCCAAAAAAAAAACAAAAAAAACCACTCAACAAATCCTTAAAGGGAAACCAATATCTGAAAACCAAAATGATCAAAACAAAATCTCAAACATTCTCTAAAATTCCCCTGAATCTAAGTCCTCCAACTTTTCGTTAAGCCAAACCTTTGTTGCAACTTTTCTTGAATGCATCCATGTAAAAAAAAATAGCAACAACCATCCTAGAAAACACTATTCACAAAAGAACCTAATAAGTTTTAGAAGCTATTTCCATCCTCTAAACCAAGCTCTATTTTTCGTAGCAACCATCCTAGAAAACACCATTCACAAAAGAACCTTGTAAGTTTTAGAAGCCATTTCCATACTCTAAATAAGCTCTATTTTTTTTTTACCAAAGAGTGCTATCGTTCAAGTAAATTTAAAATAAAAATGCCATCAAACCATCATAAATATATTTGAAACAAATTTAGTAACAAACTAAACACGTTCGTTGTGGGATACTTAATAAATGAGTGTTGTGAGTGAGTTGGTGGAGTTGTAATGAGTGTTGTGAGTGAGTAATCAATTTTTTTTAGATAGCGTAAAAGAGAGGATTTTGATGGGACCACTCAACCTGTATACAAAGATACTCAGATAAACAATAGACAAAATAAAAAACATATCAAAATACCAAACTACAACATCCAGCAACTCACAAAGAGAAAACATCCAAAACAACTGTAGGAAATCAACTAAAAAAAGCGAAAACACAATCCTCCACAAAACCACCTAAGGTTAGCAAAGAAAAAGTTGAAGCACTGAAATAAAATCAACCATAGGAGCAACCACTATCAAAACAAGATGTTGAAGCTGGAAATAAGATTTTCACCTAAGAGTTGAGGAACCAACAATCAACTAGAGGTTGGGTTCAATGTTCTTTTGCGATGGGAAAGAAGACCTTTCATAGTCCATTGGTTCCCTTCACCATTTCTTCCATGTCTGAATGTAACCTTTCCGCCTCAATCCTTCTTCCTTTATTTTTAGCAGTAGAATCCATAGGTGCTTTGAATTTCACAATAGAATAGGAGCGGGGGAAGCAAAGGAATCCAATAGAGTAGAGGTGGAAGGCATTGTCAACATCAAATCTATTTGTGGGGAGTTCTTCAACATGGGGGAACCAACTGAAAGAGGGGAAGGGAGGATCCAAACAACCGATAGAAGATGTTGTGATTGAGCCATAAGAAGTACTGGTTTGGACTTTCTTTTTTCTTTCTCCAAATCAACCGAGAGCGAAAAGAATTCTTAACGCTTGAAGAAGAACAACCAGAAGATCAATGTCCAATGAGTTTGGAGCAAAAGCATCTAAACAAAAGACCTTCATAATTGAGGAATTGAATCCATGAACCCTAGGAAGAGCAAAGACAAATGGAATGTTGAAGAGGTTCGGAGAGATCCACAATAGTGCAAGGCCTAACAATATTTTCTCCACATAAGCCTCGTCAAGATTCACAAAAGAGCCCACTTGATTGATAAGCATTTCAATGTGCTCTTCTTTTCTTAAAATAAAGGGAATATTGTAAAACCTGATCCAAATAAGAGCCACAATCACCTCAACTTTTTGAGAGTGAATAAACAATATTGATGAATATTTTAATTATATATCTACATTTATTCCAAATTAAATTTTTTAATAAATATAATATTTTAATTTTTTTTTTTTATAAAATTTTTATAACCCTCTAAAACTTCAAATTAAAACTTTACTTAACAATATTTCTAAAAAAATATAATTTAATGAAAGGAAATAATTTATCTATTAATTAATTTAAAAGTAAATTATGATTTATTTATAATCATTAATTAAACTATTCAAAACTCAAAAATAAATTCATACAAAATGCATATATAATTTATTCAAAATCATTCTTTAATATTTGATATAATGTTAAAACATAAAATCTCTTCACAGAAAAAGATATTCAATAACCTTCCTATTGAAATAAATAAAAGGAAGTATTCTTTGTAATATGCATTTTATCAATACCAAAAAAATAAAATAAAAGGAAGTAAATGAAGAATGGTAAGGTGGCAGGGCTAATATAATGTGCCATCTTGACATACCTATCCACATAAAGTTGAAATTTCCAACACCCATGATTTCCGACCATGTGAAAAGAGCATTGGCCTAGTACTAAGATTTATAGATTTTGCATTGTCCTCTGCGCTTCATTAATTGTACTTGGTAAATGGTTTTTATGTAGAATCTAATTTGATGATTATGTCTCTTATCTTACCTCTCACGGTTTTCAATTTTAGCATTTATTATGAGTTCAGGGGGGTTTATCTCTCCTTAGTCGTAAACGGTTTATCCTTATGTGAGATTACAGGGATTGGTTTTGTTTAACACGGAATTAGTTGTTGTTGGGGTGGTCAATTAAATGACATTATTTTGTATACGAGTTAAAAATATAGTTCTTGTTTAAGGTTGAGTTACAAGGTTTTTAATGGGAGGTATACAATAATATTATTCTTTATAATTTGATTGGTTAGAAGATTTATATCTTATTACGAATTTTACGTGGTTTAAAATAGGGCCGACGCGGTGAGGACAATGCGATATAACTACGCAGGGTACAGATCTTATTCAATATTGAATGCTAAATTTGTGGAGGCCATATTTATTAATTGTTTTATTGTTTGTCATTGAATATTGGGTTTTTTCATTGCATTGTGTTATAAAAAAGAGTCGAGTATGGAGGAGTATTCACAGGGTTGCTGTGATGGAGCTTTTCATCCCAAGGAGTTTGTTTTTTGTTACAATGGTTTGTCTAGTATTTCTTCTGGGTTTGTGCATGTTGTTTTCCATGCTTATTGATGTGTTTTATTGTTTGACATGATGGATTGTTTGGGTTGCTGTGGCAAAGCTTTGCATTCCAAGTAGTTTATTTTTTGTTGAAATAGTTTGTTTAGTGTCTCTGTTGGGTCGTTGCATGTTGTTTTTCAAAGGTTTATTTAAAGTTTTTGCTAGTTGTTGCATATGTCATGAACTATGCTTTTTTACTCGTTATATTATAACAATACTAAAATAGATTACTGATGCTTTTATTTTATTGTTATGTAGATTGTTTGCAGTGCATGTATTTAAAACTTGTATGTCTCTGTTATTTTCATTTACCAGACTAAGCATAATCTCCCAATTCATGACGTTGGACATCATCTTCCGAGAAAAATATTCAAGTCCTTGTAATCTTTCTCTATGCAATTGTTATTTGTTATTCATGGATGAACGATGGACAAATATAGTTTCAAATGGCAATTAAAAAAAGATTAGAACCCTAGGTTATTGATTTGAAGTGATTATGCAATTTTGAGAAAAAAAAGGCCTCTAGACATAGATGTAAGATGTTTTTAAAAAAAAAATCTGTATAATAGAACTTTTAGGCTATGTTTTTTAGTATGCTTCAAATCTTTGTAAGTCTTAAAACATGTGCAATGCTAAATGGCTCAAATTGGACTTTTTTTTTTTTGCATGTTGTTTTTTTGGGGGTTTGTGATTTGTATTAGGTTTGTGTTTGTTTTTTGCAAGTCGTTTGCAATGCATGTATTCTAGGTAATTAAAGGTTTACTCAAGGTTTTCGTTGGGAATCACATATGTTTTGATCTATAGTCTTATATTTATTATATTATAATAATGTTATTCAAAGACATATTCAAAGGGTCATTACGATGGAGCTTTGCATTCTAGATAATTTGTTTTTTGTTGTGATGGTTTGTTTAGTTTCAAATGGTAACGAAAAAAAAGACTAGATCTTGAACTTGTTGAAGCTGAGTATTAAAGTAAATTAAAAAAAAGTGCCTTTGAACGTAAATGTAAGGTGTTTGTTTTTTTAAAAAAAATGGATAACAAAACTTTTAGGCTGTATTTTTTTTTGGTATGCTTCAAATCTTTGTTAATCTTCAACATGTATACTGGGAAATAGTTCGGCTTGGGCTTTTTTTTGCAACTTTTTTTTCTGGGAGGTTGTTTGTAATTTGTTCTAGGCCTACCTTTGTTTGTTGCAAATTGTTTGCAGTGTATGTATTCCACGTAATTTATTTTTTATTTTTTGTTGCAATAGTTTATTTAGGGTTTTTGCTCGGTCATTGCATATTGTTTTCTCAGGGTTTATTTGGGATTTTTATTGGAGGTTGCATATGTCTTGATCCATATTTTTTTCTTGGCAGTGTTCTAACAACACTAGAATAGATTGCAAATGCTTTGCTTCTATTACTATGCAAGACGTTTGCAGTGCATGTATTCAAGACTTGTATACTTGTTTGTTGTTCTCATTTGTCAAGATGGGTGCCATATTTAAAGTAAGACATTCAAGTCCTTGTAATCTTTCTTTGTGAAAGTTTGCAGTGCATGTATTCCAGGTAATTTTTATTTTTTTTACTCGCAATGATTTGTTTAGGGTTTTTGTTGGGTCATTGCATGCTATTTTCTAAAAGTTTATATAAGGTTTGTGATGGGGGTTGTATATGCCTTGATCTGTATTTTTTTGTTGGTTGTGTTGTAACAATGGTAGAATAGATTGTCGATGCTTTAGTTTTATTGTTATGCAAGGCATTTATAGTGCACATATTCAAGACTTGTATACTTATTTGTTATTCTTGTTTGCGAGGATTTGTACGATCGTCTAAAAAAAACATTCAAGTCCTTGTAATCTTTGTCTATGTAATTTTTATTTGCTATACACAGATAACTATGGACATATATAATTTTAAATGATAGGAAAAAAAAAAACAAAAACAAAATACTAGAACCCTAGCTTGTTGATGCTAAGTATTTAAGCAAATAAAGAAAAATAAAATGTGCATGTGGATGTAAATGTTTAATATTAAAAAATATATATATATATGTAAGAAAAAATTTCGCTGTGTTTTTTTTTTGTGTTCCATAGGTGTTTTGGATTTTAGAAATAGTGCCTATAAAAAAGAAAATAATATATGAAAAAAAAGACATGCAAAGATGTGAAGTGTTTGACAAGTTTGTAAGACTTGAACATGCGTACTTGAAATGGCTCAGAAAAATAAAAAATAAAAAACAAGGGTTGAGCATTTTTGAACATGGTGTGGCTTGGAACTTTTTTTTGGCTGTCGAAGTTTGTTTATGGCTTGTGCTGGGCCCGACTTTTTTTTTTTTCAAGGCATTTTAGTGCATGCATTCAAGGTCTATGTGCACGTATTGAGGCAATGGTCTATTTAAGATTTTTGTTGGGTGATTGCATATTGTTTCGCAAGGGTTGGTTTGAGATTTTTGGAGAGAGTTGCATATGTCTTGATCTATGGATCTTGTTTGTTGATTATGTTATAACAATGCTAAAATAAATTGTTTGTGCTTTGTTTCTATGTGCTTGTATAGTTAATCATTACTCTACTTTACAAGCCCAGGTGTTATGTTTCAAACAAGGTGTTCTAGTTCTTGTGATCTTTGATTGTACAATTTGTATTTGGTATTATGACAATGCTTGGTGGCACTAGTCCATTGTTTTGTTTGTAAGGGTTAGTTTAAGATTTCTGTTGGGTCATTGCATACTGTTTTTCAAAGATTTATTTAGGATTTGTGTTGGGGGCTACATATGTCTTGATCTATGTTTTTTTTCTCATTATGTTGTAACAATAGTAAAATAAATTGCTAATACTTTGCTTATTTTTTTTTGCAAGTCATTTGCAGTGCGTGTGTTCAAGGCTTGTATATTTATTTGTTGGTCTCTTTTTTGACGTTGATCATCATCTTTTAGGTAAGACATGCAAGTCCTTATATTCTTTGTGTTGTTGCTTGCACAACATGCCCTCATTTCTTCCAAAATCAAAGAACCTCTTTTTGCATTTGTGGTTCCTCCTGTTTACGCTCATGTTTTGTTAAAATTGATTTTGTAGTTTGTCTTGATTTATGTATCAAACCACATCTATGCAGTAAAGTTTCACGTTTTACACTTAACATAAAAATAGAGTCTTGCCCTTCACATCTACGTTCGAATGTCTCATTTGCTTATATATGCACACCCGCATCCCTACATTCTCTAATGTATCTCAGTTTGCATGCAATGTAAGTCCTTAAAATTACTGCCGTTAGAAAGCTCAGGGCTTTGCGAAGAACTTTCGTATTTACCACTTTGCCCAAAAACACCATCTCGACCTTCTATTTATCCAATGAAGTGATTGCCCTAAAAATCCCAAAACTTGGATCAAAAACTCAAAATTTATAAAATCATCTACTTTACTAAAATGTTCAATTTTGAAAAATGATTTTTAAATAATATAATAATCCCAAAAAAATTTATGGCCTTATGTGGCCAAAATGAAAAAGTTTAGTGGTTTGACAAAACCATGGTTTTGGTCAAGCCATTTTTCATGGGCAAAATTTTGAAACTCCCTGGTATGCAAAATAAAAATTTTGGATTATTTTTGGATTAATTGCACCAACAAAAGTCGATCAGCTCATCCACCTATGGCATGCAGACGCGATGGCCTCTGGGTGTGCTACTATGTAAAATGTAAATGCAATAGTCGGGCCTTCCCAGATGTGCAAACTCATTGGTCAGGCCTTCCTATATGCACAAACATGACAGTGAAGCCTCCCTGGACGTGAAGACATGACAACCTATTTTCCCTGATGCAGGAAGATGCAATCTCACCCCTCACACCTGCGTGGATGTATCAGTCAAGGTTGACTATCTGGCCCTCGTAGGTGCACTCCACACCCAACTTCCACCACATGTCCATGCAGGTTGGGGCCGTTTGGCTGTCCTTACGATGCACAGAACCACATATGTATGCGAATCTTAAATTTTATCATCATTTTTAGTATTTTTTTTTAGAAAATTAATGTAATTTTAAATCTAATTTCAATTATTTCCACCTAATGCCCTAAATGACCTTTGAGAACATTTTTGTCTTCATCTTTCGAACTAGGTGTTCATTTTGTGAACTATCTATGGTGTGGAAAAGCTGGTTCCAATACGATCTGCATGGCATAATCGATTTCCCAAAAGAATACTCCAATAAAACATTGTTCATATTTTTGTAATTAATTTTTTAAAGTATATTTTTTTAAAAAGTTATTTTATGCACATATGCCAAAAAGTAACTAGTTTTATTTATTTTGCAGGTGTGAACAGAACTAAAGTACAAGGAGATTATTTTTGGGAGAAAAAATGCAACTCAAGTTCAAATTAAAGTGCTTTTTGGTTTTGGAGGGATTTTTTTTACCTCCATTGACGAAAACTATTATAAATATCTTGTTCTTGGTCATTTTAAAGTGCTGGCTCTTGTTGATTCTAAGTGAGAAGACATTGGATTAGACATTTTTTATTGCCTTGTAATGTAATCTTTCCCTTATTTTTATTTTGGCATTGTTGTTATGCTATCTAAATTTGTAACCGAATGGTCAATGTATACCCAAATATCATGTTATTGAAATGAATAATTCAAAGCTATATAAGTTTATTTTCATTTTCTTGCACGTGCAAACGGTTGATGTGTTATTTATTTGCTCAGCTTCTTATTCCTTAGACTCTTGCATTGTTCCTTGTTGGTGGTTTTGCATTTGTTGGCTAGATAGGAAATTAATTTTGTGGGTTGCATTTGATCAAACGGCTTAGATTTAACCACATTCTAATAAGTTTTTTCTTTCTTTCCCTTTTCTTTTGTTCTTTTTTATGAATCTAATTAGGCTAGGGTTTCATTTAAAATTAATTTACTTCTCTTGTTTTATCTCAATTTTTAAAATCATTTATTATTGTTAATGCATTATTGAATTAATGTGTATGTAATAAATATTTAAAAATTAGCCGTATCTCTTTTATTTATATTCAAAATGCTGATTTATTTGGGAAAATCTATATGCAATTCATTGTTCATCAAAACATGATTAAAACCTACAGGAGTGAGACAATGAAACTTGCATATCCTTCTTATTTGTCAAAGGCCAAAATAAAGTTTTAAATTTTCGAAGAACCAACAAAGGCTCCTTGTATGGAATGGTTGCAATGATCCACTGAGTGAAGACTAGTGCTCCTTGACTAGGTAGATAAAAACCTTGGAGAGATTTACTATAATCTCCTTTCAAGAGAGTTTGGATGGTCTCCATCCCTCTCAAAGTTGGTGTTATAAACAACCCATCAATAGATTGACGTTAGAAAGAGGGTCCATTCAGAGTATTTTAGACTTATAATTGGTTTTAAACTTGATACCCTCTTCTTTACACTTCTCCTAATCTATTGTGTGCTTAAAACACACATCAATAGATAGGCACTAAAATGAGGATGTAACATTAAAAATATTTAAGGTTGAAAATTTTAAAATAAAAAATCTTAAACTCTGACATTTTAAAAGCGTTGCCCACGTTGAAGAGTTGTAAACGTTAAACTAGAAAACTGACAAATCATCACCTTGTCAAAGTCTATTGGGGATGAATTTGAATTTTTACAACTCACTGAACATAGAAAACTTAAAGTGAACAAAGAAAAATTGAAAACAAGACATATTCAGTCAGTTAGTAGTTCACCTACAACTATTACAGTTCATTTTGTTCATCCATTCACTGCCCCTCAAAATCTACCAATGGCCCAAGCTTGGTTTGGTGGAAGTAATTACCTTGTCAACACTGTAGGGATTGCCCATGACTTATCAAAAAAATTAGAAATGTTTTACCCTAATTATGTGCATGGTGGAATCCGCACTACTGAAGAGCATATTCAAGCGTTCAAAGGCATTATTATCCGAATATAAAGTAATAATGAGGATGTGGCTTACCACCTATTCCCACACACTTTGGATGAGATGGCCTATGGTTGGTATGTAGGATTGCCAAATTTTGGTTCTATCACCTCTTGGAATGATCTAGAAAATGTGTTTATCGATCATTTCTGGCTACCCATTGATCAAACTATCTTATATCATCACTTTGTCATTTCCCATAGAGAGCCAAATGAATCTATCAATGTCTTCAATGCATGCTTCCACAAGCTTTATCAAAGGTTGAAATACCCTTACACTCAAACAAAAGCAACTACTATACAGACTTAAATACTAATGCACCTATGAATAGCCCATAACTGCAGGTGGGAAATCAACAAAATGGAGGAGTGAACCCCGAAGTAGCCAATTTACAATAAATGGTTTAGAAGTTGACAAATAATATGGTTAATTTGCGTAGGCAAGTGCCTCAAAACACCAACAAAAATGCAAATAACCTGCCACAAAAAAGAACTTTCAACTTTCAGAGAACCAATAGACAATGGAGCACAAGACCAAATAACAGAGGCATACCTAACCCACTAGACAATAATAATTAGAATAACAACAACAATACTTACAATGTAGTAAACTTAACTGATTTAATAATAACACTTGGGGTAGGATACACAATACAACTAACCATGCTAAAATTCTTTATGTACAATTTACATGTGCCTCAAATATTTTTCAAAAGGAGATGGGCAATTTAGAACTAGTTCATGCACCCGATAACAACTCTAATCAAGATAGAGGAAACCTTGGTTTGACTCTAGTCTTATAGACTTACGAGTTTAATTTTGAAATTGATAATGAACCAGAAGACAACCTGGATGTGGTCCATGCTTTCAAACAATTTCAAAGGGAAAATAATTACTAGTTGAAGAGTAAATTATAAAATCCGTTAACCACTTCTACTCCTCCAAATAACACTCAAGTTTCACTTGATGAGATCTCAAGCTTCACTTGATGAGAACTCAAGTAATAACTCATTTCTAACTAAAGGACCTACTGCATCTTATCAACCAAAGAACAAATCTAGTCCACCATCAACTGATAAACTAATAGAGTCGAGCAAACATGGATATACCATTATAGATAACCTTAAAAAAACTAAGGCTAATATAACCATGTTTGATTTGATCCAAATTTCTAATCAAAAGGATATGTTATTAAAATAATTATTTGTTCTTAAAGGGAAAGAAGCTAATAGGATAGCGGATGCTCATGTTTTAATTTATAAATAAAAATTGAAACTCCTCATTTTATCCTAATAATACATATTTTCGGTAAGAACTTACATAATTATTGGGTGGATTTAGGTGCTTCTGGCAATATGATGCTTTATTCCATTTGTCAGAGATTTGGTTTAACTCCTGCGAAGTCAAATAGAAAAGTTGTTCAATTGAATAAGTCAAAAGTCTGAGTGGTTGGTGAACTTAGCAACATTCAAATGTAGTTGGCCTTCAATCCAAGAGTGCACAAATTTATTGATATTCAGGTAATGGATATACCTGATGCATATGGAATGCTCCTAAGCAGAGATTGGTCAAGAACATTAAATGGATACATGGAAACCGATTTCTCTCATATGTGGCTCCCATGGTATGGCATGCTCAATCAGATCCGAATCAAAATAGAACCCAAGATGACTCACATGATAACATAATATAAAAATATGAATGAAATATTGTTCGAAGAGTCAAAGCTCGGGGTGTATACTCTTGAGAAAGATGCATGAGCTTATGAGAGCTTAACCATTAATATGCTGACCATACAATAGAAATCATAATTTGAAGAGTTAGATCAGTTGGATGAGAATGATATCCTCTATGCAACTGAGATAAATTCATTCTCTAGGGCTGCCATAACATACTAGAGTGTGAAATAATCTAATCCAAGTGAAAATAAAAGAATTACAAACTCTTCAGATGAGAAAATGAATATTATGGATAATCCTATGCCTACTTATTTTACTGAAGACCTAATTAGAAGATCCTTATCAATTGAAAAATAATGTATATGCCCACTTGACATTGAGGTAACAACCAAAGAGATTAATATTGCCACTGCACCTACCTTTCACACCCGATGGTACACATATGAAAACCACTTGTGGACCCTAAAATTTGATGGATCTAAGTCTAAGAGTGGGTCTGGTGATGACATAGAACCCATCAACCCACGAGGGAAGTCATACCTAACTACATTTCCCCTGTAATTCACTTGTATGAATAATGTGGCTAAATATGAGGCATTAGTTGATGGCCTCTAATTTGCCCTGAGGAAGAAGGTCAAGAACATCCAAGTGCTTTTTGATTCAAAATTTGTGGTCAAATAGTTAAGGAGCCAATATACTTGAAATGACAAACATTTATCTAGGTATCGCAGTTGAGTGTAGAACTTTATAGAGGATTTTGATGCATTCAATATTCAGACCCTGGCCCATAGAAATATTTACATGACAGATGCATTAACTACAGATGCTATTACTCTAGAATTGATTTATAAATCTGAGTTAAGAAGGTTTTTAGTAGATTTAGTCTCTACTCCATATTTTCCTGATAATATCCAGAACTTCTAGGTATTCAATGATGATCAACATATCATTGAATTCATTACAAACACTGATGTGTTCAAGTCTTAGATTATTGATGAGGATGATCGACAAGAATTTGAACTAGATGAAGAAGGGGCTATAAATTTGAAACCAAATAGTGTACCAAAGGGCATGGTCTCGCTAGAAAGATTATTTGCCATGGATTACCAAGGTAAAAAGGATAAGACGGTCTCTTCCAAAGGTATGCTACACCAAAATTATAATCTAGGCAATGCCAACGAATCAAAAAATGTGCTTGTAGGTACAACATGTACCTAAAGGGAATAATAAGAATTTTTTAAAGCCTTAAAGGACTTCAAGGATGTTATAGCATGGATCTACGAAGACTTGAAAGTGTTTAACACTTTCATTCTCATGCATACTATCCCTCTTAAGCCGAGAGTCAAGCTATTTCATCAGAGACAAAGATTGATTAATTTATTGCTAGAGTCTTTGATATTCAAGGAAGTAAAAAAATTACTTTTAGCAAAGATCATCTTTCTCGTTAGACACTCTACATGGGTGGCTAATCTGGTACTAGTTCGAAAGAATAATGGGGAGATACAACTCTATGTGGATTTTTATAACTTGAACAAAACCTTAGAAATGGATAATTACTCGTTGCCTTCACTAGACAAAGTCTTACAGATAGTGAATGGTTCCCAAATGATATCATTTATTAACGGGTATTCAGGTTATAATAAGGTAATGGTAAACTATGAGAACCATATCAAGATAATGTTTACAACCAAATGGGGTACATTTGCATACAAAAAAGGATGTCATTCAACCTAATCAATGTGGGTGCCACATTTCAGCGCGCCATAGATATTGCATTTAAATATCTCATCGCCAATGCATATTCATATAGATGGATGACTTGACTATCTTTTTTTGAGAATCGAGAAGACCATGTGAAAGATTTGAGGGCAGTATTATAGAGGTGTTGTGATCAAGGAATCTCCCTAAAATCGAAGAAGTGTATATTTAGAGTCACAAAGGGTAAATTTTTGGGTCACATCATTTCATAATGAGGTATTTTAATAGATATAGAAAGGGTAGAGGCAATCTTGAAAATCTCAGTGCCTAGTAGTAAAAAGCTAAAGTCATTCTTTGACAAGATCAACTTCGTGAGGAAGTTCATCTCAGGCTTTGTAGATACAGTTCGATCGCTAAACAACATGCTCAAGAAGGAGGTAAAAATTGAATGGATGAATGAAGCACAAACAAAGATTGATATAATCAAGACACTAATTGTAAATACACTAGTGCTAATCAGTCGTAACTATACTCAAGCCTTCTACATTTATTCATTCACTTTTGAACACTTGAGTGCTGCAGTTCTAACATAAAATAAAGAATATGGAGATGAGAGACCTATCTTATTTATGGGTTATACACTCTATATTTTTGAACCAAGATATTCAACTATAAACAAACAAGCTTTGCCTTAATCAAAATATTTAAATAGTTCAGGCACTACATTCTTTGTAGCAAGGTGTTCGTAGTAGTGCTTGACCTAGCAGTGAAGGTTATGTTAATGCAAAATAAGTTAGGTGAGTGAAGGGGCAAGTGGATGAATATTTTCTTAGAGTTTGACTTGGAATTATAACCAATGAAAATTATAAGAGGTCAAGGACTTAGTAAGGCTATAGCTAAAGTAGACCTCCAAATAGTCTGCCAACAATACACAATGCAAGATATAACTAATGATGACTGATACCAAGACTTCGTCTATTATTTGATAAATAATGAGTTCCCATGCCACTTGAAATCCACTCAAATAATATCACTACGCTTAAGAAGTGGTAATTTCATGATCAAATTAGGCATATTGTACAGAAGGAACCATGAAGGCATATATCTAAGATGCCTAAACAAGGAGGAAACAACTGGAGTAATATGTGATTTTCATGGAAAATATGAAATTAGTCATGGATCAGGGAGTGATACATCCCACCAAATACTCATGGTAACATATTACTGGCCACATGTTTTTAAATATGCTTATGCTCATGTCTGGCACTGTCATCCTTGCCAAGTTATTGTATATAGAGAACGAACCCCTGCCATGCCATTGCAGTTGGTTATTGAGGTCTGACCATTCACAAAATGGGGATGGGAATTCATTGGTGTTAATGCTAACTCATATGTGGGACACAAGTTCATGCTTACAAAAATTGACTATAGTACCCATTGGACCAAAGCTCAAGTGTTCAAGAATTGCACGACTGGTGTGATAATCAACTTCCTAGATAAGCATATCGCCACCAAGTTTAGGATGCCTGTTACTTTGGTATGTGATAATGGCTTGATTTTTTCCTCATTGCAATTCACTAAATGGGTTTATGATAACTAGGTAATTTTAAAATATTCATCTAATTATTACCCTCAAGGTAATGGGGTTGTTGAACTAACTAATAAAAATCTGTTAGATGTCATTAAAAATATTGGAAAAGAACCTTAGGAATTGACATGAATTTTTGAAGTTTGCATTATGGTTTGATATGACTAGAACTAAATTTTCTTTGGGTATTTCCCCATATCATCTAGTATATGGCCAAGATCCTATGTTTCTTGTGAACTTAAGAATCACAACCTTGCAATTCATGAGGGATTACTTGAAAATTGATGATAAGATTGAGGCTCGACTCCTAAATATAATACAATGGAAAAAATGTGATGCAACCCTACTATATTTTAGTAAACACCAAGGAGTCATCAAAAATTGGTTTGAAAAATGGTCTAAAGTGAAAGCCTTTCGAATCTTAGATTTAGTCTTTCTCTGGGACAAGGCTCATGAGAAAAAGTGACAACATGGTAAATTTGATGCCTTTTGGTTGGGTCCTAACCAAATCTCTAAAATCTTAAGTGAGAATGCATTCTGCCTAAGGTGTTTAACTGGTGAGGATGTTCCATTAAATATCAATGGACAATTTCTCAAACTCTACTTCTAAGCTTGAATGAACCTGGTAAATTCCTCTACATGTTTTTTCTTTCCTTTACTGCTTCTATTTTTACTTCTCGTTCTTGATTTATTGTTAGTTTAGTTGCTTTTCTTGATTTTCATCATGGTTTGGCCTCATTGTTTGTTTCTTTTTTGGCCCAACCCATCAACTTTTCTTGTGAGTTTTCATGTTGATAAAAGAACAAGGAATAAAGGGTTTGTAAGTAAGCAACATGAATGACATTCTAGTGTGTAAGTACTTTGAGTAATTTATAGTGTTAGATCTTGTTTTTGAATCAATTTTAAGGGCTTAGGTTATTGTGTGTGTTTTATATTTGTTCATGTTAGGTTTAGTTTGGGTAAAATATTTGGTCAATAAAGACTTTTTCTCAAAACCAAGCACAAAAATCACATCTTAATGGTTGCCGGGCTTGCCTGGATAAATCTACTGCAATGAAGATCTAAGGTGAAAAATCAATAATTCTACCTCTTATTTGCTACCATGGTCCCCAACCCAAAGTTGAGATGTTAAGAGAAGAAAGAGAAAAGAGAAAATAAGAAAAGAATATCAATTTATGAGAAACTCAATTCTTAGATCTTATTCAGGCAACCTCTACCAGGGACATGGACGCCTAACTGGTAGTAGAGAAAGGCCTTGAGTGGGATCAAAGATAACTCCTCAGGGATATGAATTCTAGGCTAGTAGCAGAACAATATCTAGGGAAGCATTCTCAAGATAGAATTTACTAATCTGATGATTAGATCTGTTGTAGATAATACTTGTAGGTTCTAAAAAATGATAATGAACTCATTTACATACACTAGGTCAACAAGAATGTCATATTTGGTTTCTTAGTTATTCTCATCTTCTCCTCTCTCAAATTTGTTCATGTTCTATGCATAGTTTTGGTCATAGATTCTGGGTTTGTAGACACATTTCTATAATTTTTGAATACCCAGGAGTATTTTCCAACAAAGTCATCATTTGTTACTTGCACAACACACCCTCATTTCTTCCAAAATCAGGGAACCTCTTTTTTACATTTGTGACTGCTCCCATTTTTGCTCATAGTTTGTTTGTCTTAGCACTCCCAAATTACATTAGCAGTTTATCTCATTTTATGTGTTAACCATGTATGTGCGATAAAGTTTCATATTTTACACTTAGCATAAAAATGGAGTCTTGTCCTTCAAATATGCATTCAAATGTCTCACTTGCTCAAATATACACCCCTGCGTCCCTACATTTCTTAATATATCTTGGTTTACGTACATCGTAAGTCCTTAAAATTATTTCCATTGAAAAGCTCAGTGCTTTGTGAAGAAATTTTGTGTTTACCACTTCCCCTGAAAACACTATCTCTACCCTCTATTTTTCAACAAAGCAACATGCCTTAGAAATCCCAGAACTTGGATCAAAAAATTAAATTTTATAAAATCATTTATTATACAAGAATTTTCAAATCTTAAAAATAATTTAATAATCTCAAAACAATTCATGACCGTATGTGGCCAAAATAAAAATGTTTAGTGGTTTGGAAAAACCATTCTTTTATGTACCTCACCTCCCAAGGGGACAAAAAATTGAAACCGATGTGTTGATGCAACGACCTATGCACAAAATGTGGACATGCTATCCAGGCCTTCTAAGACACACAGACACGATGGCCAGACCTTCCTAGATGCACAGATGTGGTGGTTGGGCCCTCCCTGATGTGCAAAACACACCAGCTCACCCCTCGTGCCCGCACAGATGCATTGGTTGAGGCTGGCTGTTCAGGTCCTCACAGAGACGTGGATGTGCCTAACTTCCATAGTGCATCTGCATGGGTTGAGGCCGTCTAGCCATCCTTATGATGTGTGGAACCATGTATGCGCATGAATCTTTTTTTTTTATCATTTTTATTAATTTTTCAGAAAATTAATGTAATTTAAATCTAATTTTGGATTTGTTTTCCCCTAATGCCTTGAATGACCCTAGAGGATGTTTTTTCTCATATCTTTCAAATCGAGTGTCCATTTTTTGAAGCGTCTATGGAGTTATAAAGTTGGTTCCAACGTAATTTTCATGGCATAAATGATTTCACAAAAAATACCTCAATCAAAAGTTGTTCATATTTATGTGACTAATTTTATGAAGTACATTTTAAAAAAAGTCATTTTATTCACATGTACCAAAAAGTAAATGATTGTATTTGTTATGGAGGTGTAAACGACGCTAAAATATAAAGATATTACTTTTGGGATGAAAAGTGCAACTCAAATTCAAATTATATGATATCATATAAATATTATATGCTCAAAATAAATCATTTTTTTTTAATAATCTGATGATTCATAATCCAAACTTTTTAAAATACTAAGTATTTAATTAAATTAGGTTTATAATTCAAAATACCAGTGGAGATGATGATACAGAGATTACCTAAGTTATTGGTTGGGAGCCTATTCCTGATGACAATGATTTCCCAAGTTCAGACTGGGGCCCTGATGATATGGATTCTTCACCTTCTGGCCTTACTCTTGCTGCATAAAAGTTATCTCTTTTTATGACTTTGTGACTTAGTGACTTGTTTCTAGTATTTGTTTAGATTATGGTACTTTGGATGTTGTTCCTAGACTCTACCTAGTGTATTGTGGCTTGATGTCATACCACCTTAATTTTTTGTGAATTTTTTGTATATTTATATTAAATATATATATATCACTGAAGGGTCTTGAAAAGAATCACATAGGTTTATATTATTTATCTTAAAAATAGAAAAATAATTAATGTTATTCAAATTATTAAACTACTTTTTTTCCCATGCATGCCATTGAGTTGGCCCTTGGTTCTTCGCTTATCCAACCTTGGTTCATATTGTGACTTAAACGCATACGGGACTTAGCATTAATTATCATTTAAGGTTTCTCGTCTTTGGGTGAGGCTAGTCTTTATAATGTCCTCCCCCCATTTTACCTTAGCTATTTCAGTGGTAGAGAAGAATGGAGGAGCACCAAGCAATGGCCCCCTGCAAGCACTCGAGGAAGTTTCTCCCAAAAGTATACCATGAGGTATTATTTCAGAACCTAATGTTATACTGTCTATTCTCGAATTTAATTATGCATGTCAATGGTTAGAGCAGTTTTGCTTAATAGGCTATTTTATTGGGAGAATCCCCTCTGAAAGTATGCTACGATCCTGGGTTCAAACTCACTAGGCATCTCACAACATCAACTTGGAGAGCATCCAAAACATGACTAAAGGTTTTTTATTCTTTTGATTTTTTGACCGACCCATGCCGAAAGAATCTTCCATAAGTATGCCACTTGGTATGTCAGGAACTCGCTCACGGTCCTCTCCCCTTAGACACGAGACTTCGTAGTCTCAAAGCACATTGCTCTTAAAGTCCCGATTTGGGTTGAATTCTCAGCTCCCCACTCCCATGCTAGCACTTTATTCACCAAATAACATCCTCCATAGGCCGTGTGGTTTGTCATGAACAAAACCAATTCTACTCTACTAGACCACAAAAAAGGGTCTGTGTAGAAGTAGACCTATCTCGAGATCTCAAGGAGTGTGTGGAAATCCAAGTTGGAGATGTGAGGCACTCATAGTGAGTCTTCTATATCAACTTACCTAATACTTATTTTTGCTACCAAGCCACATACCATAAGATACATGATTATCCTCTTTAGTTGGCTTGTAACAGTTTGACCAATCACTCGTCCTCGCCACCCACCCAAGTGTTCTCCTAAGGCTAGCAAAAAACTAGTTAAAGATGGATGGACAACGGTATGGAAGAGGAATTCATATCCCAAAGCATCTAACATGGTTGCTACCCCCAAAGGTGGCAAGCCATCCTTGAGCATTGGCCTATAGGAGCAGGCCCCTTTTGAAAAAGAGCCCACGTTGGTTGAAGCCCCAAAATTGGTTAAAAGCCCAGGGTGTGTAACACCCCTTTGGCTGCAAACATTTTGTCTCAAGGCCTCGAGGCTTTTGTGCTTAGCTCTTCCAAATTCTCACACTTGTAGGTCACCACTTTTCCACTTCCTTCTTGGTGGGATCCACTCAAACACTCTCATAGCCCTCCTAGGAGGAATGATGAGGCAGAGGAAGGAGAGTTTTTGGTTAACCTTGATTTGAGGAAACAATATGATTTTTTGAATGTCAACAGTGGGCATTTTTTATAGAACTAGTATGATGCCCTGAAAGGGATGGATTTAGAGGACATGTCCCTTGACTCTCGTCATCTATGAATTATTTTTCATGAAATGTTCAGGGTCTCACAGACCCAAAATGAAAATTAATCATGTATGATTTTAGAAGGAAGTTTCTTGAGATGGACATTCTTTGCTTGCACGAAGTCGAGGTGGCAGATTTTTTATTGACGACTGTTAGTAATTCCATCTAGCATGACAGTATCATTTTGCATAGTCACCATGCCGTGGGATGTGGAAGGGTGATCACATTCATTTCTATAAGGTGGTGGCCATACCTTGTGCAATCTAACATGGACCCCACCAATTGGTTAGTATGGGCTCTTTTTAGCATTAAAGCCATTTTTTGGATTTATTAATATTTACGTCTTGAATGACACGTTGGAGCATACCCATTTATGCTAGTAGATTGTGGATGATCTCCCTGATGCCCATTGGGTATTATGTGGTGACTTTAATATGGTGGCGGCTCCCAAGGACAAAATGGGCCACTTGCCCATGAGGTGGGCAACTAGTAAAAGGGAGGCGTGGTTCTACATGTGCACTAAATGGGGTCTTTATGACCCTAATACTTTGCATCGACCTACAAATGGAGTTTGGTACACCTAGAGTAACTTCAAGCCTTGCTCAAATTCTGAAACGTCTTGACAAGGCAATGATGTCTTCGTAGCCGTACTTATCTTTTGATAATGTCTTCTTCCCTCTAGTGCAGGCACTACTAGATTTTGGGCTTTTTGACCACTCCCCTATTTGGTTTCATGTGATGTGGCAATTCATGAAGCCTAAGGTCCATAAAACACAATTTTTTCCAACACCTCTCTACTCAAGCATGAGTCCATAGTTGCACACATTAGGAGAGTGAAATTTAGACCCACATCCTTCCAAAGAATCTAGTTAAATTTTTTGGTGGAATGACATAATCCAAATGACCACCCACTTCCTGTGGATCTATGGCTACCAGCTTGCCAAAATTTAGAGATACTCCTACTCTGCTACTTCCTTAGAGCTGGGCCGCATGGCCCTAGCTCTAGAAAAAGATTCCTTTAATGAGATCTTGTAGGTGAGAGTTGCTTCCTTACATCACCACATCTAGATTGTAGACAACTACAATGCCCAGGGAGCCCAAGTCAAAGCTAGGCTTCATTGGCTGAAGATTGGCGACAAAGATTTTAAAGAATTCTTCCAAATACTGTGAGCCAAAAAATTGAAACAACAAATTCAAGTTATTACTGAGACTGACAAAAGACTCTCAAAAATGCCACAGATAGTGCAAGCGTTTGTGTGCCATTATTAGCAAGTGTTCCAAGCTCAAGCCTCTTCAACTGAACAGGAAATTGCCCTTCAACAATGTCTTTCAGTTGTGCCTTACAAACTCACTCCCACTCAGTGGGTGATTTTTGATATGCCACTCACTATAGATGACTTATATGAATCAGTGACACATATGGCTAATGACAAAGCTTCTGACATCGATGGATTTCCTTGCAAATTCTACAAAACCCTTTGGGGTCTTGTGGGTAACAATTTGCTCAAGGTTTACAAATTAGCATTTCACACACACTCATTAGGTAAAAATATAAATAAAGGAAATATCAAATTCATACCTAAGCAGGGAGATCCGAAGTTGATTTGCAATTATTCGCCCATCACCCTCTTTAATGTTTCCTATAAAATCTTAGCCAAGGCACTGGCAATCCAGTTGTGCAATATGTTACCTCATATTGTGCATCCATAACAAACATGCTTCATTAGGATCCTTTACATCCTGGACAACATCATTATTGTTTAGGAAGGTATGGATTGGGCCAGACGATCCAAACAATAAGCCTTGTTCATCAAAATTGACTTTGAAAAAGCTTATGATCGCATTGAATGGCCTTTTATCCTAGCCATGCTTCATGCTCTAAGATTCAAACCTATTTTCTTTCAAATCATTCAAATGATTTTCATAGATGCCTTGGCTGTCCTCTCCATTAATGGAGTCACCTTTGAGTAATTTGGCCTATACCATTCCATTTACCAAGGGAACCCCTTAGCGTCAGTGCTTTATGTGCTTACTACTGAGGGTTTTGGATACCTTCTTAGCAAAGCTTGATCATGTGGCCTTGTTAAGGAAATTTATCTCCCACTCGATGCAACTAACCCTCATGAGGACATGCAATTGCTTAATGATCATTTTGTGGATGATTCCTTCCTTACCCTCATTGAAGATGAAGCCAACGTAGACAATGCACTTCAGTGTCTTGACACCTTCTACTTGGCCTTTGGCTCCAACATCCAATGGTGGAAAACTTGTTGCTATAGATAGTCGTACCTCCCTCTGCCTCTGTGGATAGCTAAATTTGGTTGGAAATGGATCCAACATGACAAAATTTTAGCATTTTTTTTGCCTTCAATGCTTCACCACCTTTGTTATGGTAGTATTTTATTGACATAGTTGCTAAAAAGCTAGATTATTGGATGACCAAGTCTCTTTCGTTAGCAGGGGATTTTTAAATCTGCTTGAAGATTCTTGTGTCCACCCATGTGTATTAATTGTCATGTCAGGTTCCATCAAAAAAGTTTTACCAAAAGTTGGAGAAATTACTCAGAGATTTCCTTTGGGCCAATTCTCGCTAAGGTAAAGGTTTCCATAGGGTGACTTGGGAATAGTGCTACCTCCCACGTGAAGTTGGAGGGATGAGACTTATTGACATAGCTAGGCAAGGATTTGCCTTATGTGTCAAATGGGTTGTGAGGGCCATTGAGGGCCCAGAAGCTTGGAAGGTGTTATTTAGATACTGTATCTCCTCAGGCTTGCCTAAGGGCAAGAAAGCCTGGAAAGGTCTTAGCTTCCCCAATTTTCTCTTCATCCAATCTCCCATTCATATCACTGGGTCTTTCATGGCCATAAATGTCTAGAAAACTTGGGAAAATATCAAGCCATGGTTTCTCTAAAATGGCTATGAATTTTGCAATAGGCTCTCTGCTAATTCCCACTCTCTTTGGTGGTCCCCCATATTTTCTCAAAATGGGGTGCCTTTGGCAAAGGTTCCCTAGATCAATGCCCTCAAGTTATACCACAAAGGAATCCACTCTGTCCAGGATATCTTTTGTCGACAATCACGCACTTGGCTACCCTGGGAGGACGTGAAAGCTAAATTCTGACTGGCCAATGCAGACCAGGAATCTTACCAAGAAATCCTCAATGTTGTCCTTGCTTTCATGCTCCATTAAATCTCGATCAAATCTGCTAGACCATGGTGGATGGACTAGAAATGGTATGCTAAAACCCCCTTTTGTAATTACACGCCTTGGCTTGGCTATGATTGGTTCACCCCACATTTGCCCATGGTTGACAAGCTTAACAACCATTGGGGGTTGCACTCGTCTGTGAAAATGTGGAGCTTTCACTTCAACACTGTTTGGGGGGCCTATGTGGAGCCCAAGCTTGCCCATTTTTCTTGGTGTATACTACACCAAGGCTTACCTATTGGTAGAAGGCTAGTTCATCTTGGAGTCCAATTGCCTACCTATCCCTTCTGTGGACATCTTGAGACACTGCCTCATCTCTTTTGGTACTATCCCAAAGCTCAAAGGGTCTGGTCCTAGATCCATGATCTCTTCAAGCCCTTCCAACCTGACTTCTTCCTTTGGCAGCACATTCTCTTGGGAGACAAGCCCACGATGTCTATCAATGTAGCTCAAGTCTAGCATACTTTCAGAGTGGAGATTCTCTTTTGGATTTGGAAAAAAAGAAATAATTCTATGTTCAATCATGTTTCCTTTGATTGTAATATTTCTACCTTGCACAAATCTTTCATTATCTCCAATGTTCTTTTGCAGATACAAGTCCAAGGCAACAAAGTGGGCATAGAGCTTGGGTATCTCCAAGACCTCCTGTCTCATTGGGGAGATGTTCCTTGTGTTATGGCTTGGGTTCTGCCTTCTCCACCCAGCGATCATTGAATGGATGATAGAGTGCCTCAACCGCCTTGTGGTGGACATCGTCACAACTACTTCAGGTGCCACTCTCACAGTAGCACCCCATACCAGCGTGTATCCCCTCTAGGGTAGTAGTGAGGGTGGTAGCGGTCGCCTCCTTCCCCTATTGGGCATGATAGTTGGGGCACTCCTCCTCCGTGCCCAAATGCATGGGGGGCGCCACTTGGAGGCCGTGCTGACATGTTGGACAAGTTTTCTAAGCTCTCACTAGTTATATCTCTCGCTCGGACTCAAACATATGATGAAACAGACACAGCGCAGGCTACTGGTTGGGAGCCTATTCCAGATGGCAATGACTTGCCAAGTTCGCGCTGAGGATCGGATGATATGGATCCTCCGCCTTCAGTTCCTTCTCTTGTTACTTGATAGTTTTCTCTTATGACTTTTATTTTGTGACTTGCCTCTAGACGCTCCCTAAATATGATACTTCGTTTCTAGGCTCTACCTAGTATTGTGACGTGCTCTCATACCACCTTATTTTTTTGGTGAATTATTTGTATATTTCTGTTAAGTTAATATATAGATATATTTCATCAAAAAATATCATTGGAGTGTCCTCAAAAAAATCACATAAGTTTATATTATGCATAAAAAATAAGAAAATAATTAATGTTTATAGTCAAATTCAAGGACTACACAAACAAATAATTGGTTAATTAATACTAGATGTAATATAATCAGCAATAATTTAGTCGTGTTTTTTTTTGGAAAAGGGTTGGTTTGTTTTGTTTTTATTATGACTTTTGTATGGAGACGAGCACTGTTTCTGTCTTATATTTATATGAGAGGCACCCAAACCAGTACCAATACCAAAACCAGAACTGTGCCGGTAAGGGTATCGGGGCCTCCAGGGCAGTGCCGGGTAATGTAGGTTGAGAGTGAAGCAACGAGGAAGAGAACTATTTATAGCTTATGATTTCTCATTTTTCTTTTAAGTCCAACTTTCCTGTAAGTAATTGTAAGAATGCTATTTACTTTATCATGTAAACCTCCATTTTGCCCATTACAAATGTGGGTTTCCCACTGATGTTAAATTTGTTTATATGATGTTTTCAATTTTCAGCTGGTGAGACATGGCATCCATAACGCTTCCCAGTGCAACATTTTTTAAAGTGAATTGTGCTGCAGTTGCTCCCAGAACAAGGATTAATTTACCCCAGAAGAATTTTGCAGGCTTGAAATCATCGACAAATATTTCCAAGGCCTTTGGTTTGAAGACTAGACAGGGTCCTTTCACTGCAAGGTACAAGGTGAAGCTGATTATGCCCGATGGCCAAGAAGAAGAGTTTGATGCCCCCGATGATGTCTACATTCTGGACTCTGCTGAGGCTGCAGGTCTGGAACTTCCATACTCTTGTCGTGCTGGCGCATGTTCTACATGTGCGGGAAAAATCGAGAAGGGATCAGTGGATCAGTCTGATCAATCATTCCTTGATGATAAACAAATGGAATCTGGTTATGTATTAACTTGTGTGTCGTATCCCACCTCAGACTGTGTTGTTCACACACACAAGGAAGGGGAACTATCTTGAAAACGACGTAGTTGCTAGCAGATTCTGTTATTAATATTTTTCGCCTGGACTGAAAGTCGTATAGAGGTGTTTGTGCAACTTAATTGTCATATTAGGTAGGCAGACAGAATGTATGACTGATCTGTGCTTTAATGCCGCTTCTGGAGTTACCGACGAGGATTCTTTGCAATAATGGTTTTTCTCGAGATTTTAGTTTCATATATATATATAGGGAATACACGTGTTTCACATTTTAGGCCATTAAGGTCTGCTGTTTTGTATGTGTGCACCATTTTTTAATTAGACTATAATGGAAAACTATAAAGGCTGGTGCTATGTGAAATTCCGCGTCATTCTTGTTTAATGTGATTTAATTCCCAAGGCTACTAGATGAATTTTAAATGAATTGTAAGAGTCATACAGGAAAATATGCTTGTGGATGGTGAAAATACATGTCCATTAAAAAAAAGGTAATATGCATTTTTGGCTGTTTTTCAAATTCTCAGATTGGTAGATGTTGTAGTGGGTGCATGGATTTAGGAAGATATTTTAGCTATACAAATGGGTCTGCTGTTTTGTATGCGTGCACCATTTTTTAATTGAATTAGACTGTTATGGAAAACTATTAAGGCTGGTGTTAGGCGAAATTCAGCACCATTCCTGTTTAATGTGATTTAATTTCTAAGACTCGTGTAAGATTCCTACAGGAAAATATACTCGTGGATGGTGAAAATACATGTTCATAAAAAAGATAATATGCATTTTTGTCCTTTTATAATTTCTCTGATTGGTAGAATTGGAGTGGGTGCATGGATTTAAGAGGATATTTTAACCATACCAATGAATACACCATTCAGATGTTAAACAGCTGTGTTCAGAACAAAACGTATGGCAACTCTCGCTTTCAAAACGTATGTTAAATAACTATGAGAAAAAACATTGATAATATAAAATATCATCCCACCTACCCGTGCAAGATAACCAACTCAAATCATGATTGCAAAGTAAGAACCAAATCATAATTGTGAAGTTATAAAATCATGATCGTGAAGTTAAGAACCAATTCACACAAAATACTTTTGCCGAAACTGTCAGATGAACTCACCAGAATACATCCTAGTGGAAAAACAACTCCAATAAAGCAGTAAAATTTTATATTTTTAATATACCCATTATATTAAAACATTAAGCACAATTTTATAACCATAACGTAATTTATGAGTAATAAATCAAGAAACAAAGAAAGTTTAGAGAATTTACTCTTTAAAAAGCAACAATTCTCTGGTGGTTTTCCATATACTATACCAAATTGGTGTTTAACTTGGTGGTGTCCTATTAAACTAAATGAAATATCCAAGCCGCCAATCTACATACTATGATATTGTTGATGAGAAGCATTTTTTTCTATACGGGTGTAAAAGTTTAGGGTTTGATAGCTTTCTAAAGTTGTTTTGTAAGCCATGACTAGAAAAACAGTCCTAACCAGGAAAGATGTATCAACTTCAAGACTGGATTGTTATATCAAGCAAAACCCATATTGGCTCCCCTGACATGCATAAGGTTTATTTACAATATATCAGATCAAACATAGTTACAGGCTTTTAAAATAAATACTTGCAGTCAACTGTGCTCTTCTCCAAGAGTCCAATTGAAACAAAAGAAGTCAGTTCCATTGCATAACGATACCAAAACTCTCTGGTCACACTTTCTTACTCATAGGTTTCATATTTAAAAGCCAACATCTTTTCGTGTTTCTCAATATATCAGGAACCCTCGTCATACTTTCTTGTGGCTTTCATATTTACAATTCAAAATCTTTGTAATCTCCACACACAGAACCTGCCAGTCCCTAGCATACTGGGAGTTATTATCAGGGTGGTATTCTACTATGGCCCTTTTGAGAGCTGCTTTAACATTGTCTGGTGTAGCAATGCTACCCAACAGTGTCTTTTTCGGATCTGGATGAGTGTGTACTCCATAAATGAACTTCAAGAAAGACTCTGCACTCTGTCTCCCTTCCTCCTTAATCCCATCAATAGTTTCACGAAGCCTCTCTGCATCAATATTCTTTTCGTGCTCCCTGTTCTCCTCATCCACAATTTTCTTCTGGTGTTCACAAACCTTCAATGATGAGAATTTATACCAGTCAGAGTCGGCTATACGTGGACACATAATGGCAAGGGAAATTTTGGTGCTGTCAAAGTGGTAACGATGGGCTTGGTTTTCCAATTTCAAAACAGACGAGTATACCTTGCCAATTTGGCTTAGTGCCATGGCTTCACCCTCCAGGTCTTTCTCTCTGCTCAATAAAATAGAATGCCTGTACCAGTCAATGGCATCCCAAACAAGCTCCATTGCTCACTACTTCCTCATCAAATAAATCTTTTTCAAGTAATTCATTTTCCTGGCGACGAGCTTGTACTGATTCACATATACATTGATACAGCAAAACCTGCTGTTTCATACTATCATATTCTTTCATCAACTCCTTGTCTTTTGTAGCATAGACAATGGCTTCTGCCTTTACTTAATGGCAGATAGCAATCCTTCATTGCATTCAAACATTGTCTGTAACCAGTTCCCTCAATTTTCATTCCATCTTCTTCTTCGTTGGAGATGCATTTGATGCCCTGCTTGAAGATGAATTCGGCATGCATGTTATAAAGAAGAGTTTCTAATTTCTTTTTCCTTTGGCAGCTGCTGGATTTCGCATTTTCCATCTGTGCACAAAGCTTAACCAGTATGGGCTCAAAGCATATGTTGTATGCGGAGAGCTGTTCACTTGCCCACTCCAAGATTCCGGTAACACTGTCTTCTGCCTGCTTTACCCACGTTTTCGGTTTGGCACCACAGTACTCCCCAAATTGAATGGCCAATAAATAAAATTCAAGAGACTTTGATATATGCTGTTTGGAAGCCCACATGGCTTTTAGAGCTTCGCTGCCTCCTTCTTCTTGCATGTATATCTGCCATTCTTGTTTTCCCCATAGCAAATTCACTACACCCAAATTTTTATAGCACGAAGCCCTTTCACTTACATCATTGAAGCGTGCAGCATCAAGAGCTTCTTCATATAATTCATTAGCTTTTCCCAATTTATGCCTGAGAAGGCAAGGTCCATAACTTCCACTGGACGCTAGAGCATATATTTCATTTCCCTTTTTCCGTAGGGCTTCACAGCTAGGAGTTTTAACAGGCATTTTTAAGCACTTATCCAATGACCTTGGGTGTCTGGGTAATTTGGAGATAATGCTCTCTGTTGAAGGATAACTTTCTTTGAAGTTAGTAAATTTCTGATGATACGATCCATCAACTATTGTAGCTTTGGGAGGAGGAGTGAAGTCCTTTTGTGTTGCTGTTCTTTTCCTGCTGCTTCCGGATCTGGTCTTCTTAGGGGCCATTGTTAGGCCAACGACTTAACATAAAATCAATGTTTTCAATTTAATTAGTTGCAACAAGTCTCAAAAGAGAAGGATTCATGATCAATAATTTGTGATAATGAAAACAACACTACTCAGGTACTGTCTGATGAATCTGAAAATGTCTAAAATAGATAGGCTGATTTTGAATGCAACAGGGTTTCATTAATAATTTGTAACGGTATAAATTTAAACTTCACAGGATGCATTCAATCAAATATCATTAGATAAAAGATATCTTGAATTGATTAAAGCACAAATGCAACGAGTTCTGATATAATTTCATAGAATCTGCAGTTCATGAAGTCATACATACCTGCTGTGTGTGAGCTTATATTCTGTAGACAACATACAGTTCACTTCCCTTAGAAGTGCATGCCTTCTCTCTTGATCTCAGTCCAATATCTTTAGTTTGCTTCACAGTTCAAACAACATGGTGAAGTTGAGATTAATTGTCTTGTACCTTCAGAGTTTATGGAAGTTACACTATGAATCAATGAACAGAAATAAAATATCAATTTTCTCAGCGTGGTTCCTAATTCCCCTGAAGATGGATCTAGTCGTAGGATGCAAAACATTGGACAAAAACTTTGACACGTAAATCAAGAACAATATGATTCATTCTCAGCTTTGTTACTTTCTAGCTCACTTCTCCAATTCATAATTGTAAGATAAAATAGAAAAAGGACTCCAATACTTGGGCTGGGTCCAATGGTTATGTTAGTCAATGCTAGGGTTGGTCCTAACGCTGCCAGAAGTTAGATCCAAAGACTGCAAATCATTATAATTTTACATGATTTTAGGTGAAAATTTGTTGTACAATGCACCTCACAAATTCATTTAGGCACTTGTCATTGACAGAATAAATAGTTTCTATTGGGAGCATTCATCTAGGAAATATCACACCTGTATTCCCTTGTTTAAAGTTTAAATGCAGTCATGTACAGTATATGTACATATTCGCATTCAAGTGTTTGTCTGTTCAACACATTAGGTATATTCGACTTGAGGTGGTAAGAACGTTTTTATAGTAGCTTTGTTGCAAGAGGAGTTTTTAGAAGTCTGCAACTCACATTGACGGTTAAAAGCAAGACAGCTAAGAACAAACTCACATTGGTATTATAAAATATCATACCACTCTTAAAAAGAAAATCATGATTGCAAAGCTAAGAACAAACTCACAGAAAGTACTTACCGAATCTGTTAGATGAACTCTCCCAAAGGAGTCTTTGGAAAAAAAGCAACTCTAATGAATTAGAAGTTCTCTCAAAGAGTCCTTTGGAAAAAAGCAACTCTAATGAATTAAAAGATTTTTAGAACATCAGGGAAAGGTTTGCAATCATCAGCTAATTTAGTCATCTTAAACCAAACAATGAAACAAAGTTGGTGAATTTATTTTAAAATTAGATATTTTTATCATAATTTAAGTTATAAGAAGTTTTGAGAGTCGTAAAAA
The DNA here is from genome assembly GCA_037957365.1 of Torreya grandis. NCBI lineage: Eukaryota > Viridiplantae > Streptophyta > Pinopsida > Cupressales > Taxaceae > Torreya > Torreya grandis. The sequence goes on along the minus strand of JARHVA010000043.1, from coordinate 2,241,883 downwards.
CAATTTTAAGATCAATTCAAATTGAACCATACAAAAATTTTAAAAAAATTTTAGTATTTTTTTTTTTAGATTTATCAGTCACTAAAAAAAGGGGTAAACCAAACAAGCAGTCTATTCATCTGCAATTAATCAACCATTATATTAACAGAAGAGCCGTTTCTATTGTAACATTCATCTCAATAGCATAAGAATCATTAAATATTGAATTTATTCAGTTTATATATTTTAAGAGTATTAAACCAAACACTCCAACAAACTTATAATGATCATCTTTATCAAATTAAACATTCTTAAAAACAATACTCAATTAAACAAAATCAAGGGAATTAGTTCTAAAATTATCTGCATGCGGATTTCCAAAAGAAGACATACACCAAACTGGTTTCTCCCTCGGTAGCGTCTTAAAAAACTATATATAACATTCAATCAATCAGCTCCTGGCAATGGTGAATGCACTTCTCCATTCAAACATTTGAATGGATCATTAAGACCAATCTTCATATTTTTATACTCTTAAAGTACCCATATGAGATGCATTTTTACTCTATACATGCATGTAAAAGTGCAGGGTTTGACAGCTTGATGTAGTTGCATTGCAAGCCATGACTAAGAAAAACACAGTTTTAAACCAGGAATTCACCTGAATCTAAACTTTGCTGCAGCTTTTCTTAAATGCATTCATGCCCCAAAAAATTTTTAGCAGCAACCGTTCCAGAAAACACCGTTCACAAAAGAACCTAGTAAGTTTTAGAAGCCCATTCCATCCTCTAAAACAAACTCTATTTTTAAAAAAAAACCAGACCGACCTATGGTTCAAGTAAATTTAAAAGAAAATCGCCATCAAATCATCAGAAATTTATTTGAAACAAATTTAATAACAAACCAAACACGTCCGTTGCGAGATACTTCACAAATGAGTTTTGTGAGTGAGTCGAGTGGTGAAAGCAATTGTTGTGTCTCTACAGATCAAATTTTTTATTATATTTTTTTTAATAAATATAATATGTAAGGGAATAAAGATTTTATGCTTTTATTGTTCATAATGATTTGAGTACCATGTACCAATTTGAAACTTCCAATTAAAAATTTGGTTCCCAACATTTAAAAATTTAATTTAATTTAGGAAATGATTTATCTACTAATTCATTTAGTATTTTAAAATGGATTATAATTTATTTATAATAATTAATTAAATTATTCAAAAACTTAAAAATAAATTGATCGATCATTATTTTATTTATATATATCTATATATATAAATAATTTATTTAAAATTATTATTTAATATTTAATACATTGAATCTACTTTTTAACCTCAATTTCCATTATATTTATTTGCTCAAATATTATTTTGAATTCCTTTTAAAATATAATTTCTCTTAAAATAAAAAGATATTCAAGAATTATCATTATTGAAATAAGGGCTGACGCCTTGTCGCTAAACATTTTATGTTGAAGTGGACATGTAATTAATATGTGATAATTTTCTTATCAAACCACATGATTAAGTTACAAAACATTAATAATATTTATTCATAACCAATAGATATTGCTTAACATTGGCAGTATTTATTTATAATTAAATATAAAATTAATTTAAATTGATATTATTTAACGTATGAAAATTAATATATGAATATATTAATATTTTAGAGAATATAGTTAATAAAATTTATAATATCATTAGGATTTTTATAATATAATTTAATAAAATATTTTATTAGCATATAATTATTGAAATTCAAAATTTAAATTAATCCATTATTTTTTATTTCAAATTAATAATCTTACTTTTACTTTAAAATAAGAAATAAATATAATTATAGAGATTCAAATTGTCATGATTAATAAGAGGCATAAAAAATATATTTTTTTAATAAAATAATTTAAAAAATTATACATTTTTTAAATATTAATGGTATAGTTGAAAATTACAATTTTAATATTTAAAAAAAAATAATAATTTATTTATGAAAATAAATAGTATTTATGATAAGATATTGCCTAAATAATATTTATGATAAGATTTGATATGCTCAACAATTAATTAATGTTTTAGAATTTATATATATATATATATATATATATATATATGGAATGCATCTAATTAAATATATTCACAATAAAAAATAATTAATGATATTAAATAATTATAATAAAAAAATTAAAATAGTAATTAATAATGATATAAATTGTCATAGTGATTGATTGTTATGATGTCAGCATAGGAATATTCTCAAATAACATTCTTAGGAATATTCTAATACTTATATGAAAAAAAATTTAATTTTTTTTATAATTAATAAAATCATATGTATTTTAAAATTTTTGATTCGTTGAATAAATATGAGTTATTTGCCGAAGTAAAATCATCAGTATCTACTATGGCAGAGATTAAAAAAAATAGAAAGTAAATGAAGAATGGTAAGGTGGCACGACTAATATTATGTGCCATTATGACACACCTATCCACATAAAGTTGAAATTTTTGATGCCCATAATTTTCGGCCATGTGAAAAGAGCATTGGCCTCGTACTAAGATTTACCAGATAGTGCATTATCTTAGGTGATTCATAAAATATACTTGGAATATGGTAGGTAGGTAGAATATGATTTGATGATTATGTTCTTTATGTTTTTTCGATTATCGGTAAACGCTTTTGGGATTTTTGAAAGGGTCTTGACCCTTATACAAACAACACACTAGGCCCACACTGCGAAATTAAATAGTAAAGTCTACTTAAAAAAACAAAAAATTAGTAACAACATAGCAACATCAATTTATTAATACATCGAGCCAATAGTCAAGATAAAACAAAATTATACAACCAAACAACCAAGAGAAGGTAGTTACATCATAAGCTCATAGTTAGAAACAAGGAAAATCTAAAGGGTTATAGAAACACAACACTCAAAGGAGAACCGAGATGAATAAAAGAAAGACCAACACTAGAAAACCCCTAAATAACACCTATAGAATCATCCAACTGCCAAAACCAATCTTCTTCCTCATCGAGAAAGAAGACGATCTAACATCCATCTCTCACTATTTTCAATTTTAGAATGTGCCTTATGTTACCTCTCTCACTGTTTTTAATTTTATCATTAATTATTAAGAAATTACTTTTATTAAAATTTTAATAGTGAAGTTAAATCTATAAAAAATAAGGAAAATAATTTATTTTGAGTTCAACAAGATTTGTAAGCATGAGTATTTCTCAGATTTTTCAAGAGTATAAAATATTGAAGGTAATATACCAAGTAAAATACAATTCAACCAAACAATTCGGTGAAATAGGAATGTGTCACTATAAGATCTTCAATGTTACAATGAACACTTACTTTCTTCTAGAATACTTTATAGGATGTAGTGATAATAAATGTCAGATGCTCTTTCAGATTTCCTTAAATTTTTGGATGTATTTTTTTATATGTTTGTATTGATAGCTTGATCCATAGTTTACATACTCGTACTTGATAAATACTTGCCCAACACCCAAAAAATTTACTTGGAAAATACTTGACAACTTAAAAAAATACTTAAATTTTTTAATAAGACAAATATTTTATATAAATTACAGTTATAAAATGTATCAAATGAGTCTGTAAAACATTGGGAAAGTGTTTTATATTAGATTTGTAGACATATAGAGCTTAATATTACATAATCATGTACATACTACAACAAACTGATATTTATAAATTTATGATGATTGTCATTGAAAATCATCATTATAAACTACATATGAATGCAAAATACAAGTTTCTCTTCCCTGCTCTATGAAGGGTTAGGCAAGTACTTACATAGGAATCATGAGTACTTGCCACAAGTAATTTGTAAATACTTGTGATTATTTAAACATAAACTCTACAAGTTTAAATGGTGAGTATTCACCTTGCTAATTTTCTTGCGAGTACTTGATTACTCAACGAGTACCCACCTAGTATGCAAACTATGGCTTGATCCATTATTTTCAATGCACTAATGCAACCATGTATTTATATACCTCTTGAATTTGAATGAGGACCTTATTGATGTGCAAATTGACATTGAACGAATGAAAATATTGACAAGATGGAACTATAGGACTTGGGTGCCCCTAATTGGACCCACAAAGCACACTCCTCCAAAAATGTACATTGTATATTTTCGAGCCCTAAAAATGACAATGTATAGTTATGAAGGACCACCAAACCTTAAAAAAATAGAGGGAAGAGGGAGAAAAAACAAAGAAAAAGGAAAGAGAAGAATATGAAAAAAGGACATGAAAAATGACCGATAATTTATTATAGTCTAATTTTAACTAATGATCGATAAGTACATATCTAAACTATTTTAAGATATTTTATAGTTTTGAAATTCATTTTGATTCAAATAATCATTCATATATATATATATATATATATATATATATATATATATATATATATATATATGTATGACCCTAGAAACAATAATGTATGGTTCTGAAAGACCACCAAAAGTTAAAGAAAGAGAGAGGGAAGAGGGAGAAAGAACAAGGGAAAGAGGAAAGATGAGGACGTAAACTGTTGGGGATCAACCAACAAACTTGATTACTATTTGTAAGCAACTAAACACGGAATTAAATCAGAATTGAAAGCAACTAGAATCAGAAACAACAGATAATAAGAGATACAAGAAATCACCCTGAAAACTTGTATTAAACTCTTCCAGAAGGAAATACAATGAAGAAAATCACACTTTCTTCTCACACCTCTCAGATGTACATATCTCTTTCCCTCAAGAGTTCTCTCTCTCAATTACAATCAATTCCAACAACCTGGATTGATACACATATACAAAATGTATTCTACTTCTACATCTTACAATAAGCTATGAAGGTCTATCCCCATTATATAGAATTAGGGATCATGAGCTATGCAATTACAACCATCAGATACACCTCCTAATCAAGGGCTCAAAACAGTCCTACTAAAGATAGAGATGTGGACTTAAGACTAACACTTAATCTTATCATGCAAACATTCTGTTCATCCATGAAAATAGACTTTCTGGATGCACAGGTGACCGACGTCGACAGTTCCCAGTCGACACCTGACCGACATCGGTCGCTTCTGACTGACGTCGGCGACTGTGTAACTCCAGCAACCTGCAATATCCTCATTTGGTGAAGCTTTTAGCTCCACAACTCAACATAAACAAATGATGATGATAAGAAAAAATGATTGACAATGTACTAATAGTCTAAGTTGACCCAATAATCAATAAATATATAATTACTTTAAAATAATATAATTTTACAATTAATAAATACATAGAAACCATTTTAAGATATTTTATGGTTTTAAAATTCATTTTGATTGAAATAATCATACCAATTTCATATATATATATATATATATATATATACCAATTTCATATATATATATATATATATATATATATATATATATATATATATATATATATATAAATAATTTGTAAGGTTAATAAAATATTTTCAATTTTTTTCATATTTATTTGATGAAAGTAAAATTTAATAAATACAAGTATATAAGTTTAAATTTGAAAGGAGTCATAAAATAAGTATAAAAAGGATTAAGGATGATATGACTAGCAATTCCTCAAAGGTACAAGTTATATTGGGAGGGGTGTTGCTTGATATTTTGGTGAAGTGAGGTTTTGTAAAGTGAAAGAGTGTAAATTGGTAGTTGTACCTCACTCTTCAATATCACTAATTGGTAGTTGTACACAATTGGTAGTTGTACACAAAAGGTAATTGAATTGTTTATGATTTAATTTGCATATAATTTAACAATGTGAGCTTAGCAATCCAACAATATCACTTCTTTTGCAAGGACTAAAATAAATGTTTGTAAGTTTGTTGTGATGTAAAAATTGTTACAAAGTGTGCAATATATTATACATTTTGTGTTGAATATAGACAGAGGCAAATGAGGGGTCAAGACATAATAGATTGACAAGTAAATTATAAAGAGAATTGATCTTATATATAAAAAAATATAAACATGTTAGATATATGAAAATCAAGACAAAATAGTTGTTTATTGGATATGTATCTTTAAAGTAATTAAGAGGCAAAAGGATTGTTTATTGGATAAGTATATTTAAAGTAATTAAAATTATAATGGCACCAACATAACATATACTGTTACATCTCAATTTTTTTATTAAACTTGATTTGTTTATTGAACAAATATTAATGGGGTTAATGTTGTTTAATTACTGTTATAACAAACTATTTTCATTTATGTTGATGTATGACAGACATATAATGATTATTTTATGTGACTCATTATTTGTTGGTTAGCTGTACATGAGTTTCATATGCATGTAGTTTATGCTTATTCAATATTGTTGTGCTTTACCAATATTTTTATTGATTATCATTATTACGAGTTAACTATAAGGTGGATGTAGGAGATAGTCCACTATCTAAACAGATATGAAGGGAGAGTATCATCAGAGAGGGTGATACAAATGATTACATTAGAGGTAAACAAATTAGACAAGGAACCCTACACACATCACATAGTACAAATAAATGCATGATTGTTTAGTAGTAAATAGTTATGTGTTTGCTTTAATTTTAGTGTGTTTGGTTATTTTGTGATTGATCCTATTGATTGGTTTTTGATCCATAATTAGATGTTATTTTGGTCATGGTTGCAGTTTCTACTATTCTCTATGATTATGATGTGTTGTTATTACAAGATATTATAATTATATATGTTCTTTAGACAATTTTACTTGTGAACAATTGACTGCATGAATCCATACAAGCAGAATCTACCTACGAGCATTCAACATAAAATTATCATTATAACACATTTATGACATGGAAATAAATTACATTTATAGTCATTTACAAATTGATTTTTAAATAAACATTATCTAACCTAGACCCTAGGTGAAAGCGACTAATGTGGTATCTAGGGTGACATGGTTTTTGAATACCTAAGGGGCTAAATTGGGTATGAAACTTTATTGTTTAATATTTAAAATTGTTATATGCATTTGAATTATTAACATAATTATAATGTTTATTGACAAACGCTTTTGTCAACCTTAATTAGGGAGTCATAATTTTGTCTTTGCTCGATTGAACCATGTAAGTTGGAATAGCTAGGGTTCGACTATGAGTTGAGAGAAGATATTAAGGTGATTATGTTGTTTTGGCGATTAAAGTTGGAAGTTGTTAAGGTATGCTGATAATTTTTGGTGTTATGGCAAGTCATTCTTGGGAATTTAGGTTGGAGAAGGGTTCGTCATAAAATTAAGGGTTTCAGGTGACATGATAATGACTGTGAAAATAATAAAATATGGAGTTTTTTGAAATGGAAGCAGGTCATGGTCAACAAGGAGGAGATATAAGAAAAATGGGGTTTTTCTTGTAGTCAAAGAGGAAAATTTACTTCAGGGGCACTCAAGAGATAAGGATTATTCTTTGGCTTACCCTAAAAATGATGTATTGATGTTATAAATTTTATAGTTGAAATGATTATGGGGTTTTTAAAATAGTTTTTTAGAATTTAAACCATTATGAAAAATCAAGGATTTGACCTTGTGGGAGGAGGAATCCCCCCACATAATCGAATCAATGATTCGACTCAGGGATAACATAAATGTGGGAGGTTAGGGTTAATGGTAAAAATGAGTTTCTTTTGTGTAAGATTATGACATGACTATGTTTCATTCAAATAATAAGAAGATTGTGTGTTATTTATGTTTGCCATATGGTTGTGGATGAGTAATAGGGAATGACTTAAAGACTTTATTTTGGACATTTGATTTGTTTGGAATGAAACTGGGTTTTTGATGATTATTATATGGCTATGTTTTTATTTCATTTACATTTTGAAATGGTTGTGTATTACTATTTTGTTAAACAATTGTATGTGTTGATTGAATGGAATGGTTGGGAGATGGTTTCCAATTTAACTCAGGTTAAATAATTGAATATGTATAACATCATTATTAGCTGACTGTGTGTAATTTAATCAAATATATATAGCAGGTATAATATTATATTTTTATAAAATAAATGTGAGTGTTGTTTAGTTGTGTGGTCTCTAGGTTTGAACATTTAGTCACAACAGAAAAGAAATATAACTGGGTGTATTGTTTGTGAGAAAGTTTAATAGGAGAAATTGACTTAGTTTTAACTTATGGCTAATAAATTGATTTTAACAGTGGGTTTAGTATGCATAAAATACTATGTTAATTTGTAATAAGTTTTTATAACAAAAATTGTTATTGTATAATTCATTGTGTTGATTATATGTTGAGTAATATATAATTGGTTTGACTAAGTAATATAAATTATTATTTTAAGTGATCATTGTCTTGAATATATATACAAAGTAGTATATAGACTAAGATATAAGTTGTCAGTAGAATTGTTTCATAATGTTAAATGGTTGTATATAATTAGATGAATGATTGAAAGATATTTAATTAATTCGTAATGATATTACACACACATATGAGTATAGCCATTTATATATATTGTCATTACGAATTAAGTTGCTAAGGATTATAAAATATATATAAATATAAGTAGACATACATAGTATATATGTATATGTAGATACTTTAGAAGGTATATAGATGTTTGTTTATAGTGAATAAATGTGTTCATATGTAAACTGTGATGTATTTCATTGATTTACAATATGTTGTTTTAGTTATTAATTGAATGAAAATCAATTAATTATTGTTTAGATTAAATAAATATTGTGGTTATTATATTTATTTAATTGTTTGAGATTAATGTATAATTTTTGAATTGTGTTTACTTTTATTATAAGGCTTATGAAAAGGGGCATTTTACATAAAATTGGTAAATACTTAATTATTATAAATATTGTTAGTAATCAAATTATTTATAATATTTCTTTTTTGGAAATAGACATTAGATTATATTGGAACTTAGGAAATATGACAACATATTTTACGTTATTATATTGTATGTAATTACTTCATGTTTTCTTTATATTTAAATAATGCGTTATTGTTACATGATAATTCTGTGAAAATCTTGTATAGGATTGACTTAATAAATTCAGGTATTAATAATACTAAGGAAATAATATTGTGAGAAGGTTTTCACGCATTTATTTAGGGTCATTAATATATAAAATTTAAATAAAATTTGATTGAGTGTGTGTGTGTGTGTGTGTGTGTGTGTGTGTGTGTGTGAATATGATTGATCTATGTAATCTATAAACTATATGAAAATTTTGGCCAAAGTAATGTTTATAGTTGAACATTATAATTTTACTTGTTTAATTAATATGCATGTATGCACGATGTCATGTTAGAATGAATTTTTTTATGATGTGATGCATATAATGAATATCTTATAAAGCACAGGTTCTAGTTGACATTTCGATTCTTGCATCGTTATCATCTGCTTATCTGTGGATGGTAGGATATTTCGTAGTTGGACAATTATGCAAATGATCTATGATCCGTAGTTGATATAGAAAATCACTTTGATGATGCTCTCCCTCTCCTTCAATAGTCAGCGAATAGAGACTTATATTCATGATTACATTATATATATATATATATATATATATATATATATATATATATATATATATATATATATATGGCGAGATTGTGATGCTCGATTGTTTCTTAGAATAATGTATATATCTATATTCACTCTGATGTAAAAACTTGTATAATTTTACTTTAATAACCAACAATTTGCTATTCTTATTGTATAAATTTATTATATAACTTTCAGCAGTTTGTTGTGATAATATTCAGTAGATATATAGTTTGGGATAGATTGAATTTGTAATTTTGCTTAATGTGTTAATTTGATTATTATCTAAATGAATCATAACTATTTAATTATATAAGATGCATTTTAGTTAAAGATCAAATATCTTATCATTTAAATGGTGGATGGAGATGGGCGCGATGGATGAGGGCGAGCAGGAGGGCGCGACAGGGCAGAAAGTAGGGTGCAGCTATAGGGAAGTGCTTGGACTACAACAGGCATCCCAGGGAGCGTGCAACAGTGGTAAGGCTCCACTTTTGCAAGGTTTAGGTTCTTTTGCTGCTCTTGAGCAACCAAGTATGCGCATCCCCAAAGTCATCAGCTGTCTGGAAAGATGCAAGGAGAGGCCCAAGTTGGTTATACCAATGGAAATGATTGCTGAAGACATTGAATACTATTCCAATCACTCCCTGTACTGCAAGTTTTTGGGGCTTAAGACGTCACTATTATTCCTGGAAGCATGGGCTCAGAGGACGTGGGCACCGAAAGGAGAAATAGATATTACATTGCTGGCCAATAGCTATTTCATGGTCACTTTTACCTGTATAACAGATTGTCAAAGAGTTTTTGCTGGAGGTCCTTACTTCCATAATCAAGTGGGATTGTTTATCAAGCCCTGGCATGCCGATTTCATACCTTTAGAGGAACTACCAAACTGTGTCCTGGTGTGGGTGTATCTGCCCCACTTTCCAGTGGAATGCTGTCGAGAAGACACTCTCCAATTGCTTGCATCCTTGTTGGGAAGGCCAGTCAGTTCCTTAATGTCACTCCTAGGGAAGAAGGTAATGACTTATGCCCGCATTTGTGTTGAAATTGATCTTAGTAAGCCATTACCAGATGCTGTTGAAATGAGTGCGGCCCCTTTTTCATGGGTACAACAGCTAGATTATGAAACCATCTCTTTTCACTATTGTCTATGTCATGCTTATGGGCATTTGTAGCGATGGTGCCCCACCTCAAAATCCATTGCACCTCAGCCAGCTCAATCTACTCACACTCCTTCTGGTATTGACAAGGAAAGGGGTCCGATTCTAGGTGAGGTGTCTGAAACTGATGGTTTTATGTCAGTTAAAGGCCGATATAGAAATAGAGGCCAAAAATGGTCCTTGAAGGAAAGACAATTAGATGACTCGCTCAATAGATTTGAAATATTAGATGACCTTAATCAGCAGGAGGTGAATTCCAGGTTGATGATTTTGGACCAGGGGATTGAGGGACCAGCTCAAGAGACCAATGCTTCAAGGGATTTAATTGAAACACAGGATGCTGGAGATTGTCATATGGATATGGACTAGCAGCTGATAATTTTAGAAGGAGTGACTTCCTCAGTTGCTCCCCTTAAAGAAGACAAAAATATGCCCCTTATTGAGAAAATTGGGGACTCAAGGGCAGCAAGAAGCAGTAAATCTTCTCCTCATCTCAGACTTATGAAAAAAGACCTTAAGAAAGGAGGGGGAGAGAAATCTAGTAAGCCTGGCAGAAAAAAGACCTGGAAAAGATCAAGCTAATGGGAGAGACTTTGGTGGAGTCGGGGTCAGTAAAGACTCTGGATGCACACTTTTTGAACCCTCTGAAATGATTATAATATCTTAAAATGTAAGGGGTTTGAACAATAGCCCCATACAAAATGATGTTCACACCCTGATTAAAAATCATACGCTGGATGTTCTTTTCTTGCAGGAGACTAAGCTTTCAGTTGAAGACATGTCCAGACTAGCGCCCAAGTTGTGGAGGCAAGGAGAATATCAATGCATTAGCGCTACCAGATACTCAAGAGGACTAGCTTGTCTATGGAACCCACAAAAGATTGGCCTCATAGGCTGGTTGACTTCTAAGTACTCCATGACTATGATTGCTTCTAGCTTTGAGACGGGGGAAGTCATTCTCTTCTCCAATATCTATGCTCCCAATGATTGGCGGGGTAAAAACTCCTTATGGGGCCACATAAGTTTTGTCCGTAGCCTGGCCCCCTTCCACCCTTGGATTTTGGCAGGTGATTTTAATGCTATTCTTGATTTGACTGAAAAGAGTGGTGGCATGTCAACGCTGGACCCATTTGCTTTGCTAATGCGCAACTACATTGAAATTTGAATTTAGTTGTCATCAGGCCCAATAATGGACAATTTACCTGGAACAGCCACATGAGTGGGCAACATTGCATAGCTGAGAGACTTGACCATTTTCTGGTCTCAACTTTTTGGGTTGGAGGTATGTGGTCTATGAGGTCTGAAATTTTGGACTAGAGAGGATCAGACCATTGGCCCATCAAGCTTAATAGTGTCTCACAGTATCACTCGCACTCTCCTTCTTTCAGATTTCAACTCATGTGGATGCGAGATCAATCTCTACATGAGTGTGTTGCCAATTGGTGGCATTGGGGTAGGCCTGCCCATGGTACGACGATGTACATTTATGCCAAAACACTGCAATATGTGAAGTACAAGCTCAAGCAGTAGAATCACCAAAGTTTTGGGAACATTTTCCATGCTAAGCCTGCTGCACAAACCAAACTTGATGGTATCACGAGAATAATAAGGGAAGAAGGGCTGACTGAAGACTTATTGTAAGAAGAAACACAGGCTGTGAAAGACCTAGAGGAATGCGAGCTACAGGAGGAAATATTTTAGAAGCAGAAAGCTCAAGTTGAATGGCTCCAGGAGGGGGACAGAAATAAATCCTTTTTCTTCAATTCATCCAAAGCCAGGAGACATGGCAATTCTATTTCGGCCCTGGTCAATGAAAGAGGTGAGCGGCTTAACTCCTTTTCGATAATTTCAGAGGAGGTAGTGCAGTACTTCTCTACTCTCTTTAGGGAAGAAGCTAACAGGGAATCACCAGAAGAAGCTCAAGTTCTCTTCTGCATTCCATCATTGGTGACGCGTGAAATGAATAAAAATTTAATGAAACCAATCACACTTGGAGAGCTTGAGGAAACCATTGTTCAGATGAAAAAAGAGAAAGCAGTTGGACCTGACGGCTTCCCAGCTGAATTCTACCAAGAATTCTGGGATATCATCAAACTTGACCTTTTAGCTGTTATCCAAGAATCTCAGAGGAATAATAAAATGCTTAAGGCTACAAGTGCGACCTATCTTGCTCTCATACCCAAATGCGAAGGTGCTGATAGGCTAAGTCAATTCTGCCCTATATCCCTTTGCAATATTGTTTAAAAAATTATATCTAAAATCATTGCAGATAGGTTAAAAAGAGGGCTAAGTGCTGTGATCTCAGAAGAGCAAAGTGGTTTTGTGGAAGGCAGACAAATCTTGGACGGTATTGTTATTGCTGTTGAGTCCATTCACTCCATGGCCAGCTCAAAAGATAAGGTGATGTTCATTAAATTAGAGATGGCCAAAGCCTTTGATAGGGTCAGATGGTCATTCCTGCGAAAGGTTCTTAGTGCTTTTGGCTTTGCAGACAAATGGACTCAATGGGTCATGAGCTGCATTTCCTCAGCTTCCTTCTCAGTGCTTATTAATGGAGAACACACGGAGCTTTTTGGTGCTACAAGAGGGTTGCGACAAGGTGATCCTCTGTCTCCGTACCTTTTTTTCTCCTTGCTGAAGGTTTGGGGAGGTTGATCAACAAGAACAGAGATGAAGGACATATCCAAGGATGGTGATGGGGATGAGAATTACCGATGCAATCACACCTACAATTTGCATGACACTACCTTTATGGGCATGGCCACAATGACTGAAGCTGCTAATTTACACAGGGTGTTAGATGTTTATCTAATGGCCTCAAGACAAGGTCAATGAAGGTAAGTCATCCATCTTCTTCTTCAACACTTCAGGCCCTATTCAATAGCAGATAGCAAGGACTCTGCATTTTTAGATTGGGACTCCCCCCTTGATCTACTTGGGTATCCCTATCTCGGCTGGCCGTACATCCAAAGAATCTTGGCAGACTATTTTGGAGAAATTTTGGGTGAAGTGAATCATTGGACACACAAGTGGTTATCCTTTGTGGGCCGGGTTCAACTTATCCAATCTGTGGTGCAAGATTTACCTATTTACAGCTGTATGCTCCAGGTTGCCTCGATGGGAATTGTTAAGGAGTTTGATTCAGTTACCAGACAATTCTTATGGGCTGATAATCTGAACTCCACTAAATGGAGCCTTATTAGATGGGAGATTGTCTGCAGTCCCAAACAATATGGTGGGCTCGGTTTGAGGCAGATGGACTTAAATGGTATTGCTTTGGCAGCCAAACTTTATTGGTGATGGTGCACCGAACAAGACAATGCTTGGGCCAAAATTCTCTCATAGAAGTACTACTCCAGAACCATTCAGAGGGACATTCCTCGCTATCCGCTTATTGGGAAAGGTTCGGCAATATGGGGTACTCTCAAAAAAGGGGCTGCTCTCATCAAGGATGACTTATTCTGGATTTGTAAATAGGGATCCAAGGCTCTCTTTTGGTCTGACTCTTGGGATGGTTATCCTCCCATCATTTCTTAGTTTCCAAATTTGTTTAACCTTTGTCAGAGATTCCTTGATGTTGGCTAGTCTCGAGTGAGTGACTTCAAAGTTTACATTACACAAGGACAGGTGGAGGTAGCTCACTGAAAAGCTTCTGAAACTTGGCCTGTTAATGGGACGCAAGAAGAGAATGAGGAGTTGTTGAGAATCCTTTCAAGGCATCGATGTAGTCCTCTTCAGGAGGAGGATGAGCTAGCTTGGTCTCCCAATCCCAAGGGAGCTTACACAGTTTCATCTGGATATCAGGGTTTACTTCTTCAGAGATTGGGCAGGGGGGAAGTGCATTGGTGGAGACAGGTCTGAAATAAATTCACATGGCCTAAATGCAACTATTTTGCTTGGATACTGGCTTGGAACAGGTGCTTGACCTGGGACAATCTCCGGAAGAGAGGTTTCCAAGGCCCTTCAGTATGTGTTATGTGCAGAGTGGCTAAGGAGGATTCAACACACCTTTTTTTACGATGCCCCTTTGTCTTGCAACTCTGGCATTATTGGTGGGATGTTGGCAGCGCGCATGTTTTCATGCTCAATCTGTGGTCAATTTATGGAATGAAATGGGAGAACCCTCCTCAAGGATGCCCTTCCTGCAGGACATATGGCTGGGTGGCCCCAGTTTTTTGTTCTGGTAGATCTGGCTTGAGAGAAATAGGCAAATGTTTTGGGGGGTGAGGGTCATGGTGCAGCAAGTATGGCAAAAAGTGGTGGGGATGATCCAAGAAACCGTCCAAGTAAAGAGCGTGATTTGCCTTCCTTTGACCAAATAGGACGCTCAGGTGGTGGCGCATCTTGGATTCCAGCAGTTAACTGGTAAGTCAGCGTGTGTCAGGAGGAGCAAGCAGGTCAAAGAACATATTCTCAGGACTGGTTAGTGGCAATGCCCCCTAGTGGGATTTTCAAGTCAATATGGATGGTTCCTCCAGAGGTAATCCGAGACCCGCGGGTACTGGAGGGATAGGAAGGGATTCTGAAGGTACGATGATTTTTCTTTTTGCGGTTCCTGAGGGGCTGAAAACCATTAACATGATGGAAGGCCAGGCCATTCTTTATGCCCTTGAGAAGGCCCAGGCGTTAGGTTGGCGTAGGATTATCTACGAATCAGACTCTCAAGTCTTGATTAACCTGCTCATTAAGAGGAAAGTGGTGGACGTCAATTGGCAACTATCTCTGATTGTGCAACAGATTTTGTGGATTTGCTCGCTTATGGATAGCATTACTTTTGCTCACATTCCGTGTGAATGGAACAGGGCAACAATTTTTTTGGCTAAATGGGCGTCAGACCATTTGGATGGTGGAAACATTGAGGATTGGGGGTCTCTCTCCCCGACATTACATTCTGATTTGGAAAGAATTTTGGAGGCTGATAGGGAGGTTCATAATATTGTCTAGTTGGGCGTGTGCCTAGTTTTTCAGTTTTTGCTGCTTTCTTCTGTTGGTTTTTGCCCCCCATTCTTCTTGTAATGCTTTTCTTTACTTATTAATATTATTTTTACCCCTTTATTAAGAAAAAAAGATCAAATATCTTATCTTAATTGAGAATAATATAATTTAGAATATTAAAGTAAAATAATTTAAAAATATATATTTTTTTCGAGTTAAATCGAGAGAGGTTCTAACATATACTCTTGTCATAGTACATATATATGATAATATTAAGAATACACATTAATAAAAACTCATAGGTTAATGCAGTGGATATATCTTTGTTCCTGTAATAATATTTGTATTTCAAATTGTAATTGATTCTTGTTGGATACATGGATACACGACTACGAAGGAACTTATAGTTATTTTAGATTAAATAATTTTTTTAGTTAAAAAAATAAATTTACATTATTATAAATTAAATTTAAAAATTATATTCTTACATGATAATTAAATAAAATGATATAATGAAAATAAAATATTTTTAAAATAATTTTATACATAATTATATTAGATAGTTTTATTAAGAAATAATAAAATAAAAAGACAATAAATAAATAAATTAATTGAAGATGTAAAAATTTAAATATGACAATTAATTTTATTTTGTTATGTAATTTTTACAACTATTTATGACACAAATCTATTGTAACCTGATTCTCAAATTAAAATGTATTAAATTAGTTGGTTTAAAAAAATGAACTTCCCATTTTTTTAAAATAAAAATGACAATAAAACAATTAGTATTTTTTTTCCCTCCTCCTACTGGGGTTTAAAATAAGTTTGTAAGCTGCCATGCTCATCTCACTCTATATCTTCATATTAATCATGTTTCAAGTTTATATTAGAATTCATAATAATAAAAGGATGAGTGATTTTAAATATATATACATATTTTATATGAAAAATATACCACTAGATTTTAATTGTGTGTATATATTTGTTTGTGGTTGAAACGATTGACATTTGGTCTACCGATAATATTAATTTCTATTTACATATAAAATACATTAAGATCAGTGGATGAATTAAATCATTAATATTTCTATTGCTTTCAACTCGAATTCAATGTTTAATGGGATGTGACTTACAATATTTTCACATCATCATTTCTTATTCGGACATGTACGGCTCATCACTAATCAACAAAGAGTGCATAATTTTATTTAATTCAATGTACTTGATGCCACCTTCCCAATTTCAATAAAATAATATATATTTTAAAAATATGTGTAAAAAAATAATATATATTTTAAAAATTTGTGTAATATTTTTATGAGCTATCAGAATTAATAATTGTTTATAATTTAAATATATTAATTATTGTAATGAAGAATTCTATAAAATTTATTGTAATAATTTCATATGAATTGTATTTAATGTTGATGAGAATTAGAGGAATATTTTCAAATAATACTTAAAAAAATAGGTTAAAATTTAAATGATTAATTTTATGTAAAATTTTAAAACAACTAAAATTATATTAATTTTAATTTTTTGATTGACCGTCTCAAAAGTAATTAATTGAAAAATGAATCTTATAGTTCCAAATTAATAAATAAAAAACTAAATGAAAAATGGTAAGATGGCACGGTTAATAAAATGTGCCATCATGACACACTTATCTACATAAAGTTGAAATTTTCAACACCCGTAATTTTGAGCCACGTTAGAAAAACATTGACCCCGTACTACAATTTATCAGATTTTACATTATCCTAGGCACTTCATTAATTATACTTGGTATATGGTAATCAGGTAGAATCTAATTTAACGATTATGTCTCTTATCTTACCTCTCTATTTTCAATTTTAGCATTAATTATTAGTCCCAGAGGGTTTCTCCCTCCCAATCTCAGAGGGTTTATCCTTCCATGGGATTATAAGTATCAATTTTGTTTAACATAGAATTCATCATTGTCGAGGTGGCCAATCGAATGGTATTATTTTTGCATGCGAGTTAAAAATATAGTTCTTGTCCAAGATTTAGTTGCAAGGTTTTTAATGGGGGGTATAATAATATTATGCCTTGTAATTTGATTGGTCAGAAGATTTATATCTTATTGCAAACTTCACACAACATGATGAGGACAATACCACATAACCGCACAGGCTACATAGCTTATTTGTCGTTGAATGTTATATTTTAGAGGCCATGTTTATTAATGCATTTTATTGTTTGTTATTGAATGGTGGATTTTTTTCATTGCATTGCGTTATAAAAAAATGGGACAAATACGGGGAGTATTCATAGGGTTGTTGTGATGGAGCTTTTCATTCCAAGTAGTTTATTTTTGTTTCTATGGTTTGGTTAGTGTTTCTGTTGGGTCAGTGCATGTTATTTTCCATGCTTATTAATGTGTTTTATCGTTTGGGTTGTTATGGTGAAGTTTTACATTTCAAGTAGTTTATTTTTCGCTGAAATGGTTTGTTTAGTGTTTTTGTTGGGTTGTTGCATGTTGTTTTTCAAGGGTTTATTTAGGATTTTTGTCGGTGGTTGTATATGTCTTGAACTATGTTCTTTTGCTCATTATGTTATAACAATGCTATAATAGATTGCCGATGTTTTAATTTTATTGTTATGTAGTTTGTTTGTAATGCATGTATTCAAGGCTTATATATGTATATGTTGTTTTTATTTGCAAGGCTAGGTATCATCTTCCAATTTGAAAGGTTGGGCATCATCTTCTAGGCAAGGCATTTAATTCCTTCTAATCTTTGCCTATACAATTGTTATTTGCTTGCATGCGTTAGCTATAAAAAAATATAGTTTCAAATCATAGTGGAAAAAAATACTAGAATCCTAGTTTATTGATTCCAAGTAACTAGGCAAATTTGAAAAAAAAAGTGCCTATAGACATAGATGTAAGATGTTTTTTCAAAAAAAAAACTGTGTTACAATACTTTTAGGACGTATTTTTTGTGTATGCTTTAAATATTTACAAGTTTTAAACATGTACACTAGAAAATGCCCTGGCTTGGACTTCTTTTTTACATGTTTTTTGGGGGTTTGTTTGTGATTTGTGGTAGGTCTGCGTTTGTATTTTTCAAGTCATTTGCAGTGCATGTATTCTGGGTAACCAAGGGTTTATTCAAGGTTTCCACTGTGGGTCACATATGTTTTGATCTATGTCCTTTTGCTCATTATGTTATAAAAACACTATTCAAAGGCATATCAAGAGGGTCGTTGCGATAAAGCTTTGCATTCCAGGTAGTTTGTTTTTTGTTGTGATGGTTTGTTTAGTTTCAAATGGTAGCATAAAGAAAAATACCAAAACTCAAACTTGTTGATACTAAGTATTAAAGCAAATTAAAAAAAAGTGCCATTGAATGTAGATGTAAGGTGTTTGTTTTTAATAAAAATATATGTAACAAAAATTTTAGGCTGTGCTTTTTTGGTATGCTTCAATTCTTTGCAATTCTTAAACATGTGTATTGGGAAATAACTCGGTTTAGAATTTTTTTTTGCACACTATTTTTCGAGAGGTCATTTACAATTTGTGCTTGGCCTGCCTTTGTTTTTTACACGCTATTTACAATGCATGCATTCCAGGTAATTTGGATTTTGTTTTTTGTTGCAATGGTTTGTTTAGGGTTTTTTCTCAGTCATTGCTTGATGTTTTGCAAGGGTTTATTTAGAGTTTTTGTTGGGGTTCACATATGTCTTGCTCTGTGTTTTTTTTTCTGGTAGTGTTTTAACAATGCTAGAATAAATTACCAATGTTTTGCTTCTATTGTTATGCAAGATGTTTGTAGTGTGTGTATTCAAGACTTGTATACTTGTCTGTTGTTTTCATTTTCCAGGTTGGGTGCCATCTTTTAGGCAAGGCATTCAAGTCCTTGTAATATTTGTTTGTGTAAGTTTGCAGTACATGTGTTCCAAGCAATTTGTTTTTCATTTTTTTGGTTGAATTGGTTTTTTTAGAGTTTTTGTTGGGTCATTGCACGCTGCTTTCCAAGGGTTTATACAAGATTTGTGATGGAGGTCACATATACCTTGATCTATTTTTTTTGTTGGTTGTGTTGTAACAATGGTAGAATAAATTACTAATACTTTGGTTTTATTGTTATGTAAAGCATTTGCAGTACAAATATTCAATGTTTGTATACTTGTATATTGTTCTTATTTATGAGGCTTAGTGCGATCTTCCAAGTAAACCATTCAAGTCTTTGTAATACTTCCCTATGCAATTTTTATTTACTATTGATGGATTAACTATGAATAGATATAATTTAAAATGGTAGGGAAAAAAATACTAGAACTCTACCTTGTTGATGCCAAATATTTAAACAAATAAAGCAAAATAAAATGTGCATGTGGACATAGATGTTTAGTGTTTTAAAAAAAATTGCGTAAGACAATTTTTACGCTGTGTTTTTTTTGGTGTCATGTAGGTGTTTTAGATTTTAGAAATAGTGCGTGTAAAAAAGAAAATAATATATGAGAAAAAATACATGTAAAGATGTGAAGCTTTTGATAAGGTTTCAAGACTTGAACATGCATACTAGAAATGGCTCAAAAAATAAACAAACAAACAAGGATTGAGCATTTTTTTAACATGGCATGGCTTGGACCTTTTTTTTGCATGTTGTTTTGTTGGAGTTTGTTTATGTCTTGTGATAGGCCCAACTTTTTTATTAAAGGTGATTGTAGTGCATGTATTCAAGGCCTATGTGTGAGTCTTGAGGCAAGGGTCTATTTAGAGTTTTTGTTGGGTGATTATATACTGTTTTGCAAGGGTTTGTTTGGGGTTTTTGGAGAGAGTTTCATATGTCTTCATCCATTATTGTTTTATGATTATGTTATAATAGTGCTAGAGTAGATTCCTCATGCTTTGTTTCTTTGTGCTTGTATAGTTGTTCGTTGTTCTTCTTTGAAAGCCCAAGAATTGTGTTTCAAGCAAGGTGTTCTAGTTCTTGTGATCTTTGGCTGTGTAATTTGCATTTGGTATTATGACAATGCTTGGTGGTATTAGTTTATTGTTTCATTTATAAGGACCTTTTTAGAGTTTTTTTTTGGTCATTGCATGTTATTTTTCAAGGATTTATTTAGGTTTTGTGTTGGGAGCGGCATATGTCTTGATTTGTGTTTTTTTGCTGATTATGTTGTCACCATGGTAGAACATATTGTTAATGATTGGCTCATTTTTTTGCAATCTATTTACAGTGTGTGTGTTCAAGGTTTGTATACTTATTTATTGGTCTCTTTTGTGAGGTTGAGCATCATCTTTTAGGCAAGACATGCAATGTTAGAATAAGGGTCTTCTTTTTTCCCATATTTATTTATTATAGGCTTTTTTTTCCTCGATTTTTTTCTACTTTCATGGATAAGCTTGCTTAAGTGTACTTAGAATTATATTTGGACCAGATGAATAACGAGTAACTCCCTTGATTGACTATTTTAGGTATATGAGTTACTCTTCTATTATTGGCTTTTTGACCATCTTTTTTGAGGGAGTTACTCATGCACTCATATTTATACATCTCTTGGGGAGCTATTGTTCCATGGAAGATTGGTTTTGGATCTTATATTGTTTATGTAATATTCTTGTGTATGTGGTTTCTTTTTTTTACAACTATTATGTTGTGTACATGCTTGATTCGTGCCTATCACAACCCTATGCATTCACTTGATCTAGAGATCTTGGCATCCACTTCGATATGGTATCAGAGCTATTGTGGTATTTGATTGTCTAATTTTTTTTATTGCTGTTAGTTTCATTTGAAACCATGAGATTTATTATTTGCAAATAAAATCTAGTTTTCACAATCTATTTGTGGGAGTTTTTCATCTTTGTTGGATTCATTTTTTTTGCAAAACTAGTTCATTGGCAGCCATTACCACAGTTTTTATGATTTTTTTGTGACTACATGTTCTGTGTGCCTTGGTGTATTTTTATATAAAAAAAATATGTGCCTCCATACAACCTTGAGTCTAGTCTCCTATGTTTGATATCGGCTTGTGCTCAACCTCAACTGGTTCTGTGTGTTCGACCTTGGTTTTGCGTTTATTCTAAATGACCCACGACTATAGCATTTTCACCTATTGAGTTTACTCTCATTGTTGACTAGTCAGAACTACCATTCAATGCAACTTCTAATCTAAAATCGACTAGATTAGCCTAACAACCTTGATATAAATAACCTTTGATTATAGTATGAGGACTACAGCTTGCCCCCTGTAACACGTCAAGAAGCAAAATAAAAGACTCTTACAATTTCAAAGGCTTAAAAGTTTCTTTCAAAACAAGCTAAGTCTATTCAAGTTTGCCCTAATATTTTTTTAGCATATTAAAATCTTTTTTTAATAACTTGATTTAAAATAAGGTCAAATTGGCTAATTTTATTTTAATGCACAAGTAATACATAAGAGGATTGGTTAGGTTGAGCATTGTTAGTGGGAAAATTTTATTATTTTTTATAAAACAATATGTTGTGGGCAATATTTAAAAAGAAAGTGTTAATGAATTTTTTACTTGCTCACATTGTACTTGTTTCTTTGGACGCATTATCGATTAAGTCTGACATCTTCTTTTGTTTGTAAAATACCATATTTTGACTCATTGCACTGATTTCTCAAGATGCACTATTGGCTGAGTTCAATGTCTTTTCATCATGCATATACAACATTTTGGGGTTCACCATTCATAGTTCAGGGGGGGTGTATTGAGCTTTTTGTGTGAATTTTTACATTCCACTTGCACTCTTTATTTTGCAACAACTACAACTTGCACTACTACTATAACTCATTTCTACACTAATGGATTCAAGTTCAATCAACCCACTAACTCCTTTTAACTATCACAAATAAAAAATCAAGATGATAATCATTGTAAGGAGTAAGGGTTTGTATATGATAACCATGGGTGATGAAACTAAACCTAACACAAATGCAAATATAGTTAAGTGGTATAACCATAATGATGAAGCCTATGGACTATTATGTCTTTCTATAACATCTGATCTCTTATTTCACTTAGATCTTGCTAATCATCTCATGATGTATGGATCATTCTAGGTAAACTATTTGGTGAGCAAGATATGATGAGAGGTCACGATCTTGAAAATGAACTCATTAGCATAATTCCTTGCTACTTTGACACCCTTCAGGATTTATTCACTAAGTTCAAGTCCTTGAGATTGCATTTAAAACAATGTGGGATAAATAAAGAAGATGATCAACTTGTTCTTTCTATACTCTCTAAACTAGGACCTGACTATTCAATTTTTGTCTCTACTTTCCATGCCACTAAAAGTGCTATAAAAAATGCATAAAAAATGCCCTCTTTAAATGCTTTTGTTGCTGACTTAACTAGAGAGCAAGACAAGTTGATCCATATGGGATCATTGAAGTTAAAAAAATCTCAAAACCTAATTGTTGGGAAGGGAAAGTAAAGACTTCAAACAAAGAGAATAAGAAGAATAATAAGAATCAAGAGAAGAATAAAGAATCAAACCCTACCAAAACTGACACTAAAGCCTTTTTTTCCAATAACAAACTTAAGAAAGAGAAGGTTAAGTGTGCCTACTATAATAAAAATAGGCATGATGAAAGTAAGTGCATGAAGGAGCAAATAGATCACCTAACTCATCTCCTAGAGAATAACAACATATGTGTTTTTGAGTCCATCAAGTAGAATTTATCTACCCAAGATTATACTAAGGCAAAGGGCAAGGAGAAAGTAAAGACTTTGAACAAAGAGAATAAGAAGAATAATAAGGATCAAGAGAAGAACAAAGATTCAACCCCTGTCAAAACCAATATTGAAGACTCCTTTTCCAATGAAAAACCTAAGAAAGAGAAGGTTAAGTGTGCCTACTATAATAAAAATGGCCATGATGAAAGCAAGTGCATGAAGAAGAAAATAGATCACCTAACTCATCTCCTAGAGAAAAACAACATAGGTGTTCATGAGTCTATCAAGTAGAATACATCTACCCAAGATTATACTAAGGCAAAGGGCAAGGGCAAGTAGAAAGAAAAGGGCAAGGCTATCGTAACAATTGCATCTTAAACATCTTCATGGGTTATTGACTCAGGTGCTTCTCACCACATATGCGCTTCACTAATTGAATTTTTTTCTTTAGAGCCTTGTAGCATGTCTTCTATCAGTTTGGTTGATGATACTTCTATACCTGTTGCAGGAGAGGGTCTATTGAAATGGAAGGAAAAATATTTAATAATGTTCTAAGTGTCTCTTGTCTTTCAACCAATCTCCTATCAATGTATCAAGTCACTCATATCATCAAAGATATGAGGGTTGAGTTTTTATGAGATTCAATTATCATCAGGAGTTACATAGTGACTATACAGTGACAATGGGTAGGGCAAATCACCAAGCTAGTTATACACTTTCTCATATTTTACACTTGATTGTTCTCCAATAACATGGCTGACTCAATCAGATGGAGTTAGTAAATTATGACATGAGCAGTTCGGCCACTTTAACCACCATTACCTTGAACAACTTAGTAAAAATGACATGGTCATAAGCTTGTCTCGAGTCCAATCTAAAGGACTTTTTGAGGGTTTATCTCTTGGAAAATATTTTGGAGCAAAATTTGATAAAGGCAGAGCTTGGAGGGCTTCAAAAGCAGTGGAGTTAGTACATAGTGATATATTTGGGCCTTTTCCCAGTCTATCTTTTACAAGGGCTAAGTACATTCTCATTTTCATTGACAATTTCTTGAGATATACATGGGTCTACTTTCTTAAGCAAAACTTTGAAGTGTTTGAATATTTTCAAGGCTTCAAGGCAGTTATTGAGAAATAATCTGAGAAATCCATCAAGGTTCTTCATAAAGACAATGGAGGTGAATATGTCAGCAACATATTTGAGCAGTTTTGCACCACAAAGGGGATTGATTTGCAATGGATAGTTACAGTCCTTCACAGAATGGAGTTGCAGAGTGTAAGAACAGGTCCTTGAAAGAGAGGGGTAACTGTATGATTCACTCTAAGTCCCTATCACCTTAGTATTAGACTAAAGCCATTAATTTATTGTTATATTCAAAATAAGGTTACTCACAAAGTTTTGAAAGGCATAACACCCTTTGAACCTTGGCATTGAAGAAACCCTGATATTGAGCACCTTAAATTTTTTGGATCTTCAGTTATGGCACATATACCGAAGAAGATATACAAAGCTATGAAACCTCAGTCTAAACCTTGCATCTTTGTAGGTATTCAGATGGTGTCAAGGGATACTACCTTCTACATCCAACCACACATGAGTTGTGTCACATCCCGATTTCACCCTATATTTTTAACTTTAAATTTGTGGAGTTGAAATTGGTTATAAAGATTATTATGTTGTGAGATGCTTTATATTGTACTTTATAAATGGTGTTATTAATGTATCTTTCAATGAAAAATTAAAATAGTAGTAATGTTATACTTGATTTGTCGAAATAAAGATTTATATAATCTTAAATTATTTAATTATGGTATTAGATAATTATTGATTTATGGTATTCAACATATTATTTATGCAAATTAAATATGTGTGTAAATCCTAATTAAACATTAGGATGCACATATACTTTAAAAGACTTATCTGGTGATAGTCAAGTGGAATTCATTATTAATTATTAATGCATGAAATCTTTTGATGAATTTATTTGGATAGGTGAAGTTGAGTTAGCTTAATTCTAATTGGAAAATCAAGGGAGATAAATTGGAAATTTATCCGATAATTACTAGTGAGACTCCCAATTAATTATTTGGAACAAATCTTACAGCTTTGGTTTCAAGTGACATGCAAAGAGTGGAAAATGAAAAAAAGGGTATTAAGGAGAGAAAAGGGAAGGATTTGGGACACGAGAATACATGAAATATTTAAGACAAAAAAGGGAAATCCAAAAGTAGAAAGAGGTTTTGGAAGCGAAAAGGGAAGTTTTATCCACCAACGAAGGGAAAAACGTACTAGGTAAGTATTGTAATTAATTTAATGGTGTATTGTTGTATTGAAAGAAGTTTGGATTGCAAAATATTTTAAATATGTGAGTAAATCTCGAGTAAACCCTGTAGAAGCTTCTGGAAGTATATTTTGGTAAACTCCTTAGAAACTAAATTATACTCGTATTAACCCAAAATATTTTTATTGGAGAAAGGAGTGATTCGAAAAGCGATAAATAAATTTAATAAAATATCTATTAATTAAAAGTTGAAATATAGTGGGTGAGGCATCCATGATTGAGGGCAATCTAAATGTTTTATTTTAGATTTTGAGTATTTTGCATTGGGTATAAATATACATATATTGTACAAACAATGCCATGCTGAACATTAACGCTTTTGCCATATCAAGATCTGTTCTTTAACTTACCCTATGAGCAATACTCTTACCATTCTTTATTTTCAGCTCGTCTATTTTAGCAAAACCGCATCTTATTCCGGTCAAGATTCCAACGGACTATAATAGCCCTCTGCGCCTTCAAATAGACTACCTTATGCTTTATCTTCATACTTGTTAGTATATATATTAACAAGGCATATACGTTGAGTGCAAGTCGAGAATCCTTGCTTATTACGTTTAGTTTTTATAACATTAAAGTAACTTAATTTTTTTATTATTAATTTTGGCCTATTTTTGATCCTTCCTGGAGATGTTCACCGAAGCTATTAGATCTAACCGCCCTTATCGCTTTCACTTTGGCTTTGCTGATCTTTTTCATAGAGGATCCTTAGAATGCTTGTAGGAGTAGCCTTTTCCGTCCAACTTACTTAACGTTGTTATCATATCAAGTTCTGTTTTGTTCTTTTCTTGGATTTCAATGGACCTTGAACGTCCCTCTGCATTCCCAACAGACTATTAAGTTCTCATTTATTTTTCATATCAGTCAAAATATTAGTATAGCGCGATAGTGTTGGGTTGGCTGTGCAACGCTAAAACTTATTCTTATATTATATTTATATTTTGGCTTTTTCTTCCTGGAGTTGTTTTCGAAGAACATTGGTCTTAGTCGCCCCTTACCACTTCTATCTTAAGTTTTGCTGATCATTCTTGGAGTGGACCTTCGAATTGCCACCAGATTTTCTTTTTCTGTTTTTCTCGAATTGAGTCAATCTGGGTCGATTGGCCGAGTATATAATTGAAGGTTAAAAAGAAACTTTTATTTTATAATTGGTTAATAATGTTTTTATTAGGAATGCATTTTTTTATATAATCAAAGATTATATTTAATTGATTTAATAAACTTGTTTTATTATTAATTTGTAAATAAATAATTATAAATTAAAATTAATTTGATAAATAATCTTGTTTTATTATTAATGTATAAATTTATAAAAAAATGATTTATAACTTATTTTATTATCCATGTGTTATTATATAATAAAAAATCATATAGTAGATAATAAGTTTATAAATTGTGATCTTCCCTACATTTTTATAACATGTTTTTCTGTTTGAAATATATTGTAAATGAAATTTGTTGGAATCAAAATGTCCTAGAAACATACAATTTGAATGTTAGCACTATTTGGTATTATGTGATCAAATTGTGTAGGGGTAGGGAAGGAAGATGGTTCGATGGAGATAGATATATTAGACCAATTTTGTAGGAGATGAGTTGGTTAATAAGTATAAGATATGATTGGTTTCCAAGAGTTTTTCACAATCACTTGACATTGATTAATCAGAGACATTTTCCCCTGTTTTAAAGATGACTTCAATATGACTCACACTAGCTATAGCCGCAACATATGGTTGGGATGTGCATTAGATGGTTGTGAAGAGTGCCTTTCTTCATGAAGACCTTGAGGAGAAGATCTACATGGAGTAGTCACCTAGGTTTATTCATGATTCATCCTTAGTTTGCAGACTTAAGAAATCCATCTATGGCCTCAAATAGGCCCCTCAAGCTTGGTACATCAAGATAGATTCCTTCCTCCTTACTCCAGGTCTCATCAAGTTTCATTCAAACCTTAATGTATACTTTTGTGGTAAGATGATTCTTTATTGATACTGGTCCTTTATGTTGATGATCTTTTAATAATTGGGAGTTCTTCATAGTATATTGCAGTGGTGAAGACAACTCTACAAGACATATTTGATATGACAAACTTGGGTCTTCTACATTACTTCCTAGGCATTGTGATTTCATAGTTTGATTCAGGGATTTCACTTACACAACCTAAGTATGCTCTCGTTATTTTAGCTTGATTTTACATGGTTGATTGTAAGCCATCTTCGACTCCCTTTTTATCAAGAGTCAAACTTCAGGATGACTATTCTACACATTTGGCTGATGCTACTCGGTATCAACAACTTGTTGGTAGCCTCATTTATCTGACTTATACCAGGCCCAATATTCAATATGCAGTAGACATTATTTCATGATTCATGCAAGAATTCCATGAGTTGTACTAGAAAGCAACCGAGTGGATACTCCACTATATTCAAGGCTCTTATAGATTCAAGAATCAATACATATTTGACATAGAGGTTAACTTGGTTGACCTTATATATTTAGATTGGGTTGATGATACTCATAATCACAAGTCCACTTCAGGCTACAACATTTTTTTGGGTACTAGTCCTATCAGTTGGTCTAGCAAGAATCAAAATGCTATTGCTATATCATCCACAGAGGTAGAGTATAGGGGAGCTGGTAATGTAACTACTGAGGCTATTTGGCTTTTCCTTTCAAGTAGATCACCTTCATCTACTGTGATAACCAAAGTATCATTCAAATATGAAGGAATCTAGTTCAACACCAGTGGACCAAACACATTGAGATTCACATGCATTTTATTTAAGATCTTATTCATGGTCAGGTCATCGACTTGAGATTTTACCAATCTTCAGAGTAGGTTGTATATATCTTTACCAAACCCTTCATTAAGAGCAAGTTCATTCATCTACGAGCTTCTCTTGGGGTACGGTTTACATCAGCGACAACATCATCTTTGCAGGGGGCTTCTAACATCTTTATTTATTCTATGTCTCTCTTTTGGGGGGGGGGAGTTTTTCCTATGGATTTTCTCTTTTTCTATACTTTATGGGAGATTGCTTTATATTGGGTACTGATCAGGCCTAATTTCCAGGGCCCATTTTTTTACACTACCCACTCAAGTTGTGCTTATTAGGGGGGTGTTAAAATAGGGTTTTTTTTTTTTTCCATATTTATTTATTATAAGATTTTTTCTCACTTAGAGTTTTCTTACTTTCATGTATAAGCTTGATTAGGTGTACTTGGAGTTACAGTTTAATTAGATGAATAGGAAGTAACTCCCTTGACCAGTTACTTCGGGTATAAGAGTTATTTTTCTATTATTGGCTCTTTGACCATCTTTCTTGGGGAAATTACTCATGCAATCCTATTTGTACATCTTGCTTGGTGAGCTATTATTCTATGGAAGATTGGTTTTGGATCTTATCTTGTTTATGCAATATTCTTGTGTATGTGATTTTATTTTCATGCAAATATCGTGTTGTGTACATGCTTGACTCATGCCTATCACAAACTTTGGCATTCACTTGATCTAGAGCTCTTAACATCCACTTTGAAATGCAAGTCCTTGTATTGTTTGTCCATGTAATTTTCATTTGTTATGCATGGATGAGATATGGAGAGTTATAATTTCAAATGGGAAAAAGAAAAGAAAGAAAGAAAGAAAGAAAGAAATAAAGAAAGGAAGGAAGAAAACCAAAAATAAAGAAGTCTAAAATGTTAGCTTGTTAATACTAGGCATTGAAACAAATATTGTCAAGTCAATGTTTTAAATTTTAGAAATAACGGAGGTAAGAAGATAAAACATAGAAACATGTGCAATAAAACTCACAAGCATATGCAAAGATTTTAAGCATGTGATAGGTTTGCAAGATTGGAGTGCATGCACTCGGAATGCCCTAGAAAAAATAAAAACAATGGCTCATCATTTTTTTTGAAGATGCATTTAATTTGACTATTTTATTGGCTTGTTGTTTTCCAAGCATCTTCGATGTGCATATTCAAGGCCTGTATACTTTTGTGTTGTTATGTTCTGTCAGGTTGGGCATTATCTTAAAGTCAAGGATCTTTTTTGGGTTTCTGTTGGCAATTGGATGTTGTTTTACAAGGTTTTATTTGGGGTTTGTGGTGAGGGTTGCATATATTTTGGTCTATGATTCTTCGTTGATTATGTTATAATAATGCTATAATAGATTAATGGTGCTTTGTTCTTGTATTGCTATATACTTGTCTATTATTCATCATCTTTTAGGCAAGGCATTTAAGCTCTTGAAAACTTTGCCTATGCAATTTCCATCTGCTAGTAGGGCATTGCTTAGTAGAGCCATTTGGTAGGTGTTATGCTTTAATTTTTTTTCTAAACATAGATATCCAATGTGACTCTAAAGATATATGTTCAATGTTTTTTGGAAAAACATATCTTTGTAATAAAACTGTTAGAGAGTGTTTTTTTCTCTCTATCAGTGGTTTATTTATTTATTTTAATAATGCATATAAGAACACAATAACATGGCAAGATGTACTATGTTTTTAAAAACATATAGTTGCATCATAAAAAATTGTTAGACATGTGTAATAAATTGAAGTATTTGGCAGCTATACAAGCCTTGGATACATGTACTGGAAATGGTTTGCAAAAAAATGCAAATAGGGAATGAGCATTTTTAGCATGTCTTAGCTTTGGGAATTTGTTTGTGGTCTCCATTAAGACTAGCTTTAATGTGGCATAGGAAAAAAAAATGCATTGAAAATGGCTTGCAAATAAAAAAATCTCAGAAATGCTAATCAACTTACATCATCCCAACATTTAATTTAAATTAGGCTAAGTAGAAACCTTGACCAAACCTTATCTAAATATTTTATAGAAACATTATGTCACTTGAATTTTTTTCGATTCAAGAGATGCATTAATTGTTAGGTCAATATGCATTGTCTTTCCTTAACTTACAAGTGGTCATTCTCTTGCTAATGCCAGACAATTCATCCCTATCCTGTGCAAGGTTTACTTGCACTATATTTAAGAGATGATATAAATCAATAATAGAGGGTTTATCCCTCACTAGGACTATATGCATTAGTTTTTTTAACATGGAATTAGTCACTATCTGGGTGGCCAATCAAATAGTACTATTTTATGTCTGAGGTAAAAATGCAGTTATTATCCAAGTTTGACTTGTAAGGTTTTTAATGGGAAATATAAAATAATATTATTTTGTGTAATCTGATTGGTTATAATATTTACATCTTATTTCAAGCTTCATATCGTTCGAAGTAGGGCTGATGCAATGAACACGATGCAACATAACTATGTAAGGTGTAGATCTTATTCAGTATTAAATGCTAGATTTGTGGAGGCCATGCTTATTAATACATTTTATTATTTGTCATTAAATGTTGAATTTTTTTAAAGCATTACACTATAAAAAAAGTTCAATCTATATAATGTTTTAGACACAGGGATATTCAGTAGTTGCTTATTTTGGTTTGTGGTCGACATTTGAATGGTCAAGATAAATAACATGTTATTTGGCTATTGGAGGTTGTTGTTTTTTGATTTATTTGGATAGAAACATTGCATTGAAAATATATTTTTTATTTTAACTTTTGGAGTCTAGCATTACAAATCAATGTGTGGAAAACTCGTTCACTTTTTTTGCATGCCATATTATTTTTGTTGCTTGCAACAATTTTCTAAAAAAAAACTTTGATCCTTCAATTGACAAGGAAATATAATCCAAGAATTTTGTTATGAATATTTTATTTACATCCTACGGCATTTCTTTTTGGGGTTTATGTTCAGAACAATAATTTATTTTTTTATTCTTTTTTACTACACGTTGTTTTACAATAATCTGGTTAGGGTTTCTGTTGGGGGTTCAATTCGGCTAAAAGTAATAATAACATGTGAACTTGTAATGTCTATATTAAGATAAGAGTTTTTATAAAAATGGAACTATTTTTTTTCCATGTCCATTGTAACTATATATGTACATCACTGATCCATGTGTGTTGTTTCTATGTAGGTGGAGTTGCTTTAGTGGATTTTCTTAAAGAGCTTGATGATTTTCTATTGCTATGTCTAGTTACTTGGCTTTTGTCTAATAAGTAAAATGCTGGAAAATTTACTCTATGGCACTTTAACAAAGCTAATTTTATATTGTTGTGTTATAGGTATTTTGTTTATGCTTATTTTTCATACTTTTACCTGCATGTTATAGGTATTTTATTTTGACATCTTGAACAAAGCTAATTGTATATTGTTGTGTTTCATGACTTGACCTTTATTTGCCAACTAAAACTTTAGAAACATTGAAATCTAGCACCGAGTAAAACTTTATGTTTTTTTTATGGCATTGGTTGCATGTTCTAGCTACTTTATTTTGGCATTTAGCGCATTACTATTAAATATAGATAATGTTATTTCATAATTTCAGCTCCCTAAACTGAGGCATTTGAAACCATTGTAGTTTTCCCTATTGCTGCCTATGCTTTGCCACTTTTTTACATTCCATGACATAATCCTTAAATAAAGAATTTGTATTAAAGTGTAAGTGATGAGCTTGACAAAAAGCATATTCACAATGCTTTGGATACAATGGTTATGATCGTTGATCTAGCGTTAATTCCAAGGACCTAAGACATTTGTTATTTTTATTGCAATGTTATATAGTTTCATTCATAACATTATCATTAGCATAAATAATTACACTATAGTGACGTGAAACTAAAGAATTCCCTGGTTTTTATGTTGGCATTGCAATAAATAAAAAAACTGAACTCTGTATAGAAACAAATAATTGTAAACATATTCTATTTAACATAGTTATATGTAATGCAAATATTTTTTTCAAATGATTTTAATTGCTACCTTAATGAAAACTAAAAATAAATAAATGAATGCATAAATGCAAATAAAAAAAACATGTTTACAGAGAGATCGACAATTAATTTGTATAGAGGAATACATACCATTGGCACAAATTGGTTCTCAGAACATTGACACTACTTTAGAAGCATACAAACTTTTTAGACCTATTTTTAAAAATAATTATTGGTGATTGCTTATTTGATACATTTCAAGTCTTGCTACATTTTTGATACACATCTGAATAACTTCACATAGGAAACATATAACATTTTCAACATTTGTTACAGAAAAAGACTTTGATGTGCTCAAATATTTGTAACTAGAATTGGATCTTGAAGAGCTGTATAGACTACACCAAGTGCCCGACATAAACATGTATTTTTGTCGTATGTAAATTTCATCAACTTGAAGAACAAATGTTGGTGAACCTAGGCTATGGGGTAATATATTTTGTATAAATTAACTCTTTAAGTGGATAAACATTCCTATTTATGTTTGGTTTTTGATAATAATGAAAAAATAAAACCATATATTTGCCACCATATTACATGCTTTTCTATGATGCAAATCTAGTGTGTGGTCACTACGAACCAATATTATATAAGAAATCAAACAATTTTGAAGGCCCCTCAAGACAAAGACCTTTATCAACAACCTATTCGATGCTTTCCACTTATTGGGAGATAAATACTACAAATATGCAACTATGTGGATTGTTTAGATTGTTGCAAGACACATCTTGTTGTGATGATAACATATTCAATTATATTTTCCATTTATCAAACAATTCTTTCGATGTGTGATCTTTGTGATGCTATGTGGCATAATATTTTAGTGATGCATTTCTTTCTAGGAATGTGAAAGCATATGCTTGTTTGGAATAAAACTTGACAAAAAATATTATCAAGAACGTTGTAACTATTGCGAATTGGAAAGGATATATTGTTAAGTTAGGTCCGATCCATGATGAAGGTGGAATAGAAGGTGGTGAGTTCATTATCCAATGGCTTTCATACTTGTTTCAAGTAAGAATTTGTTTATGGTCATCAACAAGCCATGAAATAATCAAAGTCTATGATGAATGTGCTAAATCACACCTTACATATAACATTATATTTTTTGAAACAAATATCGAACATGTGCATTACAAGCCATTGAAAGTGCAAAAACATTCCAATACTTATTTGAATGTTTTAATAGATTGCATTAACAAATCAACAAAAATGAATATCCAATATTTGCTTCAAATGTTGAAGCTTGCTCATGTAAAGAACACAAACATGGAAGTTGTAAGAAAACTTATAAAAAAACAAGAAAAACTCTTAGAATAACAATTAATGACACAATGCAACATGATACTAAAGAGTAAATGGATGATTTTTCCATGTGCAAAAACAACTCATGTAGAAAAAAAAATGTCTTTGCTACAAAAATTGAAACTTACATGTAGAAAAACCATAAACATGAAACCTGGAAAACTCGTTGCAAAAAAGGTAATAAAGAATTTTAACAAAAAAATTATAGACACTCTGATACATGCTTTTGTTATTTGTAGACAACTACATTTCAAGCATAATATTAATTTCTTTAACTAGTATGAGAAAGACACTAGTAATAGTTGCTAGCAAATAATATATCCATTCATGGAAAATGAATATGCATAAATTAAAATCAATCATCGAAAAATGAATTTATTCCCATATTTGCAATGCCTATTAACATTAGACTAAACACACACTTGAAAATTGTGTTTATGCTAACAGACCTTGAAGAAAGGCTTGTTGCATTGAAGATTTCATTTTCTCATATACGAGATCTAGGCTACAAAAAACTACATGTTGGATTAAGAGGTACAATTATCAATATTCCATTGTATATTGATAAAATTAAAAAAAACATTACCTAGATCTATAGATGAAAGAACAATAATTGTTGTAGCTTTAAGAATATGCATAGAATACCAAAATGCGTATAAAAAAAGAATCATGCATCCAAAAATCATTATGTAGGCATTACAAGAACTTTGTAAAATAAAATTGTACATAACTTGTAATGTACAAATAAAATTTGATTGGAAAGCAATTGTAAGCGCTGAAGTTATAGACAATGTAGATGTCGATAGTCTCTCCAATGAATTTTAAATTAGTAGTAATAATGACATGTCTACGTCTTCTAACACATATGAGGTCTATTTTATAGAAAATTTGGTACATGGCTTTGGGGACTCAACTTGTATTTCAATGTTGTAGGACCAAGTAATTGTAATAAACCCAACTGAAGAAAATAAACCGCTTGGAATTTTTAAAGATAAATACTCAGAGGAAATGAATTTCCCAACATTCTTTTTTGGATACCATCGTGACCAAGATATTATGTCAAGATTCAGGTATCAAAAAATCACATGATGGGAACTAATGAATGTTGATTGTTGATTTGCATATCATCTTACAGATTTTTTTTTCAAAATGATAAAAAAAATTGTAGATCAGGTTGGAAAGACCATGTGGGTTTGAATTAGAAAAGGGAAACTAAAGGGAAAAAAGCTTTTAGCGAACATGTTAAATACAAACTGAATCTTGAAAAGTTATTGAAATCTAAGATAGAATATGCAGATTTAAAAAAATACGGATCTCTCTTGATTACATGCAAGACTTGAAAAAAATGCCTTTGCCATGATCCATCAACTAGGACCACCAACTTTTTCCTTGACTTTTTCAAGTGTTGAACATCATTGGCAACCTTTGATGGATGCCTTGAAATATTAAAAAAAAAAAGGTTCCAAGCTTCATCAAATTAACTAACCAAATGATGATTCCTTTCTTGTAAAGATGGATCCGATCAGATGGACATGTTATTATAGACATCACATTAATGCATTGAGATAAATCCTATGCAATTATGAACTCTTGCTAGGAAAAATCATATATTTATTTTGCATAGATAAATTACAACAAAGAGGAAAATTTTCATGAGCATTAGATAGTATGGATAAAAAATACACCAATATATGGAAATGATAAAAAATTAGTGATGATACATTTTATTGACAAATACATATCTTGCAATACTGAAATACTTGAATATGACATATCCAAGTTGCATATACATCATCATACTTATAGTTGTACAAAAATAAATAAAAAACTTGTAGAAACAATTTTCTACAACCACCAATATAATAGTCTATTATTCTCAAGCCTTTTGAAGAAACAAATGAAGTTGTAGCTAAAACATCAAAATAGATTTTTTTTATTACTAAGCACAAATCAATACATTATTTTAGATGATTTTGACACTTTTTTATGTGATATTGGGGCATATAAGAGTTTGAATACATAACAACGATATAAAGCATAATTAAACAACCTATAATATTTCTAATTTGTGGACCAACACAAATATGGAACAATAGTTTCATTAAAAGCATGTCATATTTATGGTAAGCTATTATAGATGCATAATTTATTCTAAATGCATATGGTACAACAACATACTATAGCTTGTACATGATAAAGGTAAATTCAAAAACCATGCATGCTTTTAACCAAATACATAAATAACAAGCAACAACAAGTTTAGATGTTATTCAAATATTGTGTAGACTTGGAAATACAATGCTAAAATATCAATAAATGCCTGCACAACAATCCATTCATTTGGTGTTATCATTGTCATTGAATCAATGCTAAAGAAATGCATTTTCATAAACACGTCTTGCCCAGAAGAATGCACATTTATCCTAAAACCTTATTTTTTACTCAAGCATGAACTAGATGATTATGAAAACATGATATATCAATCTTTGTTGACTATTACATTGCATGTCCTATTGCTATTGAACATGTTTGCTTAGCTCAGTTTGTTTTTGGATACAAGAAGAATGGGAAGCCATTGAAAAGGAGAAAAACACATGTTATGTGCTTTGTCAATTACAAAAAACACTTGGATATTAAAAATTATTGTCAATAAAGGCTATTATTGTATATGCCATTTTGAATCAATGAAAATTGTTTGAAATAAGGCCAAGCAACATGGAAGCAAGCATACAATTTTCAAAGAAAAATACTAAAACTAGAAGAGTCCATGTTTAATTATGACATAAATCATACCTAGGGTGACATGGAACATGTAACTTGTCAGCTTTTACTTGATACATTGAATAAATCTAAACTTGGAAATGATTTGTCTAAAACAAAAAATAGTAAAGAAGACTATGACTTGAAAATGGAATTTCCATTGTTAAACAATATGTCAAAAAAGTGAAGCTCAAAACCATTTGAAATTTCACAATATTGATTCATTAGTGGAAATTCCAAATACTATAAACATAAACGTATGATAAACAAAGAGCAATAGGCAATTGTTAAAGACATTGCTTCAAAAAGTGAATAACAAAAACAACCCACTGTACCTATTTTCAATAGCAGCTACTGGTACTGGCAATAATTTTATAGTAAAATTTATATACAAAATTCCTATGCATATTTATTCTTAGTTTATTGATAGTGATCTAGATAAGCCAAAAGGTCTTATTCTTACATAAACAGGTAAAACAACATTTAATACAGACATAGTAATATTGCATTCTACATTTTTATTGCATTTTATCAAGGTAGAACTTATTCCATTAAATAATGAACATCTTGATGCATAGTCTAAAAAATATATTCAATTGCATATAGTGTCAATTGATAAAATATCACTAGTAAGAGTAGGAATGTTATACTACATTGACAAGAAATTATGTGACATTATGTAATTTCCCACTTTGTACTTTCACAATGTTGATGTATTGTTTTATGGAGAATTTTACCAAATTTAGCCTATACATGATCGCCTACTCTTTGAACATCCAAAAATGGGTAATGAGTTGACACCTTATTCATTTGGGCAAGAAAATGTTAAATGTTACCAATTGCATCAAACTTTGCACCAAAAGGATGAAGTCTTTGTATCA
Source organism: Torreya grandis (assembly GCA_037957365.1). NCBI lineage: Eukaryota > Viridiplantae > Streptophyta > Pinopsida > Cupressales > Taxaceae > Torreya > Torreya grandis. The sequence continues at coordinate 2,204,396 of JARHVA010000043.1, read as the reverse complement.
ATATTAAATAAAATAGTACATGCTTGCATACTGACAATGACATATCATATTTCAACAGTAAGTGCTTATGCCCAACATTAAACAATCTTTTATTTCCATATCTTTTTTACTTAAACAATGATGTTGAAACACATAGTAATAAAATGCTAGCACTTGTTCACCATCAATAAATTGTGATCCATGCAATGGACAAAGAAGATGATAAATACAATGAAGGGCAGGGCTATGCCAAAGCTATATGCCTACCATAAAAAATCATTTTAAAACCCGATATGTTAGTTGAGATTTTTGATGGCAATTATGATATACAAGATGGTCTTGTCAATGGTTTAGATGGTAGTTTTAAACTATACACCACATAAATTGATAAAGACATTATTTGGCTAAAATTCTATGATCCTGATATTAGACATTCACAAAGAAAAAAAATATACAATTGTATAAAATCCATATTGTTTCAGATCGGACTCTCATTTTTTGAGTTTCAAAACCACTTCGAAAGCATGCTTACAAAAAAACTTGACAATACATAGTCAATTTCTAGTTCAATTAGCTTGTACCCAAACAATACGTAGATCACAAGGTCTAAAAATGGATGACATTGCATTCAAACCACTTGGAGTCAAGAAACATGGCTTGGCATATACAACGCTTTTGCATGTAAAAACCATGGAGTCATATTTTCTAAGCCCACTTAGAGAAAAAACTTTAGAGTAAAAAGAAATTACTATTGAAATGTCATGATTAGAATCATATTCTAAGTGGGTTTTATAGCATAGCCTTTGCTCAGACATATTTGATTCATCTATTATTATTTTCTCATTGAACACATAAAGTCTTCGACCTCATCTTGAAGGCATTATTCATGACCACAACTTGATGAAATGTGATATACTATGTTTACAATAAACATGCATGACATCAAGTAATTTCTATAACCATATTCCAAACTTTGCCACTTGTGACTTGATACACAATGTCCACAACATCATGTCTCTACTTCATATCCAAGGCAATACATTGAAAATGAAATAGAAGCATTGAAAATAAATTATACAATACATGAACTTGAATTCACCATTGTGAATATCTATGCATCTCCCTCTGCTTGTATATTGGACATTGTAAATGTCATTGAAAATTCATTGTTAAATGCAAACATGTGAAATAAAACCTACATCTTAGGAGACTTTAACATTGACATGTATAGTTTGTACATTGGCATTCTTGTTCAAAGAGCACATGTCAGTTTTTAATATGTACTTGCTGCCACGAAAACATGAACATTTCTCAAGTAGAATAATGACAATGTTTGGTCTAACAATGTAAAATGAGGTAGTAAGATCATAACAATAGATGCATACTGGATCTATCATAATGCTATTTGTATAGTCATAGATAACAAGACTTAGTCATTGACTTAAAAAAATTTGTTACATAGCTTCTTGCATTTGATCTTTGTAAATTGTAAGACTTAGAATTTTTGGTTATTATGTTTGTCTAATAAATATAATTTAGAGAATTTTTTTTGTCACAATAAAACAAGCTAAAAGGAAGACAAAAAAATGGAATCACAAACACATGTCTTGCAAGATGCAAATGCCAATCGGGAACCATAAACAGTAAGTCCTAAATCAATTTTTTCTCTTGATATGTTTGTTACTTAATATTCTTCCTTTCTCTTTTATCCCTAAAAAAACAAAAAAAACATTATGGATGCTTTATTCAAAATATTTATGCTATTGTCTAGAAAAAAGTTAAAAAAAAAACATGCTTTTCTTTTTGTTTATCTTCTTCTGTATTTTTTATATATATTTTTTAAAAAAAAATAAAGGGATTGATTTACTTCTAGGATAAGGACAAAACATCTTTATCACATACAGTATTGGACATTTGTGTTTGAAATGCGAGTGTTGTCTTTGAAGGAGATATTTTAACTATCTATGGCCCTACATGTGCTACAAATATTGGTTCTCCAATCAAGGCAAAGATATTGCATATTGATCTGGTTGATGTGCATAGCCAAATGAATATAAAACTAAATATCAACAATAAATTGATTCAAAAATTCAAAATGTACATAACTTTAGATAAAAACATCTGCATCTTTGACTTCTTGGTAAAGGAAAAAGTAAAATACGAGAGAGACAATGCTACTTTCTGTATCATAGCAACTACAAAGACAACTATACAAAACATACCCATAGTATTAAAATGACACAAACTGATACCAAATAGTTTAATTGTTGACATTATGCAATCAAATGATATGTATTCAATCGGATCGTTTGGAGCTTTGATCATAGGCTGCCAATAAATAAACACATTATTTAACTTGCATGTCAAATATGGGGAAATAAAATATAACATCGCAATTTTAAGTTTTGTATTTTTATAAAGTTGTTTTATCACATTTTTATTTTGCTTAATTTTAAATCAACTATGCCTGTTTGCTTCTAGGTTCAACTCGCTAAACAACATCAATAATTTTGTAATGCAATACATGATAAGTTGAAAAAAAAACCCTGTATACATTTTCAAGAATGTCATTTACAAAGGCAAAAATGCTCTAAAACATTTCGAGCAAATTCAACTTCATTTATAGAGCATTTAGTTGATGAATACACTATCAGGCAATTGTAAATAATATTGGCAATAAACATCGAGGTTAATACAAAAATATATATTTTGTTTTCTTTCTTATTTACAAATAACTTATAGCCATTTTTTCATTGCTTTGTTAAAATTGGTAAGAAGGATACGAATTAAAAAAGAAGAAGCTAATGTTGCTCTATATAGGCCATGGGAATGCTAATGGTAAAGAATAATTACTTGGCTCCTTTCTAGCTAATATACAATTCTTGTATACATATAGTGGCAGTGGATGTTCATGGTAATGAATTTGTATGTTACTCAAACTCCCCTTCTAACTCAGACCATTCCTATGTCGATGCACTCACATGCAATATCTAAACAAAGGATAACATAATTGATTGTATAGTGCATAAACTCATGCTTGAGAAAATTCTTCTAGAACTTACATCCATATCTTTTGAGCAATACGAACAAGACATTTCAGCAGCCATTTTTTTGCTACATATATTCTAACTAAATGGAACATTTACAATTGGCATGGATAACATTGTTTTTGATATTAAATAGGAATAAACAATGTTTGCATATTGGTAAGTTGCTTGGAAATACAATTTGCAATTTTTTTTTTGAAACTACAAGCAACTATCCCTTCATATTACTGATACAGTCACTTTTTTATTGAATTACAGGATATGACAATGTTGTATGTCAACACAATACATAGTTTTATCATTTTTGCTAATGCTGATAACATTTGGATTACTTTGTTATACTTTTTAAATCACAAATATAAACGTTCTTACTGCTTTAATGCAGTAAAAATCAGCCAATGTTTTTTTTATTTTATGGCTTTTTGCTTTACTTTTCCTTCGATAGTTACAAAAGCCAATAGATATGATCCAACTACTATTTGTTGTTGATAGATCTATAATCACTTTGACCTTTCAAGATGCTTGAAATTTTTGATCTATGCTTTACAATTTTGTATAGCATAATGGTTTCTTCATGTTATTGGTTCTCACTTGCAGGATTACCAAGTGACAATTGTTAAATTAATTGAAAAATATAGCCATAGGCCCAACTACATTATCTATTGCTCTTATTACTATATCATTTACTATTAGTGAACTTGATATCTGGTAATGTCATTTGCTATATACAACAAACATTATATGCCTCTTATATGTAATAATTTCTTTTATTGTCTAGTGTATTTCATACTAAGACTTCTAAACATGTTATGCCATGTTATACATTCATTGTTCTTGACAATAAAACATGATAGATGGTCAGATTTAATATAATAAGTGTCAACATTTGGATAAGATCTGTCATTTACAAAAAAAAACTAGTGATTAAATCAATATTCAATACTTATGATTATTATTTGGAAAGTGCAAAATCTATTACCACAAATTGGAACAATAAAGATTTCTAAAGCTAGTGTATTTCAGCCATGCAATGCTTTTATAAAGTTAAATTGTTTTGAACTTGCTAAAAAATTTAAAATATCAAATGAATTCCATTCTAAATATGTCTTTTCTTGATTATGTGATGAATTATAACATTGAATCTTTGCATTCTAACTAGCTTCAATCTAGTAAATGCCATAATAAACATTCACTGATTAGATAGTCATTCATATTGTAAGTTATGCTATAAATTTGCATCAAAAGAATAAAAACACTATGCCTTGTCTTTTACTAATGTAAAAAAAATAAAAATCATTGCTATATGTATTATCCAAAGACAATTTTTTTTTTGAATGTTTTTTTATTCCGAAAGTTTCTTGCAATGATTTAAACCTTAAACTTTTGTTGTTGATTACTCAATTGTTATTATTCTACTTGATACAATTGCATCCTTGTACAAGAAAATCCTTAATCATTGCATATATGCATTTAAGTCAAAATGATCATGTTCTTGGTATTTGCTTCATGCATAAACTTGATTTGGGCCAATTAAAAGCTTTGATACAATTGTTTAGACTCATTGGTTATAAATATCTAAGTCCAGGCACATTAATAAGCTCTCTAAAGATGCAACAAGTACTTGCTTTAAGCACAGGCAAGTCATAGACATGGTTTCTTTTAATTGCTTATTTGCCAATGCAATAGAATCATAACTACTTTGAAAATTTTGATTGATCTTTTAATCTGAATCTAGTTAAGTTATATGTGATGTACTCTTAGAAATCAAATTGATAATGGATCTAACAATCTGAATAAGTTTCTCGAGAACATATTTCATGTGGTGTTGTTATGAATTTGAAAAATAAAAACTAACATATTTTGTTTTTCTCACCATTCTCAGACATATGGTTTTGTATAAATAACATAAAAAATATTATGCTTGAAGCCATGGGATCAGTCTGATAGATCTAGCCAGATCTTTAAGTGGCTTGAAGAATTGCTATACATGAACTAAAGACAAGATCAAAGTGCTAGTGATAACTGATACCCACAAGCTATGAGATTAAGGATATTTATTTAACCTTGGCTTGATTCATAAAACTTATATGTTATAAATTAACGAGTGCAATAGATTGCAGTACAGTTCTATCACTTTATCACCATTAATTTACTTATTTTATTTTTTCATGAGATAACACTTCTGAGAAAACAAAATTTTAAGGGCAATTTTCTCTATGACTAAGAACCTTTTCTTGAAACTAAATTTTTTCTATTTTATTATTCTCGATGCAAGGTAATGACATTGTTCTCTTCCAACATGCCAGAGAGATTTTAACCATAATCAATAAGGTAAATCCATATTAACTATTTCAATTGATGGTTTTACTTGAGAAGTACTCAAAAATTGTATTTTGACTCAACATAGCACTGGATTATTGCAAGATTCACATGGTTCAAGACAACATTGACATGGAGACAATGTTACAGAATAATTATGTAAGATACAAATCTTATCTGATGTTGAATGCCTTATTTGTGGAAGTAATGTTTACTAATGTGTTTTATTTCTTATCATTGAATGCTAGATTTTATTCATGGCATATTGTTATTAAAAAGGGCCCATGTACATGGACATATCTAGAGGAATGTTGCAACAAAGCTTTACATTCAAGGTAGATTATTTTTTGTTGCAATGGTTTATTTAGTGTTTCTATTAGGTCATTACATGCTATTTTCTAAGGGTTTATTTAGGGTTTCTACTAGAGATCACATATGTCTTGATCTATGTTTTTTTATCACTATGTTATAATAGTGCTTGCATGTTATTTTTCAAGGGTTTATTTAGGATTTTTGTTGGTGGATGCATATGTCTTGAACTATGTATTTTTACTCGTTATGTTATAACAATGATAAAAATATATTGTTGATACTTTGGTTTTGTTTTTATGTAGGTTGTTTTTAGTGCATGTATTTAAGGCTTGTATACTTGTCTATTATTTTAGTTCACAAGGCTAGGCATCATATTCAAGGCAAGGCAATCAAGACCTTGTAATTTCTTTTGTGCAATTGTTATTTACTATACATGGATTAGCTATGGACAGATATAGTTTCAAATGGCCGTGATAGAACCCTATTTTATTGATAGTAAATATTTAATCAAATTTGAAAAAAAAAATTGCCTCTACACATAGATGTAAGATTTTTTTCTAAAAAATAAAAATTATATGGCAACTATTAGGATGTGTTTTTTTGGTATGCTTCAAATCTTGAACATGTGCATTCAAAAAAGGACAAACTTGGACTTTTTTTTCATGTTCATTTCTGGGGGTTTGTTTATGATTTGTGTTAGGATTGCTTTTATTTTCTTCAAGCCCTTTACAATGCATGTATTCTAGGTAACTAGGGATTTATTTAGGGTTTCTATTAGGGGTTGCATATGTTCTAATATATGTTTATTTTGTTAATTATGTTATAACAATGTTATTCAAAGGCATATCCAAAGGGCCACTGTGATGGAAATTTGCATTGCAGGTAGTTTTTTTGTTGTAATGGTTTCTTTAGTTTCAAATGACAATGAAAAAAAAAGAAAGAAAAAAGACTAGAACCCTAGCTTGTTGATACTAAGTGTTAAATCAAATTAAAAATAAAAATAAAAATGTGCTTGTGGACATAAATGTAAGTTGTTTAAAAAAATGTATATAACAAAAAATTTAGGTTGTATTTTTTTTTAAATGCTTCAAAGCTTTGCAAGTCTTGAGCATGTATATTGGGAAAGGGGTTGACTTGGACCTTTTTTTGTCCATATTGTTTTTTGAGATCTCATTTTCACTACATGTATTCCAAACATTTTTTTTTGTGTTTTGTTGCAATGGTTTGTTCAAAGTCTCCGCTCAGTCATTCAATTTTATTTTCTAACGTTTTATTTAGGGTTTTCACTGAGGGTCACATATGTCTTGATATGTGGTCTTTTTTCTAATTATGTTGTAATAATGCTAAAATAGACTACCAATGCTTTACTTCTATTGTTATGCAATACATTTATAATGCATTCCATTTATAATGCATGTATTCAAGACTTGTATACTTATTTTTTGTTCTCATTTGCAAGGTTGCATCCATTTTTCAGTCAAGGCATTGAAGTCCTTGTAATCTTTGTCTATGGAAGTTTACAGTGCATGTATTAAAGGGAATTTGTTTTTTGTTTTTTTATTGCAATGATTCATTTAGGTTTTTTGTTGTGTCATTGCATACTGATTTCCAAGGGTTTATACAGGGTTTTTGTTGGGGGTCACATATGTCTTGATTTATGTTTTTTGCTAGTTGTGTTATAATAATACTAGAATAAAATGTTAATGCTTTGGATTTATTATTATGCAAGGCATTTTCATTGTGTTTTCAAGCCTTGTATACTTGTCTATTATGTTCATTTCCAACACTAGGTAGCATCTTTCAGGCAAGCCATTCAAGTTCTCATAATCTTTGTCTATGAAATTATTGTTTTCTATGCATGAATCAACTATGCACAGATAAAATTTCAAATGGCATTAAAAAAAAGCCTACAACCCTATCTTCTTGATACTAAGTATTTGATCAAATAAAAAAAATTCTACCTATGGATGTAGATGTAAGATGTTTACAAAAAAAGTTTGTGTAACTAAACTTACAGGCCATGTTTTTTGGGTGTCAGGTCAGTGTTTTATCTTTTTTTTGCTCATTATGTTATAAAAATTCAATAATACATTATCAATGCTTTGCTTGTATTGCTATGCAAATTATCTGCACTATGCATATTTAAGGCTTGTTTACTTGACTATTGCTTTCATTTGCAAGTCTTGGCATCATCTTTCATGCAAGGCATTCAATTCCTTGTAATATTTTCTTGTCATGTTTCTTGTTACATCTGCAACCTTACTTTGCATATCACATGTGAGGCTTTCAACAACTTGAAATTTGTTGCCTCACTTATTTTCATGTATCTTGTATAAAACAAACAAAGTACATGGATTAGTTCTAGACATATATGATTACATAGGTCAAAAAAATTGAAAATAATAGTAATAATAATAAAACTAGATTGAAATAAATAGATTTTTGATTTCATTTAGCTTAAACTGCTTTTTCTTTAACTATGCATCCAAACTAATTTCACATGATATATATAGTGCAAAGAAAAGAAAAGAAAATATCATGCATTGTACCTTGCCTCAAAACATGTAAACTTGTACTATAAGTCAAATGTTATGACTAATCAGATTATAATAAATAATATTATTTTATACCATATGCTAGATCTTCGAATATGTGTATTGAAAATGGCTTGTAAAAAAATAAAAACATAGACAAATAATTAGCAATTTGTTTTAGCATTGTTATAACACGTGGAAAAAAGAACCATAGAACAAGACATATGAAAGTTTTGTTTCTATTTTTATACATGACATTTTTAAATGCATGCATTCAAGTCTTGTGCATCTATCATATTTGCATATGTGTACAATTTTTTTTAATAAAAATATCTTTCTAAAAGCATTACATATCTTGTTACTCTATGTTGTTGGGCAACAAGCTTACATTGAATTTGTCTACAAGAAAACACATCATACTTGTGTAAAATTTAGTTACACTTTGTTCAATGCATTGTACATAATACTACTACTTCTTGTAATCTCATGAAACTTGAACTCTTTTTTATAACAAAATTCCCTGAAAAAATATAGTGTTCAATGACAGAGAATAAAATGCATTAATATACATGGCCTCCATATATCCAACATTCAATAATGAATAAGATCCACACCCTACATAGTTATAACACAAACATCTTCACACAAAAACATTATCTCAAACCACATAGATGTTGCAATAGGTTGTAGATATTATTGACAATCAACTTAAACAAATTACTATTATATTTTACCTTTCATTAAACATATTGAAAGTCAACCTTGCATAAGCACAAACATGGAAATATATGATACGTTTAAAAAATTATCTTTGTGACAAAAGTCTTAGACACATGTAAATATTTCAAACATTTGTCAATTATCAAAGACTTGAAAATAAAAACAATAGTTTGCACATTTTTTTAAGCATGCCTTGAATTTTTTTTAATGCTATTTTTCAAGGATTTGTTTAAGGTTTATGTTATGCCCATCTTTTACCTAATGTTAAAAACATCACAAAAAAAAAAAAAAAAAAAAAAACACACTACTTGGAAATCAAAGCTCCTTCACAACAACCCTTTGTATATGCTTATAGATGGCATCATTATAACACAATGAGCCCAAAATAATATATCAAGTCATATGCAATCCCCATGGCAAACCCTGAATAAACACTTGGTAATCTGGAATATATGCACTGCAAACAACTTGAAAAAACAAAGGTAGTCCTAGCACAAATTGAAAATAAACCCATGGAAAACAACATGAAAATAAAATAAAGGTCCAAGACAAGACCCTTCCTAATGTACATGTTCAAGACTTGCAAAGATTTTAATCACACCAAAAAAAACACATCCTAAAAGTTTTGTTACACATATTTTTCTTTGGATATAGTTACAGATGAATCCATCGATGCTTCTTTGCATGTTATGTTATAACAATGCTAAATAAGATTATTAATGATCTAATTGTGTTCATGCATGCCATTTTCAATACACATATCCAATTCAAAATTTAATATTGCATTTGTGCAAGCAAAGTGTAATTAAAAAAATGCTTGATAGGTTTTGTATACTTGTTAAATGCTTGATATCTATGCATAACATATTAAATCCCCAATAAAAACCCTAAATAAACCCTTGGTTACCAATAATACATGCAACTTAAATGGATTTAAAAAATAAAATCCAAGCCTAACACAAATCACAAACAAACCCCTAAAAAAAACATGGGAAAAAAGGTCCAAGCCAAGCCATTTCCCAGTGCACATGTTCAAGAATTTCAAAGATTTGAAGCATACCAAAAAAATAGAATCTATAAGTTTTATTACATAATTTTAAAAAATTAGCTTACATCTACGTTTAGACACAATTATTTTTTCCAAATTTGCTTAAATACTTAGAATCAATATCCTAGGGTTCTAGTCTTTTTTTTCCTTGCCATTTGAAACTATATCTATCCATAGCTAATCCATGCATAAATAATAACTATATCATAGGAAAAGATTACAAGGAATTGAATTCCTTGTTGGAAGATGATGCCTAGCCTCACAAACTAGAAGATGATGCCCAACCTTACAAATAAAAATAATGGTCAAATGTACAAGCCTTGAACACGTGCACTACAAACAATCTGCATAATAACAAAACCAAGCCATCATCAATCTATTATATCATTTTTATAACATAAAAAGAAAAAAAATACAACTTCAACAAAAAACAAAATGTCTGGAATGTAAAGCTCCATCACGATAACCTAAACAATCCAACATGCCAAATAATGAAATGCATCAATAAACATGGAAAATGACATGCAATGACCTAGTAGAAACACTAAACAAACCATTATGACAAAAAACAAACTACCTAGAATGAAAATATTTGTCACTATAACCTTGTGAATATGCCCCCATACTCTTTTATCATGCAACATGATGAAAAAAATCCAACATTTAATGATAAATAATAAAACACATTAATAAACATGGCCTCCACAAATCTAGCATTCAATATCGAATAAGATCTGAAGCCTGTGTAGTTATGTTGCACCATCCTCACCGTACTAGCTCTACTTTGAATGACGTGAAGTTCATAATAAGATGTAAAAAAAAAAATAATTCAAATTACAAGAAATAATATTATTTTATACCACTCGTTAAAAACTTTACAAGTCAACCTTGGACAAGAATTACATTTTTAGCTCGTACACAAAATAATGCCATTTGATTGGCCACTGAAATAATGACTAATTCCATGTTAAGCCCCTTGCCTAAAAGATAATGCCCAATGTTGCAAAATAGAGCAAAAAACATGTATACAAATATTAAATATATGCACTGCAAATGGACTAAAAAAAAGCAAGGTTGACAATTGCTATACCATTGCTTATTGGTTTATCATACTATGGTTAAAAAACTCGTACCTTGTATTACATAAAGCAAACTGATTATCAATTTAGTTAGAATACATTACATGTATCAAACTGCTTTTGCATATGATTTATTTTTATTTTTATTTATATCAAAATCCATGAAATGAATAGAATTCTCATGTCTTTGCGTATGCTTCATACCTTCTTGTTTTTTACCATGTGTAATTATATATTTCAAGGACTAATCCATCTATTTTATGCCCAGTTTAATCTTTAGTAAACAAACAAAATTGTATTAGTTTCTAACTTGTTCCTTTTCTATTCTTTCGTTTATTGCATAGGAATAATTTTTATGCCATATTGGTTATGATTCTTATTGTTAGCATTAAATGTATGATTTGAAATTATTTGTTTGCTCTTATGTTTTTGTCACTTAGTTAATCAACATTCATGATCAATATGCAATTATTATGTCCAATGGAATTGCACATTTGACATACCAAAATGCCCCAACTTACATACAAATCTCTACAGCCAAGTAATAAATCTCTTTAGTAAAAGGAACCTCTTTAGTATACACTTTTGCATTTGCTTAGTTTCTTGATGCTTGTTACCTATACACACTATTTATGTGAATCCCCCTATTATTCTTTACCAAAACAAGATCAACTTACACAATCGATGAGCCTAAGCCAAAGCAAGAAACTTTTCATCGTAAACAAAATCTTTAGTGTTATAATATATCTACCCAAAGTAATTGATTTAGATTCCTTTGTATTTCCTCATGACATGAAACACATTTAATTGTTCATAATATCATTCTCTTGTTATAAATATTCAATACTAAGCACCTTTCTAGGCTAGATGATTGGCTATATCCTCACTTGTTTTGCTCTACCGCATGTGTATTATCTATGATCCAGAATGAGAAGTAGGTGCTTTGTAACACTTGCTAAGATTTTCATCAAATCACCAAAGCTCCAACCTTATCTAAACAAAACAAATTGTATTATTTTCTATCCTATTCCTTATTTATTCTTTTGTTCATTACATAGAAATTGTTTTATTTCTATGCTAGTTCTCATTTTTATTGTTAGCATCAAAGACATAATCTTGAATTATTTGTTTATTAATAATTCTGTGTCACTCATTTAACCAAGATTCAAGATCGGTATGCCATCATCATGTTTAATGAAACTATACATTTGACATATGAAAAAGTCATAACTTATAAAGATAACTTTGCAGCTAAGTAATAAAGTTATTTAGTCAAGGTCACATTGCTTTAGTATATACTTTTACTTCTTTGTTTGTTTGGTTTCCTAATACTTGTTGCCTACATATAGGTATTCTATATATCCTCCCATCATTGTGTTGAAATAATAAAAATGTACAAAATGGCCAACTCAAATCCCAACAAGTCACTTTTTTGTCACAAACAAGTTTTCCTATTTCAATTGATTTTTAGATTCTTTTGTCTTCACTTATGCTCTCAAACATATTTAGTTCCATCTAATATCATTGTACATAATTGAATATTGATTGACATGTTTTACTCTACCACAAGTTAAGCCATTACTCGAACCACGTCAGATCCCTCAAATCAATCTGTATCTATAATAAATTGCTAAGAAAATCCATATTGAGAATACAACCATTTTCAACTTGGACAAAACTATATTTGTTATTTTGTATATACACAAGAATCGATGCATTAGATTATATGATCTCATCTCTATTATAAAATTATTGAGTTCATGTTTTAGTTTCAATAAATTTCTCTTTACTATGAAATTTCATTTATGTTACTCAACTTTCATGTCATTGTCATAATGCTCACTCAGGCCTCCTGCAGGTACTTGGCATTGTGTGCACTTGTTAATAAATCAATTTTCTTAAAATTTTAATAGGGAAAGTAAATATACAAAAAAATAATAAGAAATGGAAATATAAAAAACAAGGGTTACAATGTAGCTATAGCACCTGCCTTTAGTTGACAAGTCTTGTTTGTATAGCATTGAAAGAGAAGTGTTATTTGAATTAGAAATTTGCAAGCAATGAACATATAGTGGGATAATTTTAACCTAGGTCAATTATATAAAATATTTTAATATTGATTATTTCATGATATGCATGTAATCCTGCATACAAATTACAACTTGCTTCAAATATGCAAATTTCAAAGTAGAGGTATTAGAGTGTGGAGTTTTTTCCCAAATCTTGAATGATGAGGTTGCTACAATTTTATGAAGATAGATACTGGAGTTGAAATATTAGATTGTCTATAGTCAACTGTTAATTCACTTATTTGTAAAAATGGTTGTAATACATATAATGTATTTGTTAATCATCTTGGAAAAGAGAAGACAATAAAGTGAGTTAATAAACTCATTTTTAAAATGTTGCATAAGAAAGGGAATGCAAATGTGTCATCATCATAAATCTTGTCCAAGTCTTCAATTTTTAGAGGTTTTAATGCATATACATCTTGATCTTCTAAGAAGAGAGGTGAATTATGGTTTCATCTATCTTCATCCATGTGACTTCCTTGTATACAATAGTGTGTTGATTGTAGTTGAAAATATGAAAACAAAAACAAATGTAAAGCGACATATGTATGAAAAACTTAAATGAAAATAAGTATTTTTGAAAGAGTGTTGAGGGGAATGGTCAAGTGTTTAAAGAAGACTCTTTCAACAGTAATGAAATGAAAATGTTATTACAATATCTTGTTGATTTAGAAATAGATAGTAGACTGGAATTAAAAAGATGTTCAAGTCATTTATTAACATTAAGATGGGTGCAATGTAATAAAATATTATACATTTTATGTAGTGATGCTTCTGAAAAAGTGATATAGGTGGCCTACTAATTTCTCTCTAATAGGTTGTTGTTGGAGTAGAGGCTACTGTAGGATGACCAGGAGGCATTATATAGCTATATTATTGTTCAAATGGTGGATAGGGATAGGGATATAGAATCTAATGGTGTCAATGATATAATATCCACAATTAGTGGAAAAAACATGCATGTTATCAAGATCACTCTCTTTGAATCTTAAATCCCATTTGGAGAAGGAAATACGCTTCATCTCTAAATCTTATACAAGGCACCATAGTCTAATATCATAGTAACCAAGAGAGTGAATATTGCTCTAACTTATTAGAATATATAAGGAAATGCTTGCAAGTGTGGAAACTAACACTAATATATATATGGAAAGCCTTACAAGAGTAGAAAAGGAATGAAATTCCTTTGTCTTAGGATACCACATATACAAAATGAATGGAAATTTATTTTTACCATACATGGGTAACCTGCATGTGTAACAATTCCCATCTAACCAATTTTAGTCATGAAAATTCCTTCAATAATATAATCTAAGTAAAATATATAATATTTTTTACTAAGTATTAATTTATACAGATAGCCAAATAAAATACTCACGCTATTCCAAAATGTGTAATTACGCTGTCAAATTTTCTACTATGCCTAATATGCAAATGATCATGATAACCTAGCAGATCATGAAGCAATGTTCATTTCAAGGATGGTAAACTCTTTTTAGTGACCTCACATAAAAAATAAGTCTTATTGAATTGAGAAAGTGACCTCACATAAAAAATAAGTCCTATTGAATAGAGAATATTTTAAGTTGTAGAGACAGATAAATATAGAGAAAGAATACACAATCATACCTTGTTTCTATTGGGAAGGACAAATATATGATCCTTATGATTTGTGTAGATTATATAACTTCTATCCATAATTCATCTATCTTTAGATGTGAAAATTAATTTTATATATTAGTGTGTTTATTGTAGCTTAAAACATGAAAGCAAAAACAAATTTAAAATGACATATATATAAGAAACTTAAAGGAAAATAAGTATTTTTGAAAGAGTGTGGAGGGGAATGGTCCAGTGTTTCGAGAAGACTCTTTTAATAGAACTGAAATGAAAATATTATTATAATATCTTGATGATTTCTTAGAACATCGCATACCTAAAATAATATAAATTGTTGATTTAGAAAGCATATATGAAGGAAATCTAAAGCAACCTTTCAACATCTCATGAATTTTGAATGTAATATTAAATTAGTTCACCAATGTATAGTTATATGATGAAAATAAAACTAATTTGATATTCGCACAATTTTAAGATGATAAATATTGAAAAAATTTAATTCATAAAAAAATTGTGAAGATTTGTTTCGATGTACCAAATATAATTTATTCATTATTTAATAGTGTTAGAAAAATACTAAATTATTCAAAACATTACAAAGCTATTATAGGATGACCTAGAGGCATTATATATCCAAATCCTTCTTCAAATGGTGAATAGGGATAAGGATATAGAGTTTTATGGTGTCAATGAGCCTGTGATGTTACTGCATTGTATGGTCTTGGAGTAAGAAAAATTAGATAAATGCGATGAGGGAAAAAAAATTGAAATGTTTTTTTTTGGTTATATATGTGCAATTTAAATGAGATTAAAGATATCAAAATATAGAATAGCCACATTCAATAGTAAAGACATGCTTGTTATCAAGGGTGATCTCTTTGAAGCTTAAATCCTATTTGGTGAAATAAGCACAATTCATCTCTAAATCTTCTACAAGGCACCATAGTCCAACATTAGAGAAACCATGAGAGTGAATGTTGTTCCACATTATTATAATATATAGGGAAACGCTTGCAAGAGTGGAAACTAAAAATAATATATAGGGAAATCCTTGGAAGAGTAAAAAATGAATGGAGTTGCTTTGTCTTAGTATACCACATATACAAAATGAATGGAACTTTAACCTCACCATACATGGGTAACTTGCATGCGTAATAATTCTCATCTAACCATATTTGGTCATGAGAAGTCTTTCAATAATAGAACCTAAGTAACATATATAATGCTTTTTACTAAGTATTCATTTATATAGATAGCTTAACAAAATACTCATCCTATTCCAAAATGTGTAATTATAATGGGATATTATGAAGGATCTCTAAGCAAGTTGTCAGATTCACTACTATGTTCCATATGTAAATGATCATGATAACCCAACAGATCATGAAGTAGTGTTCACTGCAAGGATGGCAAATTCTTTTTAGTGACCTTAGATACAAAATAAGGCCTATTGAATTGAGAATATTTTAAGTTAGAGACAAACAAATATAGAGAAATAATGCACAATCAAACCTTATTTATGTTAGGAAGGATGAATATCTGATTCTTATGTTTTATGTAGATTATATTGTTTCCATTCTCATACTGCAAGAAAGATTACAAACGAAATTTAGAAGCAAATTTATGTTTTTTAATAGAAAAATTTATGACATGTATTTAGTGGATATTTATTTATTAAGATGTAGCTTATACCTTAGTTTTATAGTAGCCATAAGGAAAATTTAGATTTGAAGAGTAAATTGAAGAGCAAGAAATAAAGTATATTACAACCTGATACTTGTGCATTGTAGAATGATCGATGTAAGTGGCATAGTATTCAATGGTCATATTGTGCAATTCAATTGGTAGTGTCAAAACCATTAATTGCATGAAAAATATAGAGTTAAATGCCTAATAATATTTTAGATAATACATGAGTACACATGGAAACAAGAATACAATTGCCACAAAAAAAATAACACAATCTGTGCTTCAAATGCAAGAGCTATTGAGTTAAATTTTAGGGATCCAAATGAAAAAATAAATTGACTATGAAGAGACCATGTAAATAGGCACTAAAATTTTAATAATATACACATAATCAGAAGTTAATATGCCTATTGGCATTGAAACTAAAAGTATTAAGAGACCTTGATGAATAACTGTAATTATAAGTGGTACATGTCTCCATGGTTTTTATTTCTTGCTAGTGCTCTAATTAATCTTTGCATGTTCTGCGGTGGTTGGGAGGCAATAAATAGATGAGAACATGTAGGTTATAAGATATATAAGAAACTATTCAATAGTAATTCAAATTAATAAGATTGTATAGGTTAATGTGAAGCCTTAAAAAATATAAAAATTTAGAATATGTACATGACTCTCTTTTGTTCCTTATTAATTTCCCTGACAAGAAGGCTCCCATTTGGACACCACCTGTTGGAGGGTTTTCCTTTATTATGCATATTTCATATTTTCTTTAAATATGTGTGCAATTACAAGCAACATTGTCTTTAATTTTTTTTTTATCATGTTCTTGTGAAAGCCAAAAATTTTAAATACCAGAAAGAATAGGCTCACACCTTATTTATGTTAGGAAGGAGGGATATTTGATCCTCATACTTTTTATAGAGTATATTGTCTCCATTTACATACTTTAAGAAAGATTACAGAATAAATTTAAAAGCAATTTCATTTTTTCCAAGACAAAGATTTGCGGCATGTATTTAGTGGGTACTTATTTACTAAGATGTAACATGTTCCTTAGTTTCAGAACAATCACAAGGACAATTTAGATTTACAGAGTAAATTGAAAAGTGATAAAGTGTATTACAACTTGATACTTGTCGATAGAAAGATGATTCATGTAAGTGACATATTCCTCAATGGTCATATTCACGACATGTTGTAGATACTCTATTGATTTTATTCATGAAGCAGTATGCATTATTCCCTTTTATATATATATATAGCAAGACAAAAAATATTACATTGTTTGATTGTTATAGTGAAGAAGAGTTGCATGGTTGTTTGCATGATTTCTATACATGTATTTGGATGTTTTAGTGTGAGAGAGTCAATTTGAAAGTTGTAAAAATAAAATAAATAGTTTTAGAACCAAGAAACCCATGTTTTTTCCTCATAACTATTGACAATGTACACTGTGTTGGTATTGAATTGTGCAAATATTTTCCAAAGTATTTATTGTTATTTGAACATTAAGATATAAATTACATAGAAGATATTTTTTCATTAAATACAATACTATGTATAAAATTGGCTATTTCATTTATATTTTCCATTCTTTTGTTGAGTATATTTATTTGATTTTATGTTAATCTAAATATGGTTATTGTTGCTTATGGTATTTAGTTATTCCATTGCACTTCTGATAACTCTTCTGCTGAGACCTGAAAACCATGGAAAGAGTAAATAATTACTGTAAACTATGTAATATTTTTTACATGTACATGTAAAATTTAGAGCAATAAATAATGGCAATTTAATTATTTTAATTGCTCTTGAATGGCATAATTTATTTTTATTTTTTTAAAACGGGTGGGATATCTATTTTACATATTATTATTTTTCAAAGTGTTTTTTGTTCGCAAATATTTAAAACCTTTAAGTTTTTTTAATAGTATTATCATTTTTTCCCATTTATGTACAAAATCATGTACAGAGACCTGAAAAACATAGTAGGAGTAAACAATTACTATAAACTATGGAATAGTATTTAATAATAGTGTGAAAAATTTTGAGCAATAAATGATGGCAATATATATGTTTTTAATTGCCATTAAATGGCATATATATATTTTTAAAATAGCAGTTTTATTTTGGTGTGAAAAAGTTGGTGGGATATTTGTTTTGCATATTATTTTTTTCAAAATGATTTTTTTGTAAATATTATAAACTATTAAATATTTTTAATAGTAACAAGTTGGCCCTTCCATTTATTAGATGATGCAATGGCTAGTTTTGTACTTTGAACAAGGGGATGAGTTTGGATGACAACTACTTCTTGAGGTAACTCTTCTATGCGAAGAAGACTACATAGTTGGTCCATGGGAAAATTAAGTGGGAGCTTGGATCCAGATTCTAATAGTCTTAGAAGTTGTTCATCCTTATCTTCTATGATTTGTTGTTCGAATTGACCTTGACTAGTTTCGATGATGGGAGGGAGGTCTTCAAACACTGTAGGTTGGTCCTCACTATCTTCATTGTACTCAAATTTTGAAGGTATCTTGAGGAATCGTAGAATTCTTCCTCAAAGACAAGGTTGTAAGAGGCCCCACTTTGTGTGTACCTAGGCATGCTTCAATTGGTTTTGAACTAGAGAATGTTTTCGTCCTTGGTAAGTTTTTTAAATGATTAGTTTGGAATTTGGAATAAGGTCAAATGGTTTGAAACTAGAAAGGTTTTGGCACAATAAAATTAAAGTTTTTAGATCCAAAATGGTGCAGTCTTGGTTTGTCGTCTATCCTAACTTAGAACAAAATAAAATTTAATTTCAAATGGTTTGGAATCTAGAGAGTCAATTCGACACAAGAAAATACAAGTCTAAACTAGAAACATAGTGGGCAACATAACGATCCTAAGTGAGACAAGGTTATGTTTCAATTATTACACATAACATTACAAAATGACTAAGGATGGTTGGAAATAATTGTGCAATGTAACACCTTAGTGTGTATATGTTTAAGGACATGTTTGGACTTATTTGGTTTGATAAATTGGTGTATTTATTTTCAAATGAGGTTGTGAATACAACATTGGTTTCAACAAAGTGCACAAGCAATCACATATAAACATGAAATGGGTTATGAGATAGTCATCAAATTCTTTTGATATACTTTCTTTTGAGAGGATAAAATTTAAGGTTTCACTATATAAATTATTACGATTATTGGTAGGGTTTTTAAACCTCCCTTCTCTCAAAATTTTGTACTAAAAGGTGATATTCAAGGGTTGTTAACCTTTGCACCCCTACATCAATGAGTTATCATTATAAAATGTGGCTTCTAATCTATGTTTTTGATTGGCATAATTGGATGTGAGATCTTATGGGCCATTCACTAAAGTGTCTAGTCCCTTCATGACCACTTCAACCATTAGGATATTAGTGAAGTGATACCGATGTAATTAGGCTATGAAGAACCACTAGCTAATATGTCATTGGCATAACCCTAATTTACATACCTCATTAGATAAAAGTGTTGGTATAATGCTAGGATGTCACTTCTTATGTTAGCACACCCTTAAAGATTAGTGGGAAGGCGATGAACTCTACCCCATGAAGTCAAAAAATAAAAATGGAAAATAACAATTTATGTTTGATTCTCAGGACCCCATGAATGGGCAAGAGAAGACCATATAACAAAAAGTATCTTTCGGGTATACACTCAAACAAGTAAACCAATGTGTTTTTGATAACCCAGGATCCCTAAAAGGGGCAAGGGGAGAGCATAGAAAGAACGATTTACCAAAAAAAATGGAAATGCAAATAACTTAAGCAAAGATCAAAAAGTAAATTCTCTTAAGAGTTTAAAGGCAATGTGATTGTTCGTTCTTAAGTACTGAATTGAAAACGTGAATGAAGTTTACAATGGTTAGTTGTAAAAATAACTTAAAAAGATGTCAAAACTTGTAAAATAAATGATTAGGCATTCAAAAAATATCTTTGACTCTTCAAGGAAGTTGATTTGTACTATTTTAAGGCTTCATGAATTTTGACACAAGGCAACTTCAACATTTAGTAGAGTAACTTCACTGATTTCAAATCAAATCCATTATTCTGTAGTAAACTAGAAATATAGTTTTGGTAATTTTATTGATTAGTAGGGTGACCTTGCCAATTACTAGACGAGATCACCATCTTCAATTAAAATGCAATAAAAAGCACAATTTACCTTATTCACAATTTCTTCGATTATAGGTCAAGTTCATTGATTACAGGTTGAGCTCACCATTTTTAGGTTGACTTTGTTGATCTCAAAAAGCATTAGAGAAGCAATTTAGTTCAATTTCAATATTCTCAATATGAGTTCACTATATTTGTCAAATATATAGAGGAGATAGAGAGTAATTAAATGATTTCATTGATTTGTAGGGTGACTTCATCGATTTTGTGATCAACTTCATTGGTTCATAGGGTGACTTTGTTGATTAGTAGAAAACAAAACATGGAAATTTTAGAAGAAATAATAAGGAAATCAACACCAAAAAATGGTTTGATTGTGTAATTAGAAGGCTAAGAAATTTCCCAAAGAGATTTTTGAGATGCGTTGGTCCCATCAGGCATGCCAAATATAGAATAGGATTGCAAAATAAGTTAGTTCATGCATTAATACATAAAATTAATGATAAAGATAAATAACTAACACAGTGAGCCTACTCCCTCAGGTGGATTGGATGTATGAATTTAAGAAATAAACAAGAAAACATGACAAGCTATACCTTCTTAATGTGACTCTCCTTTAAAATCGATCAACAAGCATGTTTGTGCCTAATATAGAGCTCAAGGTATTTATCAATGCAGTCAGGAAAGTGCATCTAACATCTCTTGGTGTACCATTTGGTTTAGTTTGTGAATAAAAGTGGAAGAATGGTTGAATCTTCTAGGTTGAATTCTACATTATTTCTTTGCACTCAAAAGCCGTTTTTAATCCATGATGGCTCATGTATTTATAGTTTTCCTGAAATGATATCGGTCATCCATCTCAAGATCAAGATGTGTGGTCCAAGATTGATTCAAATTTAGAGACCAAATGCATTCAATTTTATAATTAATATTACATTTATTAGGCATGGCTCAACATTTTTTATTTTTGTTGCATTTATGTTGATATTTTGGATTTTTGACTTTGTGATTTATGATGTCAAGATGACATCACATTTTTAGATATTCATTGAATATTTATTTTCCAAAAATAGACATTCCTTAATTTTATATGGATTTTTCACTTAAGCATTTGATTGGATTTGCTTAGCTAAGTGATTCTGATTAGGCTTTATGTAATTCTTAGAATTTGATTAGTTCACCTTGCACTATTAGTTGAAAACATTTTGCTAGGTCATAATTTGAATGGTGATGAATTGGAAGAAGGTAACAATTGAGTATAGGGTAATTCTCCAATTAGGGACATATTGATTTGAATCAAAACTTGTATGTGGTGTATGTGGATGAATTAGAGTGTTTTAGTAGTTTTGGTTAAGTTTGTGCATTATTGAAGGAAGTCATTTAGACTTCAAATTTAAGCATGGCAGTGGTGAGAATTGGATGTCTACACTATTAGTCCTTATTCTTGGAGGCTAAGGCCCTTGCATTTATAATTCATTATATTACATATGATGGATTTGGCTATGGGATATTGGTTATTAAGGAAGCAAGTAGCTCGTTCATTAGAATAAATCCACGAGGAATTGAAAGATTTAATTTTTTCATCGAAAATAAAACCACATTTTACAAATGATGTTTTGCCAAAGTTGCAAACCACTTGAGTATCCTTTTAATAAAGGGGTCTGCCATGATTATTTGGAAACGTGTGAATTTTACATAAGCAAATAACATATTCGATTTCATAATCTCCCATGCCTTTGTCATCTATTTTGAATTAGGATGGAGGAGATGGTGTAGTTTTTGAAGTGGAAGGATGATTAGATGCTTGACTTGTAGATGGAGTATCTATGGAAGTGGATGTGGATGGTGTATTTAACCAACCACCAAGGTGAGGCATTTGAAACAAGGTATTAAGATGGATGTAGTTGTTAAGCTTTGGTGATTCCTCAATAGGAACATATTGGTCTTCAATAAAAGGGATATAATTGGCATTTTGATAACCTCCTTCCAATAATTTGTAATACTCGAAGGCTTTAGGATCACTAGTGATGGTTACTTCCATGCCATTATGAGAAAATTTTAAACATTGGTGTAAGGTGAAGCGGATAGTGTTCATAGAGTGGATCCATGGATGTCCAAGAAATAAATTATAAGGTAAACCTAAGTCAAGCACATGACCTAATGCTTTTTGAATGATGGGCCCCACCATCAAAGGAAGATATATGTTACCCATATACTCATGCTCATTATTTTCATAGGCCTTAATGGTAATAATATTTGACTCTAGTGATGTTTTAGGATACCTTAAATGTTTGATTAATCTTAATGTACATAAGTTCAAAGCTGAGCCATTGTATATGAACACCTTTTTTACTTTGTGTCTAGAGATCATGACTTCTATATAATGTAGACATTGTGTTTTAATCATTTTTGTGTTTAAACTATGACCAAAAATGCCTTTCACAATTAAACACAGTCATCAAATCATCCAAATTTCTCTGCACATTTGACGTGTACTTTCTAAATCATAGTAGCCTATCCCTGATTGGGTAAATAAACTATATCATTTCATCAAATTATTCTACAAGCCTTCTAGAATCAATATTCCCTTCATAAGCATTTCATTAACTTATTAAATCAAAATCCAAATAAATTGTAAATGAGATTATAAATACTCCTTCATATTAATTATCTAATCACTTGATTAGGTTAATTAATCAATTACCTAATTGGAATGCACATTTCATGAATATTTAAAATTAAATAAATTCAATTATCCTCCTCATCCTCCAACTTGCCAATTGGAAAGTACGTCATGCTAAGGGAAAAATATGTGGAAGGACATTTTATTCCCCACTCACATGGGTGGGAGACAAATCCTATGCCCTTCACATGGCCTCTTCATTTTCCTCCATTGATCTCCTAAATGAGATCAATGGCTCAAAAAACTTTCATCCTCCTCCATTGATCTCCTAAATGAGATTAATGGCTCCAAATGATTTTGATATAAATAGAGGGGTACCCTCTATCTTTAGAAAAATTCTTCATGCAAATTTACTCTGGCAAATTATACAAGGACCTTTAACCATTCTTAGCCATTTTCATGCCAAACCAAGTGTAGATAAGCAAAAATGCTGCCCACATGTGAAGTCAACATTTCTAAATCTCACTAGTCTACAAGTCGAGCACAAAAATTCTTATCAATCAAAAAAGCAAAATATTCTACAAGGAAGGTATAAATGTTCATATTGTGTTTTCTTCATGATTCTTCTAATGTTTAGTCTTGTTCATACCTAGGGAATAAGCTTAGAGTGTTATGTCTTTGATTTTTTTTGATTTCCTATCTTTAACAATCAATTAACCATATTTATATTATTATTATACATAATGGCATGCTAGATGGGACCCCATTGCACACCCCACATCTCCTTCTCTTAATTCTTTTCTTTCATTCTCTTTTATCAAACAAGTAAAAACAATATATAGAAAAAAATGTCTAGTAAAATAACCATAACTTTATCTATGTTATTTATATGACTCTATTTTTTTTCAAGTTTGTGCGGATTTTTGTTAACAAAAAACTCTCCAAATTTCATTCCAAACTAATTTGTGGTTTGGAAATTATGTTTAAATTAGTGACTGTTTATTTTTTTAAGGAAAACAACTATTAAAACAATTATAATTTATAATCTTCTCACTTTTATTTTTTTATTTTTTTTATAAGTTGTTTGTATTGGTCTTAAAATATATTTTTAAAATTTTTGTTAATAACCGATTTTTATTTTATAAGTTATTATCATTTAATAACTGTCTTTTTTTAATCTTTGATTCTTTTTATTTATTTTATTGATGTTTTCTAACTTTTTGTGTTTGCAATTTTTTTTTAATGCATATTATAACTTATTGAGTTTTGATGTTAGATGCATTTAAATATATTTATTTTGTAGCTTTCACTAATCGAATACTACCTCAAAAACCTTATTAACTTCTTTGCTTGCATAACTATGGCCAAAGAATTGGTGGTATAAACTCAAACATTCAAACATTTGATTTTGGGATTTAAAAAGAATTCATATTTTGATTTGGGTCTAAAAACACATTTACTTTTTAGTCATTTCCTTTCAAGTTTGTTTGTCTATTTTTGTTTTGCCTTCATGCTTATGCTCTCCACCCTTTGGCTAACCCAAAAATGTGTAGGTGTCTGATTGCTTTCACCTGAAATATTCACCATAGTATTATTTCCCCTTTTTTAGGTGACCCATAACTAGTTATACTTTTCCTTTTTATTTTGGATGCATGAGGTGGATGACACTACCTCTGAGTGAGTCTTTAGGGGTGGTTTAACCTAAAATTTCATCACCCAACATTGTACTAAATCACTTTTATCTGGTGGGGTATATAAATTGAGGAGCATTGTCATCAATATTCAAACCTGGTGGTTGTGTTTACACTCGATCACATTAAATCAAAAGTCCTATGAGTTTATTTCAATATTTAAGGTCACCACATTATACCCTTAAGGAATTTAAAATCTAGCAGTGTTACTACTTATAAGGTTAGATTGACACAATCACGGTGGAGATAAGACCCCTCCCAAGGATTGATCAAGTTTATATCTCCTTATTAGAAAAATTTGTGCCCATGTACCAAAAGGTATATCATGACCACTAGATGAGCCTGTATAAAATCTTAGCCAAGGAGATCCATTCTTATCATCTAAATTATAATGCATCGGTTAGTAGTTAACACCAAGATGCTACTTTACATGCACCTTAGAAACTAGGCTTGGTGGGCTATGGGCATGGTGGAATCCTCTATAGTTAGTGCTTTGAAATATTAGGCCATGACTAATGCAACAGATAACCTGGTGACATAGAAAGCCTATGAGTTATTCACATCCTTCATCCTAGATTTATCATTTTTGTGTTTGGCATTTCTAAAGTAGGTATGCATTTTTGTGTTCTTACCTCCTTGTGTATACCATCTGATGTTTGTGTTTGAAACTAAGACCTTAAAAAAAAAAAAAAAAAAAAAAAAAAAAAAAAAAAACCAAACCAAACCAACTCTAGAACAATTTGTGTCATAAATTTAGAGTCCAAAACTTAGCTTATAAACACTTTGACATTAAGGCATAACTCTACCCATTTGCAAGATCAAATATTATTTTTTCTCAAGTGTTACGCTTCCCAATTTTATCCATAAACTCTCTCCTTTAAATCATTATGATATTCAACCAAGCACTCTTTTTATCCTAAAAGATTGATGTTATTATACCCATTTTTTTGGTTAACCTAAACTCTTAATCCAATTTATAATTATAGATTGAAACCAATTTGAAACCGATTGTCCAAAAATGGGCCAAGTTATCCCTACTTGAATTCAATTTAAATCAAATCACGTGTAATCAATTCTACCTTGCTTGGGGCTAATTTCATTTCAATCAAGTCAATTCCACCTTATTTGGGGCCAATTCCAATCCGATTATTCCCCTTGAATGTATCCTTACTTGGGGAAATCCTTTGATTAGTCTTATATTACCTTTCCATTTAATTATATTGTGTTCACCCTAGATCAAGACAAATCCTTTTAATGATACATTTTTGACAACAAGGATGATCTCCTTTTACAACTCTTAGAAACAGGTGCTCAACTACCTATGGATTTTGATCCAACAAACCTAGATTCTATCTTAGGTAGGATTAGTCACACTGTTTCACAACAACCACATTAAGCATCAAGTCCAGGCCCATTTTTAACCCAAGATATTATAGACCAACACTTTCAGCTTAGCCAAAACCTTTCCTGGTTTATATTTATTATTGATATGACCATAGATTTATAGTAAATCATGCCATCTAGTTATGTATTGTCATTACCCTTCCAAGGGCCATCATCTACTAAGGAGGCAAGTACATCCAAGTATGAGAATCACTCATTATGGATATGCCAAGATAATTTTCTTAATCATAATCAGACTCATCCACTTGTAAGTTAAGATCAAGAAAAATCACCTATTTCTGACATTTTCATTGAATCACCCATATTTTATTAGTCATCCTTTGACCATACTCCTATATTTGATGAGATTTGCTTTGATGAGCCTCTTTATGAATGTTCAACTATATTTAATGAACACTTTTTTTATGATCCCATCTTCAAATAACCCATTGTTGATCAACAATCTACTTTTCACCTATTACACAAAATTCCCCATTCCTGGAAATCCTTTCATCCCCAAGCCTTCATTGCCCAACAAGAAGTGTAAAATGTATGTGTGGACAATGCAATCCCATAGTTCATCCATGTGGTTGAATCATAATTATGATCAATGTCATTATCAGAATCATATTTATAATCACAACCAAAATCAAAATTAGGTTCCATTTTAGAACTTACTTCAGAATTAGAATCAAATTTACAATTGGAATCATGATATTTAACATTAGCATCAAAATGAGAATCACCTTAAATATTAACATTAGATTTAACATTGGAAAAAATACTAGAATTATGATATGGTAACATTAGCTACACACCTCTTGATTATCAGTGTGAAGCCATTAGTTATCCTTCTACAATTTTGAGTAAATTTCCTTTGGAAATTACAAAATTTCTCATAATAGCCTCTAAGAGGATGGTGCAGCCTATTATCCTTACATTATTATTCCCCATCCTTTTCATGCCAACCATACAATCCATTACCCTAACATCCAATTTCCTTTACCTGTCAATTGGGACTGATAAAATCACATATTGTATGAGTTATTTTAGAGTGACATATTAATGGAAGAAATTTAGTCAAAATAAAAAATCCCTAGTAAACCCTTGTTTGAGGTACCATAGGACAATTCAAAAAATCAAAGTATAAAAATTAGCATCCTTTAGTTAAGCCTTGCTTAAGGCACTAAGGGATAATCAAAATCAATTATCAACATCTCTTAGTGAAACCTTGTTTGAAGTGTTATCGATCAATCAAACTCAAAACAATCAAGAAGACTTAGTTGGTGAAAACCTCTTTGAGAAACCAATAAATGAGAATAGCAATTATGCATCACTTAATGAAGACATTACATAAGTCAATATTGGACCAACTATCCATACAACATATAAAAACATGTCACATTCATAATCATCAATGTTGTGTGTGACTGAAAGTCCCAATTTTTTTTGGTCTTCTAAAAATTATCTCTCCTTTCATAATCATATCCTTAGGACACACCCCATATTTACCCATAAAATAAAATCCTTTATCCAATCTTATCATACTTTACCCTCCATGGAATCACTCCCTTTCATAGAGGCTATGAAGATACCTTATTTATAGGTTTGGAAGAAATCGAGTCAATGACCAATGAAGACCACTTCGACATTAGTACAGTCTACATCAACAATAAAATTCTATCAAAAAAATTATTTAAAATCGGTATGGGGTAGAGATAAAACATTCAACATTATACATCTCTTATCCTCTATTGAGTTGAGATGCCAAAAATAAAAAATAAAAATTAAATCAAAAGAGAAAGATAATTAATTCGTCCAACAATGAAAACTATGCTTGTGACATCTTGAGCAAGTATTGTTATGAAAACTAGGTTTTTTGTGTCATGTGTAAATAATTTATTGTCCACAAGTACCTTGAAACTCGGGGTCAACCTCATCTTCATTAAAATGCATTCATTCATGTCATATTAACCATTTCATCCTTCTCCTGAACCATATTTTCCATCCTATCGTGGCCCAATTTTCATTCCCATTTTGATCTTAATAATTAGGTTGAAGTTGTGTTGTGTGCTTCCGAATTAGAGTAAAAAAGTGATCCAGAGTACCAAAATGCATTTTGCCAAAATGATTTGATCAAAGTTAATAATCACATAAAATGCATTTTCCCATTTAGGGATACATTAGCCTAAACTGACACTTGTATATGATAAGCTTTGAACCATTTAGCACATTTAAGTGATTTTGGCCTTATTTGTATGTTTATACAAATTTCGAGTAAGATTGAAAATTTCAACACAATGGTGTTAGGAATTGGATGTCTACATTTTCCCCCTGTTTGAGAAGGCATATTGGGACATTGAGTGAAACAACATCTTTTCAAATAAGAGAATTTTCAAGAAGAAATTTGAAGGGAATGACCCATGATGCCCCCTCAAGAGGACATACAGGGATGAAAAAGAAGGATGGACTCTCTAAAAGAGAGGGAAAATGAGATTCCATGGAACAAATTAAATCCAGATGATCTAATGCTTGCATGAATTGATTCCATCAGTGATCAAAATATAATTAGAAAAAAATGGCCCCAAGTATGGGGGAATGGGAAGGATACGATCCAAAAATAAATCACACCTAAAGCTAGGGTGCAAGCTACACACTTACAAAATGATCAATCTTGAGACAAGTTGCACACTAAAATATTGCCAGAACGAGGGTAAAAGTCTGTAGAGATTGGAATTAGAAGACAAAGGAGGAACTTGCCTCCAAAGATAGAAGAAATAATAATATGCCCTATTAGAGAAGATATGATCTTGTGATAAACAATTTTGCCCCAGTAGGGCTGATTTGATTTAATGGTTGGTTCAAATGTTGTGTGCTTGTAGGGAAAATTAGAAAGCATTAGCTCAAAGATATAACCTATTGCATAGATTAAATATGAGCAAGTGTAAACATAGATGTGATGGTGTAATAGATGCAAAATCCCACCAAAAACTGGGTATACGAGGTTGCACACAGTGGTGAAATAGATGAAAATAAGAATGAAGATGGCCGAGTTGACCCAAGATATATCATATATCCAAGCATTGCCTACATAGTCCAAATAGACCTCAATCCAATATAGTTTTCCTAGAAGCAGGAGAGAATGGTTTGAGGGATGAAGAAAACCAAGCATTTATTCGATTGGACTCATAATGTATGCCAAGAGATACACGTCTTGCATAGATTCAGGTGCATGATAAGACATCAATACCTATTTTCATTAGTGTTTTTGAGAGCTAGTCATCAGAGTTGCATCGACGTTGAGACTTGGAACCAAAGCACAAAGTGCTTGATATAACAAATTAAAATTATGCATCATAAGTATGGATAACCTATAGTGACATTAGATTTCAATTGTGTTAAGCTGGTTTAAATGTGAATGTTTATAATTAGGTATAATGATAAGAACTACTAATACCAGAGTTAAAACCATTTACATTTAAACAAAAAAGCAAATAAAAATAAATAAAAAGAAAACATTAATGAACCAAACTTTAAAATCAAGAAATGAACAATCAAGACTTAAGTAGGAACAAGAATGCATAAAAACAAAGCAAGAACAACTTAATAGCATGAGATCAAGATACGAATAAGCAAGATCTATGTGGACCATAAAGATGTTTTTTAAAAAGAAAACAAAGAACAAGACCAAACAGTAACTTAAAATACCAAACGAACATTCGCTAAGATCTCTGAATAGCGGCCACATGATGAATGTCAAATTCCTATGGAGGCAGAATGAGAGCTCCAAAAACAAGAAAATTTCACGCATAAAATGTTTGCATTAGCCACTTTAGGAAAAAATAAAGTACATATAGGGTGAGATTAGGTCACCAAAAAGGTAAAACCTTAACTCATAATTATAACCCACTTAAAGGTAAATTACCCCTAATGACTTAATTAACTAACTGAAGTAAGCTAAAAATATGTGTAGGTAAAACCATTAGGTGGGAAAAAACCTACACTAACACCCCCCCTAAAGTGTAGCTTAGGTGGGTAGAAGAATTGGGTCCCAACAATGATGCCTGATGAGTTACCCAAGTACAATGCAACTCCCATAAACTAGGGTAAAGGAGAAAATCTATAAGAACAAAACTCCTCCTCACAAAAAGAGCAAAGAAGAGGGTTAAAAAGACCCACTAAGGTCTGCAGTTGACTGTAGCCATCCAGTGTCCCCTAGAGGAATGCTCGAAAGTGAATGTGAATTAGAAGTAGATGTAGTGAAGAGTGTATCACCCTAAAACATTGAGTTTGTCTACCAAGTGTCTAATGGATATTCAACCAAGGCATAATTCCTATGAAAGGAATGATCCTCATATTATGAGGTAGGTGAGCCAACTAATCTATACCAAGATGGTGCAATAGAAGTAGAGGTGAAGAAGGTCTATGAAATTCTCTGTAACTATGGAATAGACTACCTGATGTTTGATGTGTCCTAAATTAGTAGACCGCTACTCTATAATGTCAAAATTAGACCAGAGGTAGGTGGATCAAGAACTAACTCTTGAATATCTGGAAGGTGACAAGGAGATGGTTGAGGTGTGTCTACTTCATTATTGTAGTCATCTGTAGAAGAAGAGTTGTCAATATCAAAAAGAAGCTCAGGGTCAAAAGTGTTAATAGGTATAGGTGAGTCTAAAGAGGAATCTGAAGGAGAGTCAGGAGCAAAGCGTGAAAAGCTATATAGCCAAGTCTGATGATTGACCATTCCCATATCCAAAATAGTACCACTATGCAACTCCCTAATGTATACTGAATCTGGAGTGAATTCAACTCGCATGCCTAGACCAACGTGAGTGATCTAGTAGATTGACAGGAGATTAGTTGAGAGTGAGGGCACACTTAGAACATTATTGAGTGTTCCACCACTCACTTCAATAGACCCTCTCTTGAGAAACTTTTTATAAGTGTTGTCACCTAGTTGTATAGAGGACATGTCACATGGTTCCAAGGAACTAAACTCAATCTGTGAAGAGGCCATGTGATGTGAAGCACCAGAGTCAATGACCCATGTAGGAGTTAGAGGCATAACTATAACTAAGAATTTTCCCTTATGTTTCCCCTTGTTATTATCTTTTGCCTTTTCTTTGTCGAATTCATTTGCCTTAGTGGATTCATGGGTTGATGAAGATGATTTGATAGAATTTGGAAAACCTATGTTGTTCTGAATAAGAAGGCTAGTAAGGTGGTCAATTTGTTTCTTCAAACATTTAATATCATCATGCTTACCTGAGCAATGCCCACATTTGATCCAATCTTTCTTAGGCTTATTACTGGAAGAAGAGGTCACATTGTTTGATTTGGAGGTGGAAAGATTTTCACCCTTCTCATCCTTTTTCTTGATCTGCTTTCTCTCTATGTTGTTAGAAGCCTTATCTTTTTTAATAAGCAATGCGTGAGATTTAGATGACTTCACTATGCCCATTTGTATCAACTTATCTTACTCCTGAATTAGGTCGGCAACAAAGGAATCTAAAGAAGGCATCTTCCATATGGTGTCAAGAGCACTCTTAGTGGCATGAAAAGTGGACACAAATACAAAATACTGAGGACACAGTTTAGAGAGTATTGACAAAAAAAAATTAGAGAGTAAGAAACCTGATTTGGTCTATGGAGAGTAAATTGGGGTTTGTAGGCTAGAGTACTTTGACCATATAGACGATGACCAGATAGAAGAAATCAATTTTTTTAGAAAATTTATGAACTTTCTTAAAAAAATAAGAACAACCCATTTTAGATCTCAAAAAACCCACAAAATATATGCAAGCGGATTTTTCATCAAAGGCCTTTTGATATGAGTTTTGAGGTAGTTTTTAGAAAATGCCTCTGAGGTTAAAAATGGCAGTCATACAGTATGAAAAAATAACAAAGTGAATGCAGGAGGATCTTACCAAAGGAGACACATGTATGAGGCTCTCAGGAAAGCTTTGGTACCATGATAGATTTTTCCAAGATCTTTGAATAGAAGTCACACGATGAATGTCAAATTCCTGTAGCGGCAGAATGAGAGCTCTAAAAACAAGAAAATTATATAAAAGAAATGTTTACATTAACCGCTTTAGGAAAAAAGAAAGTACATATAGGATGAGATTAGGTCACCAAAAAGGTAAAACCCTAACTCACAATTATAACCCACTTAAAGGTAAATGACCCCTAATGACTTAATTAACTAACCTAAGTAAGCTAAAAAGATGTTGTTAGGTTGTGGAGCTAAAAGCTTCACTAATGCAGACATTGGAGGAGGGTGCTAAGTGTCACAGTCACCGGCATCAGTCAGGCCAACCGACGTCAGTCAAGTAGAGACAAGAAGCTATCGACGACGGTCAGAGATTGGTCGACGTCGATCACCCCCAGGCAGACAGGGACCGACGTCGATCGCCTGTGCAGTTTTAGAACTGTCGGTTGCACGAACAATTAGTTAATGAACAGGTTGTTTGCATGTAAGAAGGCTAATTATAGTCTTGAGCTACGTATCTAATTATTGTAATTAGATGTCTAATTATTGTTTGCATGAGATCTATATAATAGACTCATGGGCTGTATTGTAATTAGTGCTAGAGAGTA
This sequence comes from Torreya grandis, assembly GCA_037957365.1. Classification (NCBI taxonomy): domain Eukaryota; kingdom Viridiplantae; phylum Streptophyta; class Pinopsida; order Cupressales; family Taxaceae; genus Torreya; species Torreya grandis. The sequence continues at coordinate 2,171,524 of JARHVA010000043.1, read as the reverse complement.
AGAGAGCAAATATTAGCTCCTTCAGAGTGAAGAGAACAAGGTGTGTTCCTCCTAGTGCCACAGTGCCAAGTGTGGGTGCTGGTTTGGAGAATCAGAAGGATTATTCATGTATGTAGGATCTTGGTTAGCAGGTGTGCAAGGCCACGTTTGGAGATCTACATGGTAAGTAAGATCATTGATTTGTAGGTGTATGTGTGTGCGAGATCTAGGTTTGTAGGTGTGCAGAACTAGATTGATTTGCAGGTGTGCAAGATCAGGGAGGTTAGCAACACAACAGGGAGCAAAATCAAGAGAGATCTACTTGGAGTACGGTGTGTACTCAGTCATTGAGCATAGAGGAAGGCAAGGTAGATCCTTCTATAAGTAAGATCATTTGAGTTGCAGGTTGTTGCAAGTTCCTGGGAGATCTACTTGGAGTGCGTTGTGTACTTGGTTGAGTATGTGTGTATACTTGGTGTATTGGCAGTAGTGATACTGACTGGTTGGAGGTGAACACCAATTATGTGTTTGAGTTGAGTGTTGGGACCGTAAGAGAGAGAGTGAGCTCTTGAAGAGATTTACTGTTTATGCCCTAGAGGTGTGGGAGCCCTAGAGGTGTGTAAGGAAGAAGAACTATGGCAATCTTCTTTGTTGTATTTCCTTCTGGAAGAGTATTAATACAATTGGGTATTGTCTCTCATATTTTGTGTTATTTTTGAATTCTAGTTACTTGTGATTCTGGTTAAATTTTGCATGTTTAGTTTCTTGGTAATCAATGGTGCTTCCTAGATCCTGACAGTTGGTATCAGAGCATGTTTGTTGTTCTAAGTGCCTGACAGACGTGTAGGTAAAACCAAGGTGGGAGAAAGACTACATTAATAATAATCAAGATCTATGTGGACCATCAAGATGTTTTTTGAAAAATAAAACAAAGAACAAGACCAAACAACAAATCAAAATACCAAACAAACAAACAACAATCAAATAAGCATGCACACAAAACAAAATATTTTTGGATTTTTAGTTTGTTATTAGTGTTTTTAGAATTTTCAAAGTATCTCAACTCGATTGAGAATTAAGAGATATAGAATGATCCAATTCACAAAAGGTGAGGGTATTACAAAGAGTGCTCATGAAACAATGAGAGTATGCTAACTTAAAATGCTTGTAAGATGATGAAAGCATATGAAAATAGAGACTAACTTGACCTTAATATGAATCAAGCAAAACCTATATAATATCATTAGGACCTCAAGTCATAGTAGTTTTGACAACATAAAAGGTGGTGAAAAACTAACCAGGTCACAACAAGTTCATAAATAAAGGCAAATGGCAAGGCAAATGATTATAGTAATGACCAAGTGATGTAGCAATACATGATAAAAAGGCATTGTAATTAATTTACCCACAGGTGGTTATAATTAGGAAACCACATCATAATTCTGATTTTCCCAAAGGTGGTTATAATCAGGAAACAACATCATAATTTTGATTTGCCCAAAGGTGGTTATAATCAAGGGTACCAAATATAATAATGATTTTCCTATAGGTGGTTATAATCAATGACATCAGATAAGATGATAGGTAAAATATAACTTATCAAATCAAATGTCATACTACTTCCATAGACTATCATTTGACACAAAATTATAAAACTTTTGAAACTAGATCAAAATCCTTTTATGAAAAGTGTGAGAACCGAGATCAAAACAGGGTAAGTAGGAGGGCTAAAACCAAGCCTCAATCAATAGTAAAGATATGGTATAATAAAATGGCATAAGAAAAATGATCATAAGACAATTGGCTATACTGGCAACAAAATTGCCCCCAAGCAATGATTGGCTTAGTTTGTTCGTAAAAGAGTGAGAGTGTGGGCTTAGGCTGCTCGTAAAATGGTGAAAAAATTTAAACTTAAAAAATGCTCATAAAATGGTGAGAGCATGGTGAAGGTGATTGAGATGATCTCAATATAAATTGATTGTTGCCTACATAGTCCTGAAGGACCTAAAGTCAATGTAGTTTAAATGACAAGACAAATGAAACATAATGGTATAATATCCTAAAATGAAACAGTTTATATAGTTGCCCTAAAGAAACAAAACAAGGAAAAAATGAAGGGAAAATGGCAAATGAAAAATGGTTCTGCTACTCTTGTTGACATGGAAATGCATGTCCTAGTCAACATGTGAGACAACCAAAATAATCAGTCATAAAATTGCTACCTAATACCATGTCTAAATAAGTACTCTATCAAGAACCTACTGTAAATCTAGACTTTAATAATATTATTGTGATCCTCGTTGGTCATTGATTTTGCTTCCTTCAGACATTGAAATAAAGGATCCTTGTAGCCTCTACAAAGGAAGGTGTAGCTAGAGATGGTAAATAATGTTAGGCACATGATAAATGATATAAATGGGTAATGAATAGGTGGATGATAATGGAATGTATAATGATTGGGAAATAAATGAAGGTCAGAAATATTAGGCACACATAATGTTCCAAATTATGGAATTGACATAATTTTAGTTGTGGTGGGGCCAAATACTATTGAAGATGTTCTTGATAGGACGACTAGATATTTTTGTTGTTTGATCTTGAGAGTAGCTACCATTTGATTATAATGTAGATCAGAAGCTATAATGATTTAATCTTTGATTTTGTCTTCATCAAGTTGTGAATAACTTCCATGCTCAACTATTGGCACCTTGAAGAGGTTTTCACTAATGAATTTGTCTTGATTATCCCATAGCGCCTCCGAGAAGGTTTCATGAAGAGATATTAACATTTGACTTTGATTGTCTTCTAGTACCTTTGAAAAGGTTTCACTAAAAGATATTGAGTTTGCTCTTTGATTGTCCCCTAACACCTTCAAAAAGGTTTCACTAGGATATTGTTCTTCTTCTACATGAATGTGATCTTCATCCCCCTGATATTCTGCACCTGATATGTCACCATAGATGTAGTTCAATAATGTGTGATTTTGTCAGTCCCAATCAATACTTATGGGAGGTGAAATGTCAATATAATGACTATGTTGGGTAGGTTAATGGAATGATGAAAGGCAACATAATCCTCATAGAATATACTAGGAGAACTCATGTCGATGCTAAAGTAATCATCCTCAAAAACCATAAAAGGATAACAAATATATTCAAATTAATTTGCAAAGCAAGTCCATGACTATAATATGATTATGAAGCTAAGTCTGAGTCAAGGGACTCTAAATCTGATGTTGATACTGATAGAGATTCTGCTTTTAATGCTAAATTTGATGTCAGTTCAGAAAGGAAACCTAAATCTAATCTTGATTCTTCATCTGGTTGGGTTATTTCTATAATGATGTTCTGTTGAATGCTTGGTATCAAACAAGTAATGCTTGTGATGGCATAATGGGATCTGTAAAAATTGATTCATCTAGGAAGGGTTCAAAATAGACTAGATTTTCTAGGTGAATCCCATCAAAGAGAGGGAATCGCTCAAAGGATGACTCAACAAAATCTTGTCTATCAAAAAGAGACTCCTCAACGAGTGGAAAAATATCAAGAGATAACTTTGTAGAGACTGGATTGTCAAGGAGATGGGGCTCTTTAAAAATAGGTAAAATATGAATAGGTGATTCATCATAGGTTGACTTATCATAAATGGGTGTTTTAATAATAACATTGTGATTTTGGTTGACAATTGGTTGAAAAATACCACCTTTGAACACATTTATATCCTCATAAGATGGCTCTTGAATAGGTAATAGTTGTTGTTTAGGCTCAAATATCGGCATGAAATTTATAAAGTGGGTAATATTTGGATTAGTGTAATCAGTGGTTTGTGGTTCAATAATGGGATGTCCAAAAATTAGACTATTAAAAAAGGGATCATCAAAGACTAGTTCGTCAAATGGACGTTCTATAAAAATAGGCTTAATAAATATAGGGTATGGGCCTAGAATTGCAATTTTTATGCAATCCTTAGTTTTCAATTCCTTAATTTATCATTTATGAAATTTTTTTTAAGACTTTGGCCTATTTGTGTTTTGGCTGAGTTTTCTTTAATTCCATTGGCATTGAGGTTGTATGCTTATATAGAAGCATTGGAAATTTTGCATTAAATATATTGTTGTGTTCAATTGAGTTTATCTTGTAATGCATTAGCATCATGGTTGTGGTAATGAGCCATTGGAAAGATCTTGGCTAAGAGTTTTTCAAACTCTTTCTTAGAATAGTAATAACTGAAAGCTACATAGTTTTTCAGCCTTCTTGTAGTTAAACATCATTTAATCCTTCTTCTCTATTTCTGTCCCCATCATTGAGAGAACTACATTGGCTTGAGGTAATTTTGAATTATGTAGGCAAAACTCATTTACTGAGGTCATATTGACCACCCCTTATTTTCTCTTCTTTTTTCAGTTGATTTCTCTTCCTCCATTTCTCCACCTATTTCTTCACTACCTCATCACCTTTAACTTGTCGACATCTTTTAACCACCTTTCCATCTTGTTAATCTCTTTTAGTAAGAGGATTGATAACCTAAAAAGAATGAGAACACTATCATTCCAAGATAGGATTCTAAAGCATTGAAAATAGAAACATCATGTTAAACTTACAAATAAATGAAATGTAAAGACAAGGCAAATCAAATGATATTCAGAAAAAACATTTTAGTACAAAGAAAAGCCTTTACATAAGTAGGCAAGGCAAAACAAAGAACTAGCCTAACTAACCAATGTAGAATAGATCCTCACATATGACAAAACTAGGAAAAGATAAAAAAGCTAGCTAGAACCTAGCAAGCATTAGAAATGTATACTTTAACACCCCCCTTCAAGTGAAGCTAGGGGCTAACAATAACCAATAAAGAAATATTGGCATATCTATAGTATAAGTCTCCATAACAAAGCTTGATCAGTTACTCATGTACAATATATATCCATAAAGTGGAGAAAAAGATAAAATACATAGGAATAACCCCCCGCCCCCAAAAAAAAAAAAAAAAAATTGATGTAAAAGAAGGAAGGAAGAACTTCACATAGAATCCCCCCAAGGACTAATACCATCGATATTGAATTTGTCGATATTCCAAGTCAAGATCTCAAGATGACTAGTGTTGATATCGAGATCCTTGGCTAGAATATTGTAGAAGCTCCATTTGCATCGAACAATGTTTATTCCTTTTGCCAAAATAAGAACATGAATGGTTTACTAGAATTCTACCCATTCCACAATGGAAGATGAAGGAAGCAAGAATATAAAGATCTCTAAATCATGTCCAAATCTGAAGTGTGGCATAGGTCTAGCAATATCATGCACATGAATTGGATGTAATACCATGGAAGTGGACCGATCAAAGGAAAGACACAAAAAAATCACTGAAAATATGTCCATAGGAAGTGGATCACAATGATCAATAAGTGTACTCTCACTAAAATTAGTAGAGTCCTCTAAAGTGATAATTTGTGGTGGCTCAACATCCTACATAGGAACAAAGGGAGGTTATACAAATAGACATCCTAAGTCTAGCAAAAACTCATCCCATAGAGGTGGCTCAACAAAAATAAGAGCAATGTCCATTAAGAATGTGTCATCACAAGAAACTATAGTAGGAGGAGAAAGTACATCATTAGAAGATAAAACCTTACTGATAGGAGGAGAAGGATATGGAGAAGCATCATCCATGTCATTGTCAACTATAAATACTCACTAATAGGAGAAGGAAGTGGAATAGGAGGTGGAGTAATAGAGGGTTTAGAAAACCCAAAAGGCTCAATATCCTCCTCAAAGAAGGCTGTAATATCATATCAAACTCCTTTTAGTGATGTGGCATCCATAATATGAATGTGTAAGCTATCTGAAACATTAAGGCAAATCAAGTGAAAATCCTTATCTTGCATAGATGAAATTCAAGCAATATCTTTCTCATTGGTGAAGTTAGGAAGATCACCAAGTACTATTCTCCATAAGCCTTTCAGTTGAAAGTGTATCTTTATTTTTATTTTTCAAGTGGTGTAATTATAGGTGTTGAGGGGATCCATTGTCAAAATATAAGGAATAAGTCAAAAAATTAAAAAAATGCTTCCCTCAAAAGAACAACTCCGGATTCAAATAATGACAATGAACAAAAATCCCCCCCAAAAAGTGTAAGCCCCCCAAAATTTGGCACTTTATAAAAGTAGTGTGTTTTTACAAATTGATGACACCAATAGATAGAGAATTGAAAACCATATACTTTAAAAAAAAAAACTCAAATCTGAGTTATGGTTCAAAATATATAGGCTTTATGAATTCTCATAAAATGGGTAAAAAAATTAAAACTTACACTATAAGCTAACTTCAATGAGCAAATCAGAAAAGAAGACAGCGTTACAACCACTCTTTGGAACTTTAATTTCATCACAAATGTCATCAATCCAATAAAATTTAGAAAAAGTCTAGGTAATGACCCTTATGAGCTAGTAAGCATACTATACTTCCTCTTGAGGTAAAAAATACAACTTGTAAAAACAAATAATAAATATTCAGCTATGATAAGAGGAAAGAAAGGTGGATTTTAATTGTTTTAACTCCAATTAGGTGTGTAATGAATAGTTTTTAGAATAGAAGAAGATCAAAAAAGGGTTGTGATCCTACTACACAAACCACAAAGAAGATTTTCAGTGCCACCTAGAGGATTTACAATCCACTCTTGCTTCTTTCCACGTAGGTCTCTTATCTTCTCTCCTTTCCAACACAATTCTAACAATGCAAAAGGAATAAAAAAAAAATAGTTATGTAGAAAAATAAAGAACATAAAAAAAATTCCTCAGAAGAAGATAAAACTCCATGTAAATATCTAATTTTCTCTATTCCAATGCACTTCCAACACCTTTCAACCTTCCAGCTAGTATGTAATCATAAAAAAGGGTCACTAGAGAGGTAAAAAAGAATTATATATCTCTAAAAAAATGCCAACCCAGCTTCACTCAGCTCTAATGCACCACCCATGCAAGAGTCTACTTAGTACGGGCCATCTTGATTTACTTCACATACACATTGATCTATTTTTTCCAATATTGTACTAAAATGTAGTTGACAATTTAAGACCACTAGATAAAAAACCCAAAGGCAAGTAAAATGTAGCAGCCTATCAAAGGATAGGTTGAATCCATGAGTTCAGTAGATCCTAACAAAGCCAAGCTGGGAATCTCTCCTCCACACTCATTGGAAAAAAAGATGCTAAATAAAAATAGATCTGTAGACCTAGGGGATTCCACCTAGAATGGCGATTTAGTAGATTTCCAACATAATCCTAGAAAAATAATACTCTTAACGTAGTCTTGAAAAAAATTCAATGTAGGCCTGAGCATAGACTTTCAACACCTAACAAAGACCTTTTAGCCAACACACATATATAAAAAAATTCCAATGCCTCCTATCCTCCACGCTCTACGTAGCAAGAATAAAAGATGCCAAAGGACCATATCTCTCCATGCAATATGAAAAAATGATGCCAAAGGACTAGATCTGCAAATAAAAGGATCTTCCTTCAACGTAATCGAGACTCAAACTTCTAGCACCTCTTGCAGGAAAACAACGTAGTCTCTCGAACACTATAAGCTTCAAACCATAATGCAACTTATGAAAATGAGGAATGACACGCTGAGGATGACCTGGTTGATAGAATAATATGAAACTTCTGAGCAGAAAGGGGAAATAGAAGCTATTCAAACTAAATAACAACTTATCAATGGATGGTTACAACCCTTTGAAGCTCTGATACCATGAAGAGAATCAGAACAATATCATTCCAATCCAAGAGTTTGAAGCATTAACAATAAGAACATCATGATAAGCTTGCAAACAAATAAAATTAAAGTACAAGACAAATCAAATGATATTTAGAAAAATCATGCTAGTACAAAGAAAAGCCCTTGCATAAGTAGGTAAGGCAAAACAATGAACTAGCTTAACTAACAAATGTGGGATAAATCCTCACATAGGACAAAACTAGGAAAAGACAAATAACCTAAATAGAACCTATCAAGCATGAGAAATGCATACTCTAACACAACCTTCCTCATCTAACTCTCTTATCTCCTATAAATCCCCATCTAATCTGATTCATACATCACTTATTTATCTGTATCCTTTTGTCCTCTTTTTCTTTGGCCAGATCCCTATCCATCCATATTTTTTGTCCTCTTTCATTTTATTCTACATTTCCCTTTGCCCTTGGTAGTTTGCCATACCCTCTTCATCATTCTCCTTTCCTCACCCATTCCACATCATCCCGTTCCCTTACACAATGGTGGACATTTTATTCATTCCCCTTTCACCTTCTACAACTTTTTCTTGTTTGTTACGACCTTCTTACTTTAGTCTCTTCTGCCGACTCTGAGCCATTTTTGTTCCAATTCTCAGTTTTTTTTTTTCATCTTTTCCATATTTTACATCTTGTATTCTTTTTGTTTCTTCTATTTCTTCTATGCCCCATTTATGTGCCTCTTCTTCTTATTTTCTCATTTTCCCCCTTGTCTTTTGAATCCCTTTATTTTTCTTCTTTGTGTCAGAATTTTTGCTTTTCTATTCTATGTTTTTCTTTTCTGGTTTATTTTCATCTTTCCCACCTTTTCCATCTTATTTTTTCATCCACAACTAGCTTCCAAGTGGGTTTTTATCCTTTGAGGAGCCTTCCATAATTGTTTTTCTTCTTCTTGTCTATGCAATCCTTTGTGATTTTTTATCCCATTTTCATCTTTCCATCTTTATATGCACTTGTGTTTTGCATCTATATGATCATTTGTGTTTTGTATCCTTGTCAACCCTCATACTTAGTCCTCCATTTTTATTCTTATCATCTCTTATCTTCATCTTCATCCCCTTCATTGTATTTATTTGTGAATTCATTTCTTCACTCTCATGTCATTCATTTTCCATTATCTCCACTATTTCTTCACCACCTCATCCCTTTTCAACTTGTCAATCTCTTCTAATCACCCATTTAGCTTGCCAATATCTTCTTACAAGATGATTGACATCCACCTTGTCTCTTCACATTCTTGTCCACCCATCCTCCACTTCCCCCTATAATTTTTATTCCATCTCATTCTCATCTCCAATGCCACTATCCGATCTACTTCATTGTTCATCTCCTTACCTGTCATCATTTCTCCTATCAATGCTTAGTTGGTTGCGATAACCCATCTCTCTTATCATCATTTTTGTCTACTTATTCAACTCCTTTTCCCTCTAATTTCTATTTCTTCCATGTGTTTCCTTATTATTCATTTTTATCACCAAACTATTTTTTCTTCAGCCTATTTTAGTCCTCTTTTCACAACTTTCGTTTCCTACCACATCTCTCATCATCCCATTCCCATGTATGAATACTAACATTATCTCACATTTGTTTTTAATTCCAAAATTTGATATATTTTAGCACATTACTCTCACCCTCATCTTTGACATTTTATTCTACATCTCATTTCTCCATTTCATTTTAATTTTATTATCTTCTCTGGTTTCAGTTGGTGAAAGTACTCATGTTCACAGTCCTTTTTTCTTCTTCTTTGTGTAAAGACTCTTACACCATTATCCCTCTTCACCATCATCTTTATTACTAACCTCACTATCTTATCCATCCTCCTTCATCCATCTCCCTATCAACATTAGTATCAGCATTAGCTATGGGCTCTCCCTAACATTCATCCATTAATAATCTAGCTCCTCACCCATAAGGGTGTAGTCATTAGTTTGTACATATCCTACATGCATCTCCATGCATGTTTATCCAGGCCTTCCATTATCTTACTTTAATGCATGAAATATTATTAGGTTCACTATTCAAGGTACATTTATTTTTTCTTTCAATGTCTCTACATGTTGTGCATGGGTACTCCTTCTGTGCCTTGTCCCTCTCTAATTGCTCCCTTAACATCAAGGCCAGTTTTAAGCCCACTTTTCTCAATATGAGACCAATCATACAATCTCATCCCAAGGTTTCAAGGTAAAATATCCCTCAACACATCATCCTCACCATCTCATCTATCATTCTTTTCCTATCCATCAACTTGATTGATCTTCATGCTTGCAATCACATAGCTCCCTAGCTCATGTTGGCCATGACATCTCTCATTATCACATATACAACAAACCCAATGCTAGCTTAATTATTATTTCTTAGCTATTGTGTAAGTTATTTCTTTCTCCTCTTTATCCACCTCTATGAGCTACTTGTCCCTCTTTCACACTCTCATTATTTTATGATCTCACTTTTATTCCCTAGTTGCTTTCTTGACTATTGTTTTGTACACTATAGCCATTTTTATAAGCTACTAATTCCACTTTTACTCTCTTGCCAATTTTCAAGCCAATCCCTTCTAAAATATTCCTTGTCTAATATTCTTACATATATCTTATTCTAAAAAACCCAAAACATTCACAATCTTTCCAAATTCTAAAAAAATGTGCAAACCTCTAACATCCCAAAAACCATAAAATTTTGGAAATACAAAATAGTAACCTAAAAACCAAAAAATTCAAAACAGGGCTTAAAATCACCACAAGAGATATAAAGCCACAAAATATTTGTTCTCTTTATTATCCCAATCACCAGTGGACTTTGGTCTTGTTTTGGATGGCATTATTTTCTCCATCTACTAGGTGGGAACTTCTTATCCTATTACAATCATTTATAATAACCATTGTCATTCCTTCATTTTCACTCCCATCCCCAAGAGAACTACATCGACTTGAGGTCCACACAGACAATGTAGACAACACTTGGATGCATGGGGTATCTCACGTTAGTTCAACCACTCTAATTATCCTTCCACTTTTCCCACTCCATTTGATGCTCTCACCATTTTTTTAGTATACCCTTCCTATTTTCCCTCTATAATCAATCTTTTAATTATCATTAGTCTTCTTAATATCTCATTTCTTGGGAGAACTACATTTGGCATGAAGTCCACTGGAATCTGTATGTAATGTCCACTTACATGGGGCATTTGGAGATAGATCGGCCACTTCGTTCTTATTATTCCACCCCTTTACCCATGCATCTAAATCATTCTATTTTATCTTAACATTATAGCACATCATTCAAAATGATTAAAATAAACCATACAAGATATAGACTTAAATCACCATGCATATGTGAAACTCATAAAATATCAACATACACTTTCTCAATACATTACAAAATATTGCAAAACTCATACAGAGTGGTGTAAACACCATAACATGATTACTAACATATTGAATTCAACACATAATTAGACATCACAACACTCATTTGGCCTCTCACAACCTTGGCCATTCATCTCATGGGTTTCTAGTTGAATTCATGTCATCAAGTTCCCTCCTCAAGAACACACAACCTGCATGCATAATCTCTCCACAATAATAACATATGCTTAAAGGTTGCACCTCTTGAACTTCATTCTTTGTTACCTATGTAGCCACTATTGGCAGGGTTCTATATGTGATTTATATGTGCATTCGACCTTATGATGACTCATAACCCTATATTGGCTCTATGCCCTCTTCATCCAGTGTTACCCTTCGATTCATCCCCCTATTCAAGCAAGCTTGCACAATCAATGCTTGTCATCGACATTATGCACACCCCCTAACATAGTATGTCACTTATATTTGACCACCAGGATATAGTTTTAGTTCTTCAAACCTTCAGGCATGTTCCCCAACTTGACATCTCATGTAATAAAACCTACACATACTTTGTTGTGCTTGAAGCATCTACTTGGTCGGCTATTATTACCACAATTATTCTTCTACCAGATCCATCACTCAAATTAGAGTCTGATAAATCTACATATTTACCTTGTAGATCATAAAATGAGGTGGTGGTTATCGATCATGCCTTCCTACATTATCATCACTCTTATTATGTGCCATTCAAGGACTTGGTAGATTTGATTCTTCATCTAGACCCAACTCATCATAGATATCAAAGAAATTAATCACACGAATCTTATTTCACAAACACTTATATCATAAGGGTTATATAACACTCATGATTGATCTTTTTCATTTGCATCTCATCATCTTCATTGATTACAGGGATCCAAAAACATCAATGATTCTAGAAAATAATTACCCCACTCAACCAAACGTATTATCAATTTTTTTTAGCAATCCCATAATCATTTATGATTGTCATTATTATTGGTGGTCTCAATCATCTATGTATCACCTATCATTATCATGAAAAACCATCATATTCTTCTACTTCCCCTAAAATCTTATTGTTCCATTCTTTACTACCCACTCCTTGGTCTCAAGAGTAAGACCTTAATAACACACACACACAAATGGTTAACTAACTACTTGTTTGTTTATTTTATTTTATGAATGTGTGTTTGTAAGTGTGTTTAACCCTAATTTGGATAAGTATCATATTTTATTGGTTAGGGTTAAGGATATATAAATGATAGGGCACAAGGGTGAATATCAGATCTACAATAGGCCAATTAGTGTACTAAACTTAGATGTACCATATGCTAAATTTATAAAGCTAAGATAGGCTATTAATGGAAAGTATAATTATGTTAGATATATAAATAACATCATAGAAATTAATTAGTTATTTATGGTTCTAATATAGTGTTGGATCTAGTACAGATGGGAAGAAGGTAGGAACTAGATTCTAGATCAATTGATAGATTATAGATTTGGTGCCTCTAGTTTTCTAGATACTGGCATCATTATGGGGTAGTTGTATCGATGCTAATGTCTAATATAGATGTTAGTATCCAATAAATAATAATGGCTATAATAATATGTGACCATGTGGATGCTTCTGGGTTTGGCTTTGCCTTTGCTCTAGTGCATTTAGATCTTGGTCATGGACTATTGCTTGTGGTGAAATGGTAAAACCCTAGATTTGTATCTTCAATGTGACCTTGGGTAAAAATCGATTAGTGGGCACATAGTGTTGAGTTGACTCACAATGATCCCATTATTGAAGGATGTTATTTACTTAACCAATACTCTAGAAGAGGTCGTCAGACTTGTGTACTTCTCCCCTACATGTTGGATTGTGTGTGAATCATGTAATGTGTAAAACAAGTACAATAGTGACCTAGCTTATAACTTGGAAAATATGACCTTATAATTACCCCTTTAGTACTTCAAACTTGTAAATGTGTTGTACTTATGCCCAGTGTGGAAATAGGGAACCTTTGATCAATTGAGTGCTTGATAAAGTGATTTCTAATAAGTGTCTTGGTATCTTTGGTCTTTTCTAGGTGTGAAATGAATGAGGGTTGATATTGTATTTATACCAATCCTATTAGGAGATAAATCACATTAAATCACTTATTCTAACCATTGTAATATATTTTATTAATAAATTAGATGACTTTAGGGCATTGCACACTTGTGTGAGGAAAGGATAGTAATGCGACACTATTGTCTGACCCAGATATTAGTGTCTAAGGAGGAGAGTTGGCATAGGCTCAAAACTTGTATAGGTGTAATATAAGTACATTTTAAACATTTTGGGCAATATGGAATGTCTATGTGATCAATATAAGGCTAGTTAGACTAAGAGATAGGCCAAGGGGCACAAGATAGAGCAGATGTGAGGCGTGCAAAAGCAAGGCATGTGTAGAACTAAGAAGAATAACCAGGGTCATGAGTTTTCCAAGTGTACAAGACTGAGGTTATACATAATCATAAAATATCATCTAAAATTTCCACCTTTTAATCTAGTAATGAAATTTCTAGTTTAAAGAAAATGAATAAGTATCTGGGTGTGTATCCACACTTTATATTTGTTCAAGTTATTTTTGAGTGCTTTGTTAGAGCTGGGTTTGAGTGCTTTGTTGGTGACTGACCTACAACCAAGAGTATGTTACAATGTATAATCAGTGAATATAATCTGGGTCAAAAGTACTTGAAATAGATTGAAGTTGAAAAATCAAGGTTTATGAGTACACTTGTGTGTCGATATAACCACCTTGCTTATTGGCAAGTTGTTTTTGAAAAATATGTTTCATTATAATGTTTTGAAACTGAGATTAGGATAAATATAGATAATTTTTTATAGATCATATATCAGAGAGAGAGAGAGAGAGAGAGAGAGAGAGAGAGAGAGAGAGAGAGAGAGAGAGAGAGAGAGAGAGAGGCACATGCCCGCCATTTTGGAGCTCACCACCTAGAAATTGAGATTAGCTCAATTATGTAGCCCAATGATACTTATAACCTAGTGAGTTTAGATGATCAAGTCCATACTAAAAACTTGGAAATATTGAGTGATTTAATCACCCCAAACATATCAATGGGTGAACCAACTACTGTAGTAGATTGACTTGCTAAAGTCCATAAAAATACATTGGGTATTAGTATGTGCAATAATTTTTGAATCTAAATTTGATTTGGATTTTGCAATATTAGGCCCATGTTGCATAACATATGCACCTTAGATTTGTCTCACACTGAAATTATGTGTAAAAATGGTACCATGTATATAACTCTACCACCAATGTGTATCAAAATCATATAACTGTGTGTTTTGGCCAATTTAAAAAACTATGTACATATGGAGGACATGCTTCCAAATCATGCCCCCACTATATATGGATAAATCTAAAACTAATATAAGTATCAATGTGGAGGACATGTTTCTAAAACATGCCCCCACTATGATAGAGATGCTAAAAACTGAGTAGGTGTGGAGAAGATGCTTCCAAAGCATGCCCCTATTAAATATGTGAATTATAAGTACCATACTGAATAATGTGGAGAACATGTTTCCAAATCATTCCTCTACTATAATATAAAAATTATGAATGTGTGGAAGCCATGTCACCATGACACGCCCCCACTAAATCTGTAAACTGGTGTAAGTACCATATATTATATGAGTGTGGAGGACATGCTTCCAAAGCATGCCCCCCTGTAATATAGAAACTATGAAAATTATAGAATCCATGTCACCATGATATTTCCCCACTAATATTCCCCACCTTTGAGGTGAGGGAAAGATAGTACCTAGTATTTAGCTCACCTCAAAAGGGTAAGACAACTATAAATCTATGAATGTAACCATGTAGCATATAGAAAGAAATATGTCTAGGTAGATGTAACATTGAAACACATAGAACCGATTGTTGACGCAGTGGATTTCACCCTGGGGCAGGATGCCTAGCTCCCGCCCTTCCACATGCAACAATGGAAACTCCCCTCTCACCTGTGGGACTGGCGAAGCTAGAGGGGAGAGTCTCTAGATAAGGGCTAGCTCCCTTTGATGTATCCTTTAGGTCCTGGTTTCTCCTAATGATAACAAATAAATGTAAAAAAGGGGGGGATGAAAAGGGAGAGAGAGATGCTGAAACATAACCTAAACCTAAAAAAAGGAAAGGTGATACACCAAAAAATGATGACCCACCCAGCCCGAATATACACTTTTCACCAAGAAGAAGCGCCCATACACTTCATCTGATGTGGGAAACTCTTATGTGTCAGTGAGTTAGGAGTCTGTAGAGATACAGGGAGGAAGGAACTATCAAAGGTGTTTTGAGACACACTTTAATAGCCTATTCACATGCGCCTATATTCTTGCTGTAGACACTTCTGGCAGACCTGCAGAAAAGAGACTTCACGATGCACTGGACATGCTATAATCGATCTGTGAAAAGCATGAAAGACAATGAATTAACACAAAAGAAGAACACAGATATATACTTTAAAGTGCAAGTCTAGATAGAGGTAAAAATGCTAAGTCCTGATTCAAGGTAAAATCTGGCAGAGCTCTGCCTTACAAGCCCGAGAGATTTTTGGGCAGAGTTTTGCCTTAAGGCTGAGAGAATGGATGCTTCTCAAATGAGAAATTTACAATATATAGAAATAGGAAGAGAACTTGGCACTTCCTTGACAAGCTCAACCCATGTGCACTAAAAGCATCGGGAAGAGGAAGTCACTGTTGCTGATGTCATTCTTCTAGAAGAGGCTTGTTGGAACCATGTTGTGTAATCGCCAATCTTGACTTTAGTGTCAGGAGATCAGGGAACAACAAACATGCTCTGACTCCACTGGTTAGGATATTGCTCCTCAGATAGAGCACAGTATGATTACCAAATATATAAGCAATTGAATATGCGGAAATAACCAGAAACACAAGTAACTAGAATTCACCAATAGCACAGAATATGAGAGACAATACACTATCTTGTATTAACACTAACAGAAAAGAATACATCAAAGAGCCGCCACACTCTTTCACCTTACAGAGATTTGCCACACCTCAAGTGTACAGTAATTCTTCTCACACACACTCTCCTACACAAAAACGGTCCCAACAACCAACTCACACACAGAATTGGTGTTCACCTCACCAACCAGTCAGTAATAACCCTGCCGGTACATCAAGCACTCTATAGCACTTCAAGCTGATCTCTCATGAACCTGCAACCTGCAATTCAAAGACCAAGCTTACATGTAGATCACACAATGAGCTTGCAACAACCTGCAACTCATAGATCTTACAACTAGAAGGAACTCTTCCTTTCTATCTCATGCCTTATACAATACATGCCAATGGGTCTATAAATAGATCCTTAACTCAAACAATAACTAGGACTCTTAATTTAGACAATTGTCCTCGCAACCCAAGACTCTGGCTGGTCTTGACATGCAAACTCATAGTTCACTTAACTAACTGTCCGTGAAACGAACACTTCGGGAACACACAGGCGACCGACGTCGGTCCCTGCTGGTCTGGTTCTGCCGACGTCGGCCGACTTCCTGCCGTCGCCGGTTGCCTTCTGCACTGGATCCTGCCGATGTCGGTCATGCTGCCGACGCCGGTTCCTGTAGAACTCAGCAACCTTCAGTTCCTAGTTTGCAAAGGTTGAAGCTTTTAGCTCCACACCCTAACAATCTCCCACTTGGAGATAAACAGCTGCAACCTGTACCTGTACACCGTCTAGTTTGTTTCCTTGGCTTTGTATCCCTCCTCAAGATCACTCTTGAAGACCAACCACCACAAAATCCGTGATGCAAAGTCTGTCATCCAAATTCCCTGCCACATCCGCATCTACAACCATGTAGAAAAAGAACTTGACCCTGCATAGCATGTGCACCTGCTGCTGGTCCCACTGAACTGCCCTTCAGTATTACTCTCCCGGATTGACTCCAAACTTGTGACAACTTCCACTGCTTGGGAAAACTCAGGTTTAGTACATACCATGCACTCAACCTCACTATGTGAATCAAGACACCTGTTCTATGAACTGTCTAACCATCGGCGTGCTAACCGGCTTCACACAATCATCCTGAAACAAAGTCAACAAGACCTCCATGTCTCTAGATCACACTCATGCCACAGAATCTTGCTGCTCCCAGATTCTCCATGACAAACACCTGAACTAGCTTTACCTTTAGTTCAGAAATACCTGTATATGTAACCCTGCAACAAGCACATCATACAGAAAATAGAATAGTGTAGCTAATACTATCCAACCTGGTAAAGAGAAACACAATGATCAAACCTCCATTGCCCTGCAGCTAATACAAGATCATATACCCTGATCTACCATCTCACGTATCCATTTCCTCTCTTCTTCATCCTCAACATCCATTCGTCTCTCAGTGCTTACTTCCAGCTGGCAACACTACCAAAAACACCTGTTTGGTTCTCCTCCAAGGAATCACATCCTCATCCATGCCTAGCTCCCACTGTTTCCTGGATCTACCTGTTCTGCTTCTTCAATAACTTCCTGGTCCTATGCCATAAGTGAGCAACAAGTAGTGTAAAGAAGGGAAATGACGAATTTAAGAACTTACTTACACCTTCAGTCCTCCAAATGGGCGCTTGAGACTCCATGACAACTAGCTGTCCACCCAAAATTCGTCTCAGTAACCGATGCCGGTAACATCTCAGTCTACAGCCGACCGATGTCGGTTCCCTGCGACTGCCTCCTCGCCGACGTCATTTTCCCCTGGCCGACGCCGGTCTCTGTCTGCCCCGAGTCACCGACGTCGGGCTTCACATAGCCGACGTCGGTCCCTGTCTGGACGCCGACGCCGGTTTTCCTGCCGACGTCGGTCTCTGTGTTTTTCTTGTGAGACCTGACTTTTTCCCGCGAGCTCTTTTTGGATCAAAACCTTGTCCAAATTACCCTTGCTCTGCTCAGAATTCCTCTGCACCTTATGCTGAACTCTGTCCGTCACTTTCTCCTTGAAAACCAAGGCTTTCCCGTTCTTGTCACTAACATCGGATTCCTCAAGAAACCTTACTTTCTTCTTCTGCATATAGGAACCACGATCCATGCCTTCCAAATCCGAAAGCATATTCTTTGACTCAAGAACCAGCATCTCCTTCTTATCTATGTGACCAAGCCTATCAAGCCACATCTCTGAATCTACAGCTGAAGTAGATAACCCAGAAAGAGAATCAGTAAAACAAGTAGATAGATAAAGCGTACCTACTTTCTTACCTCTAGCTATAACAAGTGTACCCTTGGTAACCTTCCAAGAGTCCGCTGAGAGAGTTACTGTGCAACCCTCTTCACCCAAGCTTCTAACAGAAATCAGATTCCGCTTCAGAACTGGGACATGCATGACCTCCTTTAACACCCACGTGTCACCTGTCTGCAATTTCAGCTTCACTTTGCCTTTGCCAACAACCTGACAAGGCTTACCATCCCCTACACAAATTTCTCCAAAGTCTCCCTGGACATACTCATGAAAAAATTCTCTATGTGGAGATGCATGAAAAGAGGCACCAGAATCTAATACCCAAGATTCTACTTTATCCAAAGAACATACCAGAGCATCCTGTGCAATGTAACCCACAGCATCTGCTTCTTCTCCATGTTCTTCATGATGATCTTCACCCGATCTGCAATCTCTCTTTAAGTGCCCTTGCTTTCCACATTTCCAGCAGGTTATTCTGCCATACCTGGACTTGGATCTCTTGCCTGTCTTAGACCTTGATCTCCCACGCTCTGTCCTTTCTCTTGGCCTTCCTCTTCCTTCAACACTCAAAGCATTTCCGGATAATTCACCTGTGCTTTTCCTGCGTATCTCTTCATTCAAGATTACACTCACAACATCATCCACTTTTAAGACTTTTGAAGGGGACACAATATTAGAAACTGCCATTACCAAACCTTCCCAACTTTCAGGTAATGAACACAAGATTAAGAGAGCTCTAAGTTCATCATCAAATACAATATTCACTGAACTTAACTGGTTTACTAAACCATGGAAATCACTAAGATGGCTATGAATAGATCCACCTTCCAACATTTGCAAATTAAATAAACGCTTCATAAGAAATACCTTGTTTGAAGCCGAGGGTTTTTCATATAAATTTGCCAAAGATTTCATCAACTCCACCGTTGTCTTACACTGTGATAAGCTGGAAATCACAGATGAATCAAGACTCAATCTAACAGATCCCAGAGCCTTCCGATCAAGAACCTCCCATTCTTCATCTTTCATATCCAAGGGTTTGCTAGCAACCCCACCCAACGGTAAGTACAAATCTTTCTGATACAGATAGTCCTCAATCTGCATCCTCCATAATTGGTAGTTCTTGCCATTGAACTTGTCCATTCGTAGTTGACTGCTTTCTGACATTGCTCAACTCCCACTCAAACAAAAACCCTGTGAGTAACCTGTAATCAAAACACACTACCCAGATCTACACCAATCTGTTAGTATCCCAACCAAAAGCTCTAATACCACTTGTTGGTATCAAGCTCAAGAACCTACAACCAAGGCTCTGATACCACTTGTCAGGAGATCAGGGAACAACAAACATGCTCTGACTCCACTGGTTAGGATATTGCTCCTCAGATAGAGCACAGTATGATTACCAAATATATAAGCAATTGAATATGCGGAAATAACCAGAAACACAAGTAACTAGAATTCACCAATAGCACAGAATATGAGAGACAATACACTATCTTGTATTAACACTAACAGAAAAGAATACATCAAAGAGCTGCCACACTCTTTCACCTTACAGAGATTCGCCACACCTCAAGTGTACAGTAATTCTTCTCACACACACTCTCCTACACAAAAACGGTCCCAACAACCAACTCACACACAGAATTGGTGTTCACCTCACCAACCAGTCAGTAATAACCCTGCCGGTACATCAAGCACTCTATAGCACTTCAAGCTGATCTCTCATGAACCTGCAACCTGCAATTCAAAGACCAAGCTTACATGTAGATCACACAATGAGCTTGCAACAACCTGCAACTCATAGATCTTACAACTAGAAGGAACTCTTCCTTTCTATCTCATGCCTTATACAATACATGCCAATGGGTCTATAAATAGATCCTTAACTCAAACAATAACTAGGACTCTTAATTTAGACAATTGTCCTCGCAACCCAAGACTCTGGCTAGTCTTGACATGCAAACTCATAGTTCACTTAACTAACTGTCCGTGAAACGAACACTTCGGGAACACACAGGCGACCGACGTCGGTCCCTGCTGGTCTGGTTCTGCCGACGTCGGCCGACTTCCTGCCGTCGCCGGTTGCCTTCTGCACTGGATCCTGCCGATGTCGGTCATGCTGCCGACGCCGGTTCCTGTAGAACTCAGCAACCTTCAGTTCCTAGTTTGCAAAGGTTGAAGCTTTTAGCTCCACACCCTAACATTTAGTGTTTGAGAGCACGAGCTGCACCTCTTTTCCTGCAAATAGATTGTGGTTTATCTCCTCATAAATTCCAAATGGAGAAAGCATGCCATGCCACCCACTATTTGCACCATTTGATGACCATCTGGCAATAACTTGCCTCCCCTTTACCACTTGAACTACTTTGTCTTTTCCTGCGCTTTGTCTCATCCTGGTTTTGTCCTTTTCTAGCTCCTTCGCCTCTCGAGACTATCTTTTGGTGGATTGATGCATTCCTTGGGCTCCTTTCGTGGTTGGTGCTCAGGCATTTTAAAAACAAATAGCTATTTCATTGCCTTAAAATTGACGTTCGTGTACCCGTTACTGCATTTGAATACCCAACGGCTAGTTTGTTATGTTTAACTTTGACATCCTCGGGCCCGTCACCGTTGGACCTTCCTTCGGCTTTCTGCTTCAGCCTTTTTCCCCACGGGCTTTTACCTTCAAATTTCTTCCCCGTGGGATTTTTCTGTGGACAATTTTCCTACAGACAAAAAGTCTGCGAGAATTGTCTTGCCGCTTTGCCTTCTGAACTTTCTCGGCTTTCTTCCCGCGGCCTTCCGAATTCCTTCAGACTTTTTGTCTGAAGGAATTCCTTCAGACAACAAGTCAGAAGAAATTCAATGCCTTAGTCTTTTGTGGGATTTTTTTTTCCTTCGGCTACCTTTGAAGTGCTCCCTGCCCTTCGCAAGGGCTTTTGAACCCAGAACTGCCCTCTGCAAGGGCACTTGTCCTTCGGGAGGCTTGAACCTTTCGCATTGAACCACTCCTTTGAACCAACCGTTGAACCAATCCATTGAATCGGTTCAATGATTCAAATGATTGTTGAACCAAGGCTTTGAATCGAGCGTTGAACCAAGCTCATTGAACCGTCCGATGAACCCTTCGATTGAACCAAAAGCCGTTGAACCATTTGAACTGAACCGAAGCATTGAACCTTGCCGATGAACTTAGCTTTGAACCAAAGTGATGAACTTTGCCGATTGAACCAAGCATTAAACTTTGCTAAAGCATTGAACCAACTGAATCGAACCAAGCCTTTGAATCGAGCTGATGAACTTTGCAGTTGAACCGAAATGTTAAACCTAAGCATTGAACCAAGGAATTGAACCGAAGCATTGAATCAATTCAATGGTTCAACGGTTCAAAGATGCCAACTTTCCTTGTGAATTTCTTCAGACAAGAGTCCGAAGAAGCTTTGTAAAACCTTGCACTCTTTGATTGGTTCTTCAACTGTCGAAAGATTACACCTACAGAGTTCGTAGAAGTCCCTGTGAAGTCCATAGAAAACCTGCAGAGTCCGTAGAAATGGACTTGCAGAGTCTGTAGAAACTTCACTGCTGAGTCTGTAGAAAACCTGTAGAGTCCGTAGAAATTGCAAGACTCGTGCAAAAAATCAAAAGTACTGGCTCAAAACAACATGAAAAAAGGGGGGACCAATTTTTGGCTTGTTGGGCAAAAAATGGTCAACAAATTGGCGACTCTCAGGGGAAGCATGCCTGCTATGCTTAGAGACTAGTTGCCTTGAAGTCCATTGGGCACGGAGTTAGAATGCAGCTTTGAAGAAAGGTTAGCAACATCCCCAAAAGATCCAAGAATCAAACATGAATCCTTTTACCTCACACACAAGGAAAACACACACAAGGCTAAAAAACACTACTTGTGCAAACTGCACTTAGGGAAAGCAGGAAAAGAAACTGAAAGCAAACTACTATATACAGCTAACTAGGAATATTTGCCTCCCTCCTGGATCAAAAGGAAAATTTCTTAAGTCCCCTTCCTGGCAAGAAGACTTATGGTGCCAGACAACTGGTTGAATGAAAAGGAGATTCGGTGACCTGCTCCTCTTGCCTGTCACCTGGATTGGCTCACATCCGAGTGGATCAGATTCCTACATACTTCCAACATATGTGTACTTTGCTTGTTCTTAGAAGCTTGCTGAATGTTGGTCCTTCATGCTGGTGCGTATCACCAAGAAATCTGTGGCTGTTGGCTCATCACCATAAGCCTTTTGTTGTCTATGATCCCTCTACAATGCATCATGGTTTAGCTCATCTCCTTCTGCTTCGTTGAAGACCGTGTCAAACTCATCCTCTGCTTCCTCTTGGCTTTCTTGAAGAAGGGTGACTGTGGTGATGTCTGAAATGGAATCACAAATTGATTGTTCATTACACTGAACATCACCTCTTTGTTCAAAGCTTTCTTCTTCAAGGCTTTCCTCAAGGAAGACAGACCTCTCCTTTTCCTCCTCAAAGATCAAGATCTCTAGATTTTCAAAGATATTATTCTGATCCTCCTCCAACTCAGGCTCCCTGGCATAGTAGTCCTCCTCATCGAAACAACAAAGAAGTTCATCAAACAGAGGGGAAAAGAGCTCACCATGCTTATGTTCCTCCTCATATTCCTGGAACATCTGCATGTATGCATGCCCTGTGTCTTCTCCATTACTAATGAGGTCTTCAAGAGGAACATCAATGATGATTTATTCATTGTCACTCATGATAGCCTCCTAGGAAACTACAGATTGGATATTCTACTCCTCACTGGCCTCTTGCAGAACAGGTTCCTCCTTGAGAAGGGGTGAAGTAAAAAAACCATGTGGAAGGGGAGGCAATCCTTGAGCTAGAATCAAATGATTCTCCTCCTTCCATTTGGTTAATAATTCATCAATATCAGGTGTGGCCTGATAGCTCTCTTGGAAGTGTGTAGATGGGGTGTGTTCAGACATGGAATGTGCCATTGGGTCTGAACTGTTCATCACACATTGGCCGAGGAATCTCTCTCTGGATTCCAAATCTGCAATTCTCTTGGCTATATTTTCCTAAAAGAGCCTTTCTTGGAGATCATAAGAATCATGGGTAGGAGCAGCTTTATCTTCTTCAAGGTTTTGAGCAAAACCTTGCTTCTCCTCTTTCCTACCCCATGATTCCACTATTTCCCTCCAAGTCAGGAGCGTGCCATCAGGGTGAAAGATATCTAAATTGGAATTTTCCCTTTTTGTTGAAGGGCAACTAGGAGGGCTGCTTGAGGAGATTGCATAAATGTTTTGAGATTGATCATGGTAATATGAAGGAATATGAGGCCCATGATTCTGTGCAAAGGAATTATACATACAAAAAATAATATTTTTGATGGCACCAGGCTGCTTAACTAGTTGATTCAACTCAGAGTCACCATTGGTGTTGATAAAAAAGCCTCAAAAGGCTGGTTGGTTGAAGAACACACCAAAAATTCTTCAACTCTTTGGACACAACTTGTCCTATTTGGTCCCTCTGGGTGTGCCAAAAATAGTTGACGTAGTGGATTGCACCCTGGGGTAGGACGCCTAGCTCCAACCCTTACACACGCAACAATGGAAACTCCCCTCTCGCCTGTGGGACCAACGAAGCTGGAGGGGAGAGTCTCTAGATAAGGGCTAGCTCCCTCTGATGTATCCTTTAGGCACTGGTTTCTCCTATTGCTAACAAATAAATGTAAAAAAGGGGGGATGAAAAGGGAGAGAGAGATGTTGAAATAGAACCTAAACCTAAAAAAGGAAAGGTGATACACCAGAAAATGATGACCCACCCAGCCCGAATATACACTTTTCACCAAGAAAAAGCGCCCATACACTTCATCTGATGTGGGAATCTCTTATGTGTCAGTGAGTCAGGGGTTCATAGAGATATAGGGAGGAAGGAACTATCAAAGGTGTTCTGAGACACACTTTGACAGCCTATTCACATGTGCCTATATTCTTGCTGTAGACACTTCTGACAGACTTGTAGAAAAGAGACTTCACAATGCACTGGACATGTTATAATCGATCTATGAAAAGCATGAAAGATAATGACTTAACACAAAAATAAGAACACAGACATATACTTTAAAGTGCAAGTCCAGATAGAGGTAAAAATGCTAAGTCCTGATTCAAGGTATAATCTAGCAGAGCTCTGCCGTACAAGCTCGAGAGATTTTTGGGCAAAGTTTTGCCTTAAGGCTAAGAGAATGGATGCTTCTCAAATGAGAAATTTAAAATATATAAAAATAGGAAGAGAACTTGGTGCTTCCTCGACAAGCTCGGCCCATGTGCACTGAAAGCATCAGGAAGAGGAAGTCACTGTTGCTGATGTCATTCTTCTAGAAGAGGCCTGCTGGAACCATGTTGTGTAATCGCCGATCTTGAATTTCACATTCGAGAGCACAGGTTGCACCTCTTTTCCTACAAACAGACTTGGTTTGTCTCCTGATAAATGCCAAATGGAGAAAGCATGCCATGCCACCCACTGTTTACGCCGTTTGATGACCATCTGGCAATAACTTGCCTCCCCTTTACCACTTAAACTGCTTTGTCTTTTCCTGTGCTTTGTCTCATCTTGGTTTTGTCCCTTTCTGGCTCCTTCACCCCTTGGGACTATCTTTTGGTGGGTCACTGCGTTCCTTGGGCTCCTTTCATGGTTCGCGCTCAGGCATTTTAAAAACAAATGGCTATTTCATCACCTTAAAATTGACGTTCATGCACCCGTCACTGTGTTTGAATACCCAAAGGCTAGTTTTTCGTGTTTAACTTTGACATCCTCAGGCTCATCACCCTTAGACCTTCCTTTGGCTTTCTGCTTCAGCCTTTTTCCCTGCGAGATTTTTCCTTCGGATTTCTTCCCCGTAGGCTTTTTCTGTAGACAATTTTCCTGTGGACAAAAAGTCTGCGAGAATTGTCTGACCGCTTTGCCTTCGGAACTTTCTCAGCTTTCTTCCCACGGCCTTCTGAATTCCTTCAGAATTTTTGTCTAAAGGAATTCCTTTGGACAAAAAGTCTGAAGAAATTCAATGCCTTAGTCTTTTGTGTGATTTTGTTTTCCTTCAGTTGCCTTCAAAGTGCTCCCTGCCCTCTGCAAGGGCTTTTGAACTCAGAACTACCCTCCGCAAGGGCACTTGTCCTTCAAGAGGCTTGAACCTTTCATGTTGAACTGCTCCTTTGAACCAACCATTGAACCAATCCATTAAACTGGTTCAACGGTTCAAACGATTGTTGAACCAAGGCTTTGAACTGAGCGTTGAACCAAGCTCGTTGAACCCTTTGATTGAAGCAAAAGCCATTGAACCGTTTGAACTGAACCAAAGTGTTGAACCTTGCCGATGAACTTAGATTTGAACCAAAGCGATGAACTTTGCCAATTTAACCAAGCGTTAAACTTTGTCGAAGCATTGAACCAACTAAATTGAACCAAGCCTTTGAACCGAGCTGATGAAATTTATAGTTGAATCGAAGCGTTGAACCTAAGCGTTGAACCAAGGCATTGAACCGGTTCAATGGTTTAAAGATGCCAACTTTCCTTGTGAATTTCTTTAGACAAGAGTGTGAAGAATCTTTGTAAAACCTTACACTCTTTGACTGGTTCTTCAACTGTCGAAAGATTACACCTGCAAAGTTCGTAGAAGTCCGTAGAAAACTTGCAGAGTCTGTAGAAATGGACCTGCAGAGTCCATAGAAACTTCACTGCTAATTCCATAGAAATGGACCTGCAGAGTCCACATAAAACCTACAGAGTCCATAGAAATTGCAAGACTCGTGCAAAAAATCAAAAGTACTGGCTCAAAATAGCATGAAAAAAGGGGGGGACCGATTTTTGGCCTGTTGGGCAAAAAATGGTCAACACCGATGTAGTCACGTGTAGGCCTAAGATGCATGAATTTTTTTAATGGTAACATCTAGATAGTAAAATTACAATATCAACAAGCAAACAAGCACACACATAAGAACACTCAAAAGTAAGTCAAAAAGCAATGGTCCTAAGAGATTGCAAACAAGGGGCATGTTCAAATGTCACAAAATTGAATGGACATGACTTGGTAAAATGTACACTAAAGAAAATAATGACATATTCAAATGTTCAAGAAGGAAATCATATGTACAGGGGCCACGTACAATAGGGTATATTTAAGTGCTCGAAAAAATAAGACAATAGCAAGGCAAAACAGTCAAGGAAGTGTGTAAAGGAAAAACATAAGCAACCAACATAAACATGTTAGAGTGGCCCATGGATCGAATGTTTTAGCAAAAAATATCAGGTACATAGCATATTTAGTACCTTGTGTAATGTATAAACATGGATAATAGGCATGTGTAATTACATATGTAATCTCAAACATGATAGTGTAGAATGATCATCGAATCATGTAACCTATGTATATCAAGATCATAGAAGATGGATGCCCCCAACATCCTGATGATGTGAGTAGAAGGAAGGCCCAACACCCATAAGTGTATCATGTATATGTGTATGACTATGTAGGATTAAAATGATATGTTAGTCCTCCACATGGAACTAACACATAAATGCCAAGGAGTCAATGGAACATGTAAGTGCCAAAAGTGTTTTTGGATTTTTGATTGTTTTTTATTTTTTTGGTATTTTTGAAAGAGACGATAATCCTATGATCTCATCCAAAGGATGATCATGGGTATCTCCCCTCTTAGAACCTGGTGCAATAAACTAGTGGTACTTCCAAGGAGCATGTATAGGTGTAATATATATCACTGTAGTATATGTGATGCTCAACATATGTATAATGGGATTTTAGGGTCGTGAAATACCAATAGAAAGAATAGGGGTTCTTTTAACCCATCTCTATGTAGTCTATAGTTTATTTAGAATATAAATGGTAGGAACATGTTTAGGTGCTCTAAATATTTGAATATGGTGCATATAAGATGAGGATTATGTAGATCCCAATGTCTATCTCTGATGTAAAGGTATCTAAAGTATTGGTCACCTAGTAAAGGGAATTACTTGTTACTTACCCTTTTGGGGTGTATTAGCCTTAACAAGCTTGATAATGAATTGCCTAGGTATGAATTTCTCTTATCTAAGAGGATGTTCATATCGAATACCAAAAATTATAATTAATAGATTGGCATGAATTTACTTAACACACCCATGCACTATAGAAGGTACTACTTGAAGATTATGTATCCAAGGTCATCCCAATAACATGTCAAATGCACCTATATAAGGTATAACTAAGAAAGTAGTAACCACATGTGTGGGACCAACTTGTAAAGGTAGATCAATCTTTCCAAGAACCTTCTAGGAGGTCCCATCAAATGTTCTGACTAATCTGATAAAGGGTTATAAATCGTTATGAGTACAACCCAAATGCATAAGTATTGTCATGGTTTAAACATTTTTTCTTGCACCATTATCAATCATAAAACTACATATTAGGTGTTTATCAAGGTATGCTTGAATGAATAGAGAATGAATATCAAAGTCATAATCCTTACTTTCACTGTCATCGAAGGAAATGGTAAGTTTCTAAACCATAAGAGGTATATGTCTTGTGTAAGTATCAATGACCCAATTTAGTAGGTGTCCAAAATATGATGGAGGAGGATGTGCACTATATGCCATTTGAACTTCCAGTTACTTTTTGGAATGGTCTTACAAAGGATTGTTAAATATTTTTCTATTTATGGTGATCACCAGGTTGTGAACCTGATTCCTTTGTAGGATCATCAAATGTAATATGTTGGTCATCAATGAGGTCCTAGATTTTATGATTTAAAGTAGAACATCTATTCATAGAATGCTCAGAGCCTTGGTGATAGTCACAATAAGTATTTGCATCATATCCTTTGTGTAGAGGTCTATTAGATCAATCTCTGTAGGAGGAAGGAGAGATATAATATGACACTTTAGAAACTATGGGTGTAATGAAATGAGAGGCTCAGGTGAGCGTGTAAATTGTCTCCTTGGTGCATTATATAAGATAATTTAATTAGGCTATTGTGTAGCTGTGTTAACCATGGTGGTTGTTTCCTTTTTAGGCTCAGGAGGTTTTACCTTATAACTTGGTTTGGTCGTAAGTTTTGTACTATATGTAGATGCAACTGGTGTGTTTGTTACATACTTGAGCTTATTCAATGACATAAGCTTCATTTCATGTTCCTATACAACATGGAATAAGTCATCAAAATATTGAATCTTTTAAAAAATAAAGGACTCTATTTGGGTGAATATTTTGTCGTCAACTAACTGATGACAAAATGGGTATATCAACCACAGCACAGGGAGATTTACGCCACAAAAAGTGTAGGTTTACCACATCTGGATGAGGTAAATATCTCCTCTCATCAAGGGGAGGTTCTCTATGAATATTTATACGCTATATGTATATATATAAGTAAGCAGAAAATAATACTCGGGGTAGTATAACAACATCCACCTCTCTTTTTTCAGAGGTGATGTCCAAGGAACAAGAGAGAGAAATCTTGGTCGTTAGATAAGAACATTCCTCTTCTTTCAGGAATGGTATCCAGTGTAGAGCAAAAAATCACCTGAATTAACAAAGTTAACAAAGAAACCTACGTAAGCAGAAAGTCTTCCGTTGTCTCCTTCACCGATTCAAAATACGCGTAACCGTAGAGTGAAATGAAGCACAAAGTCTTCGCCTAAAACTGCAAAGGATAAAAGGATCACCAAGATAAAAGTAGCTCAAAGTCTCTCTTCTATCTTAATGTCAAGCTGACCTACAATGACCCCACTATCAAAAGGCACTACCTACATAGCCAATACTCTAGAAGAGGGCCTCAGACTCATGTATTTCTCCCCTACATGTTGGATTGTGTGTGAATAATGCAATATGTAATATAACTACAATGGTAACCTAAATTATAACTTCAGACCTATAGATGTGTTATACCTATGATTGGTGTGGAAATATGAAATCTTTGATCAATTGATTGCTTGATAAAGTGATTTATGATAAGTGCCTTGGTCTTTTTGGTATTTTCTAGATGTGGAATGAATGAGGGTTGATATTGTATTTATACCAATCCTATAAAGAGATAACTCAGATTAAAGCACTTAAGCCGACCATTGTAATACATTTCATTTGTAAATTAGATAACTTTAGGGCCTTGGATGCTTGTGTTGGGCTAGGACAGTAATGTCAACACTACTATCTGACCTGAATGTTAGTGTCTATGGGTAAGGAGAGAAGCTATAGGCTTAGAACTTGTAGAGGTGTAAGCTAAGTACATTTTAAGCATTTTAGGCAAGATGGGATGTTTGTGTTATCAATATAAGGCTATTCAAACTAAGAGATAGGCCAAGGTGCACAAGATAAAGAAGATGTGAGGTTTGTAGAAACAAGGTATGTGTAGAACTAAGAGGGACAATGAGGGTCATGAGTTTGCCAAGCGTACAAGACTGTACTACATAATCACAAACTATCATCTATAGAGTGTTGAATGTTTTTTTACTTTTGATTATTTTTCGTGCATTTTATTTTATTTTCTTTCTTTCTTCCCCATTGCCTTAGTTCATTGCATTATTCTTTACACTTACATCTTGATATTTACCATCTTGATGTGGAATTATGAGTATTTATATTTGAATTGCTTTTGTTTAGTACATTATGCCTTACACTTAGGTCTTAATTATTTATATTTTGATCTTGACTTGTAGGTATTTGTATCTAAACTCATATTAGTTTATTGCATTATGTTTTACACTTAAGTCGTGATTATTATTATCTCCATCTTAAGTTTTTTTATAGTTGCATATAAATTAAGTTTTCACACTTCTGACATCCAAATTTATCATGATTTATTACTAATTATGGTACATAATGTCAACATGCAAAATTAAATAATGAACACAAATTTTAATACAAAAATCTCATGGCAATACATGTCCTTGTTCATTAATCTCAACATAAACCACTAAACAACTTGACTAAAATATATGTTTTTGATTAGTTTAGCAGGAAAAAAGGGTCTTGAGCCCTATATAAAGCAACCCTTAGGGAAAAAAGGCCACAAATGAGCCATAAATAATGCATTAACAACATAGGAACAATGGATAGACAATGAGTCCCAAAAGGCAAAGAGGCAACAAAGCTACAAGGAACAACCAACCAAACAATAATAGAACCTGACCTAGTAGGTCAAATACCCTTGGCCCAAGTGTGGGTTTGAGAAACGTGCTTAAGAAGACCACACTTACTCCTTTAGACAATAGTCCAATAAACATCATTATCTCCATTCACATAATTAGGAGATGTAGGAGGTGAAAAATTCACCAAATCCTCAGGAAGGGGCAGAGCATGGGGAGAGGACACAATAGCATCAGCCTTAGCAACAAACTGCGCACCTACAAAAGTAGTCTAAGTGTCAATAAAAATAGGTGAGATTCCTATGGTAGTCCCAACAGTAATAACAAAAATAGGGGAGGTCCCTACAATAGTTATAGTGACAGAATCATGCAAAATTGATGGCACTGCAATAGTACTAGCAACAACATGAGAGGTTCCTAAAGTAGTCTCAAAAGTAGCAACAACAATGGGAAGGTATTTACAACAATCACAATAGTAGAAGAACCAAGTAGTGGAGGAAGGGAATCCTTTCCATCATCAGAAGGAGGCTCAGACACATTCGAGCCATAATCATCATCAACATTTATTGTAAGGTGTTCATGTAGAGCATCCTTCCACCAAGATGAAGACTATGAAACCTTCAAGCGAGGGTATGCAGATGCCAAATGACCTATATTAAAGCAATTTTGATAATGAAATGTGATACCTTCATAATCTAAAGGTGACACCAAGAATGATCAACAACTTGTAAAACAACCTCTATTAGGAGAGGTATAGACAAATCCAATTCCACTAGAATACGAGCATATGTGGTGTGAGAGAAGAAATTAGTGGCATGATCCACCATGATAAAGTGATCCACTGAGTTACTCATGCCTTTATAGCAAGATTCATACCAAAAATAAAGAGGCATATTTGTTAGATGAATCCATACTGGTATCCAGTTGAAAGATTATGTGAGAGGGTTAAAAGTTGAAACCCAAGGCTTTAACAATAGTGCATGCTATCCCCAAAATCAAGACCAATGCTCAAAAATAGCATTTTGATCAGAGATTAAATCAAAAGTAGCAACAAAAAATCCTTTAGCACATGGGTAAATTTCTATTTTCCCCTTTGTAATAGGGTACCATTGCTCAATGATCCAAGTGTTTAGATCCTAGAGTCATGTTTAGAATATATCAAATATGCATATCAAACCCTTTTGAGAAAAAAACTCCTCATTTTTTAATACTTCATCCCCTAAAATCACAACAGGAGGGGGTAGAGCACAAGGTTTCCCTTTGCCCCCAGCCCAAAGAGAAACACGAGTAGTAGTATGAACAATCTTATTTTGAGGAGATAAAACTCTAGTGAAAACCAAATTTGCAAAGGAGACTAGATCAGTAGTGGAAGAATCCAAGATAGTAGGATTAACAGTAGCCCCAAACACATATGGTGTACCAATAATAACAACCCCAACCACAGGTAGTGTCCCAATAATAGGAGAACACTGTAGTCCCCTAGACAATGCCCCAAGCATAGTAAATCCCCTTAACACAGATGGAATACTAGAAGTAGCACTAGATATCACACCATTAACAACAAAAATCCCAACAATGGCAACCCCAGACATGGGTGTTGCACCAACAAAAGCCACCCCAAAAATAGGTAGCGACCCAACAACTAGAGATCTTTAAAAACCCCTAGACGATGTCCTAACAACATCAAATCCCCCTGTCATGAATGACCCACCAAAAACAACACTAGACAACACACTAAAAAAGTCAGACCTTGCTACATTCTCAATCGTAACAAACCCAGATGATGCACCAATAATAGCAATCGAACCCTGCAAACAAGGCACATGGGTGGGAAGAGGAATGAGAGATGCCATTTCAAAATCTTCAAATGATGGTCTAAAATATATGTTACTCCTAATACATAGAAATCAATAAATACATGTCATGAATCACCATATGTTATCTAATTTTTCTTCAACCCCACTTGCATCAATCTTCAATATTTATCTTATCATTCAACTCTGTTTGTCATCACTTTTGGCCATCCTTGTGCACTTAGTTTTTTATGGCTTCTTCATTCATGAAAAAATATTCTACCATTTGAAAAAATGTTTGATTTTTCCCATTAGTATTATGCATTCCCAAATTCTCATCAGAAATCCACTCTTTTGGGGGCACACCCATTTTTTTAACTCTTTTTGGGGCAAAACACATCACTTCTACCCTATTTGGGGTAAATTATCATTACTAACTCAATACTTTTCTCCTGTTTGGGGCAAGTACAAGTTGGTAGATTATTTTTGAATATATCATTCAACCTTGTTTGGGGTAGGCTCATCGTTATTCAATCTCAGAAATCTAAAAATCTTAGAATTAGCTCAAGTGGCTTAATTTTGTCCACGAGTTATTTTCCTCTTATTCTTTTTTAGCAGTCCATGCCACTTTTATTTTTGAGGGATCATTTGTTATAGATCACTTTTCACCTGAACCCTCAAGGACACATCTAGGGCTCATCAATTTCCTTACTGGGGCATCATTTAGAGCCCATCAATCACCTTATTAAGGAATCAAATTGGACATCATTCTTCAATCATTATTTCATCTTCTTCTTTTATTTTAATGACTTTTTCATTATTTGAAAAGATGTTACTTCACCTTATGTCTCGTAACACCTTCTCAAACATGGAAAAAATGTAGAAACTAAATTTTAATCACTTTCATGTCTAAACTTTGACTAAAATTGCCTTTTACAATTAAACATAGATTTAATTAGAAATTGTCAAATTATTTCAATTTCTTTGCATACTTGAGTGCACTTCCTAAATCATAGCAATGCATCCCTGATTGGGGCAATACACTATATCATTTCATCAAATTCTTATACAAGCATTCTATAATCAATCTTCCTTTCATAAACATCTCATTAACCTATTAAATCAAAATCCAAATAAATTACAAATGATACCATAAATACTCTTTTAGATTAATTTCCTAATCACTTAATTAGGCTAATTAATTAATTACCTAATTAGAATTCACATATCATGAATATTTAAAATTCAAGAAATTTAACTATCCTCCTCATCCTCTAACTTTCCAACTTTAAAATTACATCATGCTAAGGGACAAACATGTGGAAGGACACTTTCCCCACTCACATCGGTGGAAGACAAAGCCCATGCCCTTAACATGGTCTCTTAATTTTCCTTTGTTGATATTCCAAATGAGATCAATGGATCATAAACCTTTCATCCTCCTCCATTGATCTTCTAAATGAGATAAATGGATCCAAATGATTTAATTTTGTTATAAATAGAGGGGTCACCCTCTAGCTTTAACAAGCTTCTTTGTGCAAATTTACTATATCAAATTATATATGGAGCTTCAACCATTCTCAACCATTTTCATGCCAAACCAAGTGTAGACAAGGGAAATTCTTCCCACATGTGGATTTAAATTTATAAAATATCACTAGTCTACAAGCTAAGCACAAACACGCTTATCAATCTAGTAAGAAAAGGAGTCTACAAGGAAGGTATAAATGTCCATATTGTGTCTTCTACTTGATTATTCTATTGCTTAGTCTTGCTCATACCTAGGGAATAGGCTTAGAGTGTTATGTCTTTAAGTTGTTTTGATTTCCTATCACTAATGATTTACTAACCCTCTTTGGATTCTTATTCTAAATATACAAAAGTAAATTATATACAAATACCATAGGAGAGACATTAGAATAATCAAATGTAACTTGATTGTTAGTGGATAAGTTTTCAACTAATGCTTGAAATTTTCATGGATTGATGTCTTGAGGGACTTTTGACTCTTGAAATAATTTAGACAATATATATTTATATATAGGAGAGGTTTGAGAAGATCTAAAATGGATATGTGAGCATGGGCATCTTCTCAAGATGGTCTATGATATTGTACTTACTCTCAATAGTGGATGAGGAAGCGCTTGGGATGGTAATATTACTATGGCTTTTTTTAATAACACAATCTTGGGATTTTAAATTAATGAAAAAACATGATGGTTTGTATAATCAACACAATTGAATATAGAGTCAAAAGGGTGATTGGTTTGATTGACATCAATTAATTATGGTTGCTCTTTTTTTTGTTTACCATGTCCTTGCTCATGTTTAGGAAATGGATATTTTTATATGCCTAACTTTTAGTTATTAGATGTTGTGGATGGTTGACTTTTAATGGCTATGTCCCCATGATCTATAAGATGTTAGACATGACATTTGAACCTCATACATCGATTGGTTGAATGTCCATTAATCATATGATACTGAAAATATCTATCATCATGGTACCAATTCGGTTTAGGAACATTGTCTTCAAAGGTTTTGGTGTTGAGACAAATGATCATGTTTGTTTGGGCCAACTTTTGAAAAACTGATTCATAAAGAGTCTCCCAATTGGGTAAACTTATGCTTGCAATTTTCTTATTTTTTTTGTCACTGGGTATTTTGATGTTGTTAATTGGTTGTGGGTTAATTTTATATTATATTGGTGGGTTTTGAACTTGCTTGACATCGGTACACCATCACCCACAATGTTTTTGTTTTTGGTGAATAATCTAGGCTTGTCAGTTTGGTTTGAGGAATTGTTGTTATGTTTGAATATTTTGATAAAGCCCTTAGTAATTAAAGTTCATTAAATTTGAACTCCCTTTTTCATGATTTTTTTAAAGTAGTTTGGACAAAGAAGTTGTAAGTGATGATCAAAATCTGAGTTAAGGTTGTTCGTGAAGATAACAATGAGTTCTTTTTCAAGAAAAATACCAAGGAAAATGGCTTGCCAATGCCCACCATCTTTGTAATAAAGAGGCAAATGTTTCACCATTTCATTATTTAATGTTATATTGATCAAGCATGGTCAATTCATTTTCAACATTATATGATAAATGACAAACAAACTTTTTAGATAGATCTTCAAAGGTGGAGATTGATCCTTTTGGTAAATGTGAGAACCATTATAGGGCTTGACCTACTAGACTACATGGAAAGAGTCTCAACATATATTAATTACTATAGGAAACATCAACACATGCCATATAAAAGTCTTTAAGATGTTCCATAGGATCACCCTTACCTTTGTACTTGTCAGATTTAGGGAGTTTAAAATGTTTGGGAAAGGCTATTGTCATTTTGTTTACATAGTATGGATATGGGCAAATTTCCTCAAACTTATATTGTTTTTGTTTTTAAAAGGTAGCATATTTCAAGCGTTTGATCTTATCTTTCATATTTTTACACTCTTGAATGAAGTGTGGTGAGAGCTGATTACTTTGGCTTGAAGTGGTAACCGTGTTGGACATTTGACCCATAAATGGGTTCAAATTGGCATTAGCTTGTGAAGATGGATATTGGTCATGGAATGGATTATAATTGATTGGGAAGTTTGTTAAAAGAGGGATTATCTTGTTGTGATTGTGTAAAGGTGTTTGAGTTTTTTGGATTGGTGGAAAATTAGGGTTTGTTTGATTTGGATTTGTGATAAATTTAGGATTTGTTTGATTTAGATTTATGTTGAAGTTAGGATTTGTTTAGTTTATGAAGGTAAACGAATTTGGATTGGTTTGATGTGAGGATGGATTTGGGTTGGTTTGGCTCAAGTTTAGATTCTAAAAAGGATGTGAACCATAAATTTGATTTGAATGAGTGTTGGGGTTAAATGGTTGATGCTGATTGGAAGTTGAATTAGTGTGGATGAATGGATTTGGATTAGTGGGTGTTTAATTTGAGTGTAATGGAACTAACCCTATAAAATAACTTGGATTTGAAAATTTAGATGGTACACCTCCTAAATCAAAACTTTGATAGATGGTTAAACTTGAATAAGCATTCAAGTTTGGATTTGAAGTTGATTGATTGATAAGTGAACTAGAATGAGTATTAAAGTTTAGATTTTGATTTGGATTGGTATGATTGATTGGTGAATTATGAAAGTTCATATATTGAATGATTTATAATATTGAATAAGTATTCAATTTTGGATTTAATTGATTGTTGGTTGGTAAACTTGAATGAATATTCAAGTTTAGATTAGATTGATCGATAATTGTTAAACTTGAATAAGTACTCAAGTTTGGATTGGATTGGTTGATGTTTGATAAACTTGAATAAGTATTCAAGTTTGGGTTGGAATGATTGATGTTTGGTAAACTCAAATAAGTATTCAGGTTTAGATTGAATGGGTTGATTTTTGATAAACATGAATGAATATTCAATTTTGGATTGGATGGGTTGATGAATGAGGGTGAATTTGGGTTTGCACTCAAACTTATATTTGGGTTGAGACTTGGCCCAACTAAAGGATTGTTTGTTTTATTACCTTGGATATTTTTAACCCCTTGATTGATTTGATGGATATGGGATTCCATAGAAAACCCATGGCTTACTTGGGACAATTCCTCATTGAGGATAACTTTACCTTTATCTTGGGAGACTTGGGGGTTAGAATTAGAGGAACCTATGGCAACATTACTAGCCTCTAGAGAGACTTGTGATATGGATTGCTCTTGAATGGGTGATGAAGACTCTCTCCTAGAAATTAAGTGTTGTATATTTTGAACATCAAAATCAAATCGAAGGATGGCCCCTAAGTTCAAGGCTTGAAGTAGAAATTCATTCTTGTTAGATATGATGTATTGATTAAATTAAGAAGGAGGCAACATGCCCTTAGGTATACCCTCATCTTGATAATATCCTCCCTCTTCTTTGTCGTCATAGATTTCATGTGTCTCAACATTGTGACCTTGGTTTTCTTGACTACCAAATTGAAAGGGGTCATTTCCAAAAGGCTCATCCCTCAACCTAGGATTATTAAGCATAGCCATGTGCCTTGTGATAAAAAAAATTTACTAAGGGAATGACTTTGACTCAACAAAAAATAAAAATATTGACACTAGACTCTAAGAAAGTAAAAGACCAAAGTGAATAAAAGTTGATTAACAACAAGATACTTTTGAGTTTTGATTTTTGGGACTAAAATTTGAATTTTTTAAAAGATTTTAGATTATGACTTGTTTCAATTATTAAAATAATTTTAGTTTCAATAAAGGATTTCAGCATGTGGTGTATCATAATGAAATAAACAAACAAGTTATACTCTAAACACACACACATTGCACAAAAAGGGATAAAAATTAGGCAAATGGACTTGAATAACTCATAGGATTTTTGTGTCACTTTCTTGTCCATTGCATTAGATGAAACCTAACATTTTAAGGCACTAACCATAGAGGATCCTTTAATTTCCATGACCCACTATGCCTAGTTTCAAAGGTGCGTGGAAGGTATCTTCTACGCACTAACTGCTAAGTGATGCACTATAAGTCAAATAGTAAGAATGGATTTCCTAGGCCTACGGTTTAAACAAGCGTATATAAGAGAGTCCTATATATACCTTTCATTTTGTTGAGGCCCAAAATCATGTAAGAAGATGATTTGATGGATGCACACAAATGGGTCTAGTCCCAATGTGCCCAACATAATCATAAAACTTCAGTGTGTTGACGTCAAAAAAAATATTTTTTTGTCGTGTTGTCTAAGGCTTGGGTATTAGAATATGAAACCTCCTCACTTCATCTATGCTTAAAATACAACATCGTTCAACCAATAATGACATCTCTAACTCAATTTTTATATCCTGTCAATACACGAGGTTTGGCCTACTATATGGTGATGAAATCCACGATCAATAGAACCCCTAATAAAATAAAAATAAAAAATACTAACACTTACTTCTAATTCTCAGATATCATCACCTATGTGATGCTAAGAGAAGAACATACACACAAGTGGGTCTTGGATAACATAATTTTAAAATGTTGTTTCTGATTTTCTGAGTATCATCACCAATGTAACGCTATAGAAAAGAGCATATGCAACAAGAGAAAAATAAACAAATGCTTGAAATTAAAATATCGATTAACTCTAAAAAAAGAGTAAAATTTTAGCTAATTACTACTAAAAGTGAAAATGCCAAAATAATTTTTTTAGAAAACTTAGAACAAAACAAGATTACTTTAAAAAAATCAAATTTTGGTTTGGCTAACTTATATTGGTTTGTATTTAATTAGCATCCTGCAATAAAATTGTTAAAAGTATTTTATGTGGCTAGAAGATCAAGGAAACCTATAACAAGTTAGTAAAAAAGACAAAAAAACATAGAAAACCAAGGTTCTGAAATGATTTCATTGTTACATAGTTAGAGAAAATAATGAATTCGTTAGCAACTAGCAAAATAAAAAACTAAAAATAAATACTCACAGAATGATTTCACTATTTACAATGAATTCATTGAAGTTTCAGATGATTTTACTGAAGTTGATGATTTCACGGAAGTTGTTAATGAGTTCACTGAAGTTGTTAACAATTTCATCAAAGTTTAAAACAATTTTTCTAAAGTTTAAAATGATTTCGTTGAAGTATAATGATTTCTCTGTTTTGCAAAAAAGAGTTAAACAGAAAACAAAAGACAAAATAGGAAGCAAGACTGATACAAAAAGGGCTTGATCAAGCCAAAAATACATAGAGACCATTAGAAAAGTGAAAAACTACAAAAAAGTAAACAAAAATAACAAAAAAATGAATTCATTGTTTGCTACAACAAATTCACTATTATGTAAAATGAATTCGTTGTTATGCAGGTTTACGAACAACATGATAAAAAATGCAGAACATCAACCTAAATAAAAAAATACAAAAATTCAAGACAAGTGTTAAATATATATGCACAAGAATATCAATCAAAAGTAAGTAAAATGACTCCCTAAATGCACCTATGATGTAAAATATGAAGGACAAGGTCCCATCAGGGATGCCATAATGTATAAGAGTAAAATATAGAGTGCAAGTTAGCTAATAAAATATATAAGAATGAATTCTAATCTAAACTAAATAAAACTTAACTTCAAAGATAAAACATCAACAAAAAAAAAAAAAAAACTTGCAAAATGAGATGCAAGTTCGTCACTTTATCCATTGTGTGATCAATGGTGGATTTATTCTTAAGTGCTAATGTGGATGCTCAAATCCTTTCTAAAGCAAAGGGAATTAGGTAATGTTTCAATATTCAAAATGTTTTTTTATGGCTCTAATTTGTTTGGATTCGCTTAACAATTTGATAACACTTCATTATCTTGAAGGTGGATCATTGAAATTGATGGAAATCTCTTCTTTGTACATCAATTTATAGGTTAATCGGACAATTGAGGATTATTTGAATTTGTTGAATCATTGAAATAATCAACGATGAGAAAGTAGTCCTCATCCATGAGGATGATGACCAATTCCATGGGTTTAGAAGAAAGGGGAGGTGGTTGAGTGACTCACCAAGAATGGGTCACGTTAGTTGGTTGAGTTAGCTTGAAAGTTGAAATATTTTAAGATGACTCACAAGGTAGTTGAGGAAGTAGTTGGATGACTCAACACATGGTTGAGACAAATGTGGAGGATGTCTAGATGAGGTGTAAAATCTATATTTTTAATTAATTTTAAAGGAAACTAGGTGTGTATGAATATAATTAATTAATTAAAAAATAATCAATTATTTGAATTTTAGAGGTAATCAGTGTTAATTTGATTTTGAATTGTGGAATGACAAGGGTTAGCACATCAAAGTTAGTTTTGACACTAAATGGTGAAAATTAGATGTCTACAGTGACTACTAGTTTCAACTTCTCCAACCTCAAAAGGGGGGCATATCAGTGGGGGCATGCCATAAAGGCATAGCTTTTACATTTTTCACAGTTCATAGATTCAAATATATAGTGGTGGTGTGCTATGGCAATATGTTATCCACACTTATACTAGCTCTTAGCTCCAGACTTTAGTGGGGGTATGTTTTGGGAACATGTTCTCCACACTTACATAGTTACAAATTGGCCAAATTGCACAATTATATGATTCAGATATATATTTGTGGTAAAATTATATACATTGGTACCATTATTATACCCAAGTTTTAACATGAGACACATATAAGGTGCATATGT
This sequence comes from Torreya grandis, assembly GCA_037957365.1. Classification (NCBI taxonomy): domain Eukaryota; kingdom Viridiplantae; phylum Streptophyta; class Pinopsida; order Cupressales; family Taxaceae; genus Torreya; species Torreya grandis. Next base: position 2,131,036 of record JARHVA010000043.1, on the reverse strand, counting down.
TATGTAAATAACACCTAAATTATAAAATCAAAATCAGTTTCAAATTTCAAAATACTTATATGGACTTTAGCTCACCAAGTTGGACTATTACAAACTATTATTGAGCCAATCTACTATAGTAGTTGGTTCATTTTTGGTATGGTTGAGGTGATGAAATCACTAAATCTTACCAATATTATAGTTTGGACTTGATTCCTTCATCCAATATCACCATATTTATAGTGTGGGTTAACTTGGATCAACTCACACTCAATAAGTTATAAGTATGATTGGGTTAAACGGTTGAGCTATTCTAAAATTTTGGGTAGTAACTCACATTTTCTCCAAGGTTGGGGGTAAGTTTATCCCTTAACCTCTCACTATATATGCACTTATATATTTATATTTGTCATAATCTCAATTTAAATGGTTCATAATGATAGATCTTTTCAAATCAAGTTGCCAATAGACAAAGCAGTTGCATCGATACACATGTGTACTCCCAAACCTTGCTCTTTATATTTCAATCATTTCAATACTTGAAATTTTAGATTATATGCACTGATTATATATTGTAACATGGTTTTGGTTGTAGGTTAGTCACCAAAAATGCACTCAATTTGGGCTCACATAAAGGCAAGGTGTGTTATACACACCCACATACACATTTCTTTTCCTTTAAACCAATAATTTCATTACTAGATTCAAGGGGGAAAATGTAGACACTAAATCTAAATTATATAGCACCTCAGTCTTGTATACTTAGCAAATATATATCATGTATGTAGATTTAGCTTCTAGACCTTCTCACTATTGAAAGGCTCACATCCACTATCTTTTGTGCTTATTGCTTATCTCTTAGTCTAACCAATGTTATTTTGATGACTCAGACCTTATATCATACTAAAATGATATAAACCTTCTTATCTCATGTCTCTGTAAGTTCTAGACTTGGGCCTATTTTCTAGATGCATAGATACCTGCATCCTAACCAAATGCCTATGTTAATGCAAGTGTCCAGTGCCCTATGGTTGGCCTAAGTGATTTAATGTGAGCTATTTTCAAAAAGAGTTGATATATATACAAGATCAATCATCATTCATTCTTCACCTAGCATAAACCTAACACCTCACAAGGCAACTTACCAAAAACATTCAAGTGAGCAAAGCTTCCTTATTTTCTCTTATTTCTATATCAGTCATATGGACAACACATCTATAGGTTTGAAGTACTAAAGGAGCAACCCATGAGTCATATTTTCCAATTTACAAGTTGGGTTATTGTTGTACTTACTTTCCACATATTACACCCTTGTGCACACACAAGCCAACACATTAGGGGAGAACTACATCAATCATAGGTTCTCTATGGAGCAGTGGCTATGTATGCAACACCCACTGATAGAGGGGTCTTTGGGGTTAGCCCGACACGATGAGCCTACTAACCCATTTTTCCCACATTCACTATGAAGATGATGAACTAGAGTTTTTCTATTTAACAAGGAACGACAACCCATGATCCAAATATGAGCAGACCGAGAATATCTGAGGTAGTTGTATCCATATCCAATAGGTATTATGTACTGGACACTTATGTCTAAGTTAGATAGACAAAAGCTTTGACACAATCATGCAAGGTTGATGCAAGTGTCTGAGGCTATAGAGATCAAATTTATAGAATTTGATGATTGATATGGAATATGAATCTAGTCTATTTCCTTCCTATTCCATATCAGATCTGAATGCACATAATAATCTAGTTAAGTATTATTATTTTCATTTCATTAATAAATCAATCACTCATTGTACTTACTATTTTAAACATATCTTAGTATTTAAATTCAGAATATTGTTTATCTGAGTTTGCAACTAATTGGCTAGAGATAGTTTATCACCTTGTGACCTAGGCTATCTTTATCCCATTTAACCCTAGATTCCTAATTCTATATTTTAAGGTTAAACATAGGTTACCTTTATGTTGTTGTAGAATTTTGAAGTAGGCTATTTAGACAGAACTTGCCACAACTCCAAGCAAAAGGTGGATCCCTCTTGGTAGAATGATGCCCTTCCCAAACACCGTACAATTTTTTCTTTCTAGTACTCCTTGTTTGCCCATGAGAGAGGAGGCAAAAACTTCACCAAAAGTAGATTTCAAGGCCTTTGAGACTCAAGGTGGTTCTTTGAGCCATTCTGAGGTGAAAAGAATTGATGTTATTAATACAAGTGTGGATCCCTTCAAAGTCATTAAAGTTTATACCCCTCTAGGCCAAGATTATGGAGTTAGAGAGGACTGGATGGTAGTGGGAAATAAAAAAAAAAAGTGTGTGGTCCCTGATTTCTCCTCCATGACACTCTACTCCTAGTATAGATGGTGAGGGTGGGTCTTGAGGGTCTCGTTGATGGTAGTTATTTCTAGGTAGTGGTTGAGTGGTGCGATTCATTGGAGCCTATTTAGGTTAGAATTTGGTGTTTTGGCATACAATATTTATCTCTCAAGTGGGTGGTTTTGTTCCATAGTTTTATTCAGTGACATGATGGGTTGTTTTCCTTATTCAACCCTGACTTGATGGGTTTCATGGGTTTATCCCATTTTTTGGCACATCTTAAGTTTTTTGATGTGATCATGGTTTCTTGTATCTTCATTTTGATTAAGAAAAGGCGAGGGTCCCATTAACCCTCAATTACTAATAAAAAAATAATAATATTTTTATTTATATATTTTTAATAATAATTGTAAGATAATAGAACACACTATGTATTTTATATAAAAATAGTTTTACATAAAAATGATGTAAAAGGGCGATGGTCCCATTAACCCTCAATTACCAATAAAAAAACAATAATATTTTTCTTTATATATTTTTAATACTAATTATAAGAAAATATAACACACTTAATATTTTATAGAAAAATAGTTTTACCTATCCATACATATTACAAATAAATCTAATCAAACCTAAAACATTAAAATCACTATTAATTACATATATAATTATTTTTGATTTAATAAATTATAAGAGGACGGTTTCAAGGATATCTAATTTCACGCATATCTAGAGATAAATTTTAGAATTAAATAGTACAGGGTAGGGCCAAACAATGAGGTGAATGAAATTTAGAAAAATTGGAGTGAATAAAGGCTTCTCTTTAAAATTGTACGAATGTTCCCTGAAGAGAAGAGTTGTTCTTAAAAACATGAGACAAGATTTGGTAAATGGAGGATATGTAAACGTAGATTTAATGATCTTGTTTTTCATTTATAGGGTTTCAAAAACTTCGCTTGCTTCTTTAAAATTATCATAATTTTTTGGGAAATTGATCTCCTTTTTCAAAACCCTAATAGGTAAACCATATCTAGAAATGCTGAAAAAATGGGGGTTTATTCTAGGCCTTATATTATTCTTAGTTTGATTCTTATATGACTCGTATAATTCGTGTACAATTTCAAAAACAAAACACCATGTATAATGCATGTTCAACTATACAATCTAATGATGTAATGTCTACTCCATGTCTTTTTACACTAGAATGAATGCATGGTGGAGTGATAAATGCTTTAATTTTGCTTGTATCTACTCCAAATACTTAAACTAATTATATTTTCATATACACAATATTTCTCTAGTATGCATAACATTGATTATATTTATATATGAATGTCTCATATGCACTAATCTCCATGTGTATTTATAGACTTCTAGAATTCAAATTATGACCCTATTAACACACACGTAGACACACGATGGACAGGGAAAATCCTACAAATTAAGGATACACAACACATGAGAACCAAAATAAAGCTTGGAAGGGCCCACTCTAAAACCATAGAGTATACATTTATGGGGACCATAATAATTCAATATATGTTTTGAGGGGTCACAAAATCGTATGATATATGTTTCTAGGAAAAGTTTTAGAAACATAGAGAAACATGAGTGAAGGAGAGGAAACAAGGAAAAAAGAGAGGAATAACTAGAAATATAAAGAAAGCATACCAATAAAAGGTCTACTCATAATAAAAAACACAAAAATATACTAAATTTTATGACTAATAACCATAATTGCTAAAATTAAATATATACCCTTAAGATATATAACAAGTGCCGAGCTGTGGCATAAGTACCTGCCCCATGCCAAAAGAATTTGGAATTGCAGGAAATGACAGGTAGAAAAAAACTTGAACCCCATTCCACCAACTCAACGCTACCCATGTGGGGAGCAAACTTACATGTGCACGCATAACCCAATCTTAAGTAATCGCTTTCATGCAAATATAATGGTAACTAGGCACTAATCACTTTTAATCAGTCACCCCAAATAAGCAGAATGACTTAATTCTAATTGGGGACTAATTTACTGAATGAAGTAAGTATATGCACTTAAGGAAGCACAACTACGCTGTGTTTTGCATTATGATCTTAGAAGAGTAGATTAAGAAAATTTAATTTTTTTGTGGATGAAGCATTGCAGAAGAACAAGGTTTTCTTCCTTTATATTTCTAGAAGCTTTGTTTTCTTCCTAAGGGATTATAATGGATGCCCATGTAATTCGAGTCATTGAAGATTTACCAATTTCATGGTTATTACTATCTACTTGCATATACCTATCAAATAATGCTATTTAAAATATATTTAGTTCAAAAGTTCTTCCAAAAGTGACATAGGTATCTCTTGTCAACAAATTAAAAAATATATTTGCATTAAATTAGAGGCTACAAGATAGTATTAAAGCCTAATTTTTTTTTACATCCCATACCTTTTCAATAATGCAGGTTTGATATCAAACACTCACCATTTAAGTGGATAAACAGTAAATAATAAAGTAAAATAATGGTTAACAAGTTTAGAATGAAGGATTGAAAGAAAAGCATCAAATTTTGATATCTAATGACCTTGAAATTTTTTTGAAGATCAAATCTAGCATGTACCTTGAAACATGACACCATAATACCAATTAACAATGCTATGAATGCATCAAGCTATTTATTTACATTTGCTTGTTTAATACAAGTCTAGTAGTTCCTACAAGGCAATTGTGGTGTAATCACAAATGCCATAATAGCATGATTTGGTATAATAAATATTTTTGTTTGAAACAACAAACAATTTATGGGGTTTTTTGTTTATTGCAAGTTGGCTCGTAGCTATGGTACACCATATCCAACCACTTGTCATGATCTCTAAATATTAATATTAAATGAGCATGTATTGAGTAGCACTGGGTATAACATACTGTAAGGCTCTTTTACAACTAATGCTTCTGCAATATGTTTTCCTATCACCACCGAGTCTTTTGTCAGATTTGTTGTCTCACGCTCCCTGAATTCATTGCACCTCCACTCTCATCCTTCCTTTTTCTATAGAAACATTCTATTTAAATATGATTGACTAACTTATTGCCTTGGAATTCTCAAGTGGGAATTGGAGGGGAAGCTCGAAATGGACAATAGAAAACACAACAGAGATAACTTCGAAGGAGAAGGAAAATTATGTTAATGTTATGCCATTAATTATGGAGGGAATTAAACTACAATATGTGGTTTGATTTAAGAGAATATATTGCAGTTTAATCCCTGGATAGTCATGCCCAATAGAGAATTGATAATAATTTCTATGAAATTATGTATAATTTACCCTTAGATTCTCCATGTGAAAAGTAGGATTGATGATTCTTCTGTGTTGAGCCCATTTCTTGCCTTTCAAGTTCAACAACCCTTCACCTTCGTATTTCTTTACAACAGTATTGGCATCAATTTTCTCATAATCATTAAACCTCACAGAGAATATCCCCTGCACCAACTTGGGGTCTGCAACATTTATTCTTGCAACAGGGCCAAACCAAAGCAAGAATGTGTCACATCCAAACCAAAAAAAAATTAAATACCATGTACATCAAAACATTAGATTTCAAATTTTAAAAAATTATCACAACAGAGATGCTCAGAACAGAAGTTGCAGCCTGAAGAGGAAGAGCTTATCCATATGATGGAAAATGCAGAGGAGGAGCCAAAAATTGTCGCTGATAAGGAGCTTCTTTGTGGCATTATGAGGAGTCTGGAGGCAGAGATCACTTCCTCTTGTTGCCCTATTGATAATATTCTATTAGCAGCGTCTGAGAATCGATCCTGTGGTGTTAAGGAGTTAGGAAAAGAGATGGGTTTCTTGGTGAGTGCATCGGATGATGAGTTGGGCATGTCACTAGGTGCGTTTGTGAAAGCCTTTGGACACCCTAGCCCCTACGTTGTCAACTGCAGGTGGTGGAGATAAAAACAGTGAACAAGTGTCTTTGCCCTGTTAAGGACAATGACACTTGCGCTAAACAGTCCTCTGCAACATTTGTTAAACATTTGTCTTGCACATTGTCATTGTTCTTGGTAAAATTTCATATTATGGCATTTGATTCGTTCCTAGGTATACAATTAATCACCTCTTAACGGTAACTAAAGAAATTAATAAAATATTCACATCCGTCCTCAAACTTTGTAGAATGAAATTGGTTTGTAGCCAGTAACACCCTCCATTGATTGGTAAAAAAACATTAACTGAAGTAAACAAAAAAACGAAACATATAAAACCGAACAAATACTAATAAACATCTATTTAATGTATAACTTTTACTCCACACCCCTCTAACCCTTTTCCCATCAACAAAATAAAAAATCTCTTGATGTAGCTATATATATATTGCCCCCATTATTACCCTCTCGGCCCCTCAAGGGTGGATGAATCAACCCGCAAGATCGGACGGTGGAGAGTCTCGCGTTCTTGTCAAGCTAAAAATATTCCATTAAACGTTGTTTATAAAAGTACCTTTTTTGCTGTTGATTTCGTCGGCTTTTGCGTTTGGCGAAAAGGACCCCGTTTCATTTTGCTTCCAAACCCCATCCATATAAATACGCACTTGAAGGTGGCAATTTTTTAACACCCTCGCTGCCTGCCTTGCCTTTCTGCCTTCATCGGTTACACTGCAACAATTTCTTTTCGGTTTCTTCTCCTTCACATTTTCATTCAATCGTCTCAATTGCCTTCACGTCCAATGGTAACAGAAAATATGTGTTTATTTTCTGTAATTATGAACATCTTTACAATGGTTTCAAACATTTTAATTCGTTTTGAAACACTTGAAAATCTGGTGCTCCTCATTTATGAAAATGAATTATTTGGTTTTGTTTTGGTGGTTTTGGATTGCAGGCTCTTCCCGGTCAGAACGCAGATTGTCCGAGCTTCAAGCTTGTCATTGTCGGTGATGGAGGCACTGGTAAATAAATCTCTCTAATAAAATTTTTTCCAATTTTTTTTGCAAAATTTTTTAAAGTTAATGATGGTTGTTGTTTACGAAAATTAGTTGACTCTATTTTTACGTTTGGACTTTTTTTTATTTTTGTACAGGGAAAACGACCTTTGTGAAGCGCCACCTAACAGGAGAATTCGAGAAAAAATATGAGCGTAAGGCCTGTTATTGATTCACTGTAAATATTTATGTTGAGTGTGTAATAGAATGCTTTTTTTTTGGGAGTACTTTAGTAAGGGTTTTTGCTTGATTGATTGCCAATTGATTGGTGAGTTATCAAAATTTGTTAATTAGCAAGTTATCGAAATTAATTATAATGCCTTTTTAGGGTTTTGTGAGGATTTTACCTTAAAAGGCCTGGCAATTATTTATTTGCTTCATCATATTTAATTTTGATGGCAACAAATTTATTGCCAAGTTATCTAATTTAATTACAATGTTTTTGTTAGGTTTTTGGGAGAATTTTAATTTAAGGTCTTGACAATCACTTATGAGTCGTGCAATTAATTTAAGGTCTTGATAATCATATTAAAACGAGGCCTGGATTGCAATTGATTGTAAAATTATCAAAATTAATAGCAATGCTGTTTTTAAGATTTGATTTTTTTCCTTATGTTTTATTTAATTTTTAGGATTTTAACTTAAGGGTTTGGTATTTACAGATAATTCATCATATTAAATCAAGGACTGGGTTTCCCATGGTGGACTTAGCCCCAGTTTTTAAACTTTAAACGAATTTCTAGATATCCGCTCCAGCAAATTCTCATTGGTAATCACATTTATGATTGCGCCTGTTTACTTCTGCCATGCATTCATGGCTTTCTTGGCAGTTATGTGGGTTCTTTCATCAAGGACCATACCATCAAACAATTGCATTGACCTGGACCATTGATAAAATCCTCCCACCTTGAATCAAACTGTAGGGATGATCCTTTTTAGCCAAAACCCTGAACTCAGTCACGTCGATTGAGGAAATCACATCTCCTTAACTAAAATTTGATTTGGCATGGCTGCCACAACTACAACATTTGACAAAAATATATTTTTGCTTATTATTTTTTTGTTGAATAATTCAATGCCTTTATAGTTTTTTATGCTGACACATTTTGCATTCGTGTTTTTAACATTCTATTTTTTAACATTCATGTTTCTAAGTGCAGTTAGCTAAAGCTTTTGACAAGAATCTGCCTTTGTTTATTTTTGGATGATCTCCAATGATCCTGTTCTGAAGCATCAAGTATGGTTTCCATCATCAAGGACCTTACCTTCAAAAATGATAAAATCCTCCCATCCTAAATCAAACCTAAGGGATAAAGTTATAAACCTTTTTAGCTAAAATTCTGAATGCATACATGTCAACTCAGGAAATCACACCTCCCTAACAATTTTTTCATTTCAAATACTTTTATCAGTCTTCTGTATATATATTCAACTTCCCGTCTGTTAGACACCATAGAACCTTTAAAACCACATGTACAAATGGGATCCTTCATGCAAGCTAAAACAAAACTGTAATATGTATAGAAGTAAATTTGTAATTTGTAATAAACTGTAGAGCTGATAGATAGCAATCACTATACTGCAAAACTGAGAAATAGCAAGGAGCTGCTACAGATAAATAGTAGTTGATCACAAATGTTGAAGAGTTCCAAGAAATTCAAAATATATTTACTTGGATATATGATGCTAAGCCTGATCCGTAAGTCTCCTTAATTGAAGTATTTATTCTAGTCTAAAGGCATCCAAAATGATCAACTGAAGAAGGGTCTCCAACTCAAATCCCAAAGTTCTAGCTCCAATATCAGCATTCTCAAATACAACCAAGGACAGCTTCGATCACTGCAACAATCACTAAATCCAATTTTCTATCACAAATAATAGATGCCTAAGGAAGATAAAACGGAGATGTTTAAATTTCCTAAGTCTAGGACAGATGAAAACATTCCCTCCAGCTAGCAAATTTCATTAATTCCAGCATATTCATGTGAAATTCTGTCAAGCATTGCCTTAAAAGTTAAAACGGTAGACCATGATCCTGACAGAATTGAAATGTAGGAGTTGGCACGATAGCATCAACTCATCCAAGTTAGTTGCAATCAGGAAAAGAACATTGGAGTTCCAGTTATTTCCTAAAATGCCAAGACCTCAAGGCTCAAAAAATACAGAAACTGATATATTGGGAATTTGTGTTTACCGTTTCTGTGTCCCTGAAATGCTCGTTCAACTTGATACATAATTGTGTTGTTTATGCTTTACTAAACTTTGAAGTTGGAGGTCCAAAATGAACGAGGTTGAGTATATTATTGGTGTCCTCTTAGGTTTGAATGATGCTTAGATGGTCTGTACCATGTTACATTTCCTGCGGATGTGGCAAATGCTACCATATTCATGTCCTTAAGTTCTTGCATGTTTTTTGAATGGTGTGATCAATATCACAGTTAGGAGCTTTATCTTTCATTATGCCTTTGATTATGAATTTTTGATCAATGAATTGTCTTCAATTTGTGAAGTTGTCCATCCTTGTGCTTTTTCCAACTGAATCTCTCTTAGGGTTGGTTTTGGAAGCTACACCAAAGTCTAATTTCATACTTACGCGGATTGGAGGATTACAGATTGGATCATGAGCCCTCATGACTTGATTAATCCCCTTATCAGGGAATGTGAAATATTCATATTTCTCACTAGGTTTTTCTTATTTTTATTTTTTCTGATCTCTAATGAATGATACACAGAGATCCTTGGGTTTCTGATTATGCTTGTTGCTGATATATTTATTTTATGTTTTGTTGCACAGCAACAATTGGGGTAGAAGTACACCCTCTGGATTTCTTCACTAATCGTGGAAAGATTCGGTTTTATTGCTGGGACACAGCTGGTCAAGAGAAGTTTGGTGGTCTGAGAGATGGTTACTAGTAAGCACTGTACTGTCTTTCTTAATTTGCAATATTTAAACCTTGGAATGAGGTGTTAGGGGTTTCACAAGGCCTATTTTCTGATTTTCCATCTTTATCCTATATCTAAGTCAAGAAAGTTATAGAAATATTACATAATTAGCAGCACTTGATTTTGTTAAGATTTTTTGTTAAATCTGACTGATAACATTTGCTATTGTTGATTTTGTACCTAGTATTTCAGCCATTTTGACAATTCTCTTAATTTTGTTTTTAAAAAAATAGCTTTGCCTTTTAGTAACTTTTTAGGAACAATATTGCCTAGGTTATTGTTTAAGGCTTTTAAGGTGTTATTGTTGTAAGATGAAAATTTTGAGCAATAAGATTTGGATGTGCAAATTAACCAAAATCTATGCAAAACATCAATCTACCATTGAAATCAAGAACCATTAGATTAAAATGCAATCAAATAAATCATTCAAAGCAGCATTCTAATCTAAAGCTAAGTGTTCCCAATCAAGATTCGAACAAAAAAAGATTAAAGATTATGGATAGGGATTAGATTGCTTACAATAGACTCAGATTATGAACAACATGATGTTAGCTTGATGACTTGAAAATTTTTAGCATATATTGGACATGGATTTGCTAGTTCATGTAGTTAGTTTGGCCATGGAGGGCTGATGGTGTGTAAATAGAAAGTAGGAGGGAAGATCAATGGCCATTATTCAAATTTGGGTGAAGAGGATCAATGGTGGAGGATTATCTAAGGAATTAAAAATTCCTTGGAAGCCTCTAGAATAAAGCGTCTAGAGAGGAGGGCTGAGATGGAGAGGAGAGGATTCTAGAATTGGAGAATTCTAGAATCCGTTAGGAGGGGTTAATGATGATTAATGAGTGATTTGATAGGTGATTAGGGGTTTTTAGAGAATCTAGGGGGGGGTAGGCTTGTAGGAAAGCCTAGGAGTGATTCATGGGAAGTTCAAATTCTCAAATAATGGACAAGTGAGATTAGTTAGTGGATAATGAGGAGTAGCTAAATTAATTGATTTGTGGGGGAGGGATAAGGTTAATGCATGAAGAAGAATGAAGGGGGATGTGATTTAATTGTTTAATTAAGACTATGGTTATGGGATTAATTAGGATAAATAGTGGCATTAGTAAAATGGTTAAGGTGAGCAGATTTAGATGCATACAATTGTTTTTATACCATGGTTGCCCAAAATTGCAAGTATTAGTGGGATAAAATCTAATTATTTATGTATGACTGACCATTTTGGAAAATACTATCCAGGTTTCCAAAATTGGCTTCGCAATTGTGGTGAATCCTATGTATTTTGCCTCAAATTAATGTGTAATACTTTTATGTTTCTACTTGGAATTGAAAATATTGTCAACTGATGTAAAATAAAAATAAAATCCATCAGAATCTATGTAACCCTTATTATTCAGTCCATCAGAATTTACAATGCTATTAGTGAAAAGGGAAAGGGCAAGGCAATTTTTAGGTCTGGGGACCACACTGATCTATTTTAACATTTTATTATTTCAAAAAAATTCCTTGTATATTCTTGCATTCATTGCATAGGGATAGTTTTTATGGCATGCTAGTTTTTATTGTTAGCATCAAGGATATGATCTTCAATTATTTTATTTATTGATATGTATGTGTGACTTGTTTGACCAGCATTCATGGTCAGTGTGCTATTATCATGTTCGATGTGACTGCACGTTTGACATACAAAAATGTCCCAACTTGGCACAGAGATCTTTGCAGGCAAGTAATACTGTATTTTAATGGGTGACATGCCTTTAGTAGATATTATTTTTCATTTCTGTTTGTTTTCCTAATGCTTATTGCCTGATACAGGGTTTGTGAGAATGTCCCGATTGTCCTTTGTGGGAACAAGGTTGATGTAAAGAATAGGCAAGTGAAAGCCAAACAAGTCACTTTTCATCGGAAGAAGAATCTTCAGTATTATGAGATCTCTGCCAAAAGTAATTACAATTTTGAGAAGCCTTTTCTCTATCTTGCACGAAAAATTTGCGGGTAAGTGTTAATCTGTAGACCAAGGGATTGGAAATATGTTATTGTAACCGGCGGGTGCTGTACTTCTATGTGATTCACATGCCAGGTTATTGTATGCAGGGATCCCAATCTTCATTTTGTGGAGACACCAGCTCTTGCTCCTCCAGAGGTTCAGATTGATATGGCTATGCAACAACAGTAAGTCCTATAACATTGGTTTTTTCCTTGGTGTTTTGAGGTGTTTAGTGTGTGTAGATATAACATTTATATGTTTATTGTTTTATGGATAACTGGTGTAGCTGTTGTGCGTAGTCTCCAATAGCATGCCTTACTGAATGCAGGTCTAAAATTTATTGCTTAGGGGTGGTTTAAGGAGGGGTGTTTTTAAGTGTATCTACCCACTTGTTTGGATGACTGTCCCCATTGGTGTTAAGTTTTTAAAAGTTTTCCAATCTTATTTGATTTTCAGATTATATGTAGCTGTACCTAATATCATGATATGGTGGGTGTCTTCCATATCCTACTTCTAAGTTACATCTATTACAATTTCCCTGTACACTATTGTGTTTATGTGTATTCCATCTACACTAACAATAAATATTTACTCTAGGTATATGTTACAAATTATCTGGTCTGAAGATGTGCATCATTGATATTACATGAATCACAAATCTGTTGGTCCATATACGCTCAATTAAATATTTTACATGCATTGATATTTTTCTCAACAAATCTGTGGGAATTGCTTTGTGGGAATTGCTCAGTGCTACACCAAGAATTTTTATTTTGTAAAGTGAATCTGTGGGAATTCTCTATGGTTTGTTGAGTCATGGTACCTCTTATTTCTGTCGTCTAATTACTGAAAATTCGATTCTTCTTGCAGGTATGAGGCAGAACTTACAGCCGCTGCGGCACAACCTCTTCCTGATGATGATGATGATGCTTTTGGGAACTAGAAGGTGTTTGCTAAAGTTTGCCAGGATTTAGTTCTGTGGAGTGGCAAACTTTAATACTATGTCAGTATTGTCAGTATGATTTATTTCTGTCAAATCTCCTCAGATGAAACACCGTTTCTCTGAATTGTGATTCTTTTTGTTTCAGATTTTGTTTTGACAAGGCCAGTGACTATGGTAGGATGCAAATGTAAGAATTTTTTTTAGTCCATTCTTGTCATGGCATAGTGTTATAAAATAATATGGATTTTTTGTTTTACAATGTTTTGTGACACTGAGGTTTTGCAGAGATTTTTTCGTTGTATTTGATACTATTAGGTGGTAATTTTATCTGGTACTAATTATCACAGCAAATACGTTGCTGAAAATAAAGTGTCACTGTGGGAAATATTTCATGATCTTAAGACATGGTATTACTCTTAGCCAATTTAGTCCCAATGATAGGAATACAATTAGTCTGGTAGTCATTATAATGGTATATATTATAGTTGAATATGTTTAGAACAAGTTTGTAATTTTTAGAATAACATTTAGCCTGGCAAATAGAATGCAGAGATTTGCTCCACAGTCTGCTTCTGGATTGTCAAAGCTTTTATTGATGTAGTGCAATATAAGCATTCGATGTCTTAACAATTATTATCATGTGGGATACACACATCCAACCCTTTTTTTCCTTTTGAACACATGTTTGATTTAAATTATTTGGAATGGCAAAGCTTCTAGTGATGTAGTGCCTTATAAGCGTTCCTCATCTTGTAATTATTATCAATGTGGGATGCTTTTGTCCAACACTTCCATACTTTTTTGAGATATGTTTGATTTTAATTATTTATGTGGTCCTGTAAATATATTGGGAGAACTGGTTTTCCCAGTCCAATGTGCATTGAAATTCTGAGCAGATGCACATCTAGTACATGTTTTGTGAAGTGCAAGTTGATATATGCATAAGTGATACACTGACAAATTTAAAAGCTGGTTAACTGCAGGGTGTTTGGAGGAGCGTTTTATTGTTCAAATGTAGGAAGGTGGAACTTTAGTGTGTGGGGTCAATGCCAGGTTTATTTGGAGTCTCATGTTCGTTTCTCTTCTTTCATTGGGTTGTCTTTTGTGAAAGTGGAAGTTCAATGTTTCTTTCTATTATATATAATTTTGTTATTGAATAAAACAATTTAGATTCGGGATTAGTTTTAAGCATGTTGTGATTCAGTTCTCAATGCTTGTGTTTATCAAACACATCCATTTAATTTCAACATGCAATAATAGTGGAGCCCTGAATTTTTTGTTTTGAAGCAGACAAGTAGGAGATTGCACTATATTTGAATTTGCCTAAGATCAGTGGCAGACTCTGTCACAGGGTTATGCATTCTGATAGAATTGACTAGGCTTTTCCTTATTTGTAGGTTTCCCTGGGATTATGTGCACCTACGGCTTTTTGAGGCCGCCTGCAGTTATTAGGAATCTAGATTATGTTACTTGGTCCTGATTATGATGGCCAATAGGTCTCGTGTTTATTTCAAAATGCTGGTGGTAATGATGCATAATGGCTTATTTAGGACAGACTTTTCGTTGTTTTGCTCTGTAATGGCACCATCTCTGTAACATGTGTTTTGTCATTCTTGTCCTGTTTCTTTATGCATAAGCATGGTCTTAATTGCGATTTAATGTGCTTTTTTAATTCTGCAAGCTTGAAATATTGCCTACTAATCTTCACTAGCATAGAGCATAGGTGTTACTTTCTGTTGCCTATGTAACACCTTGTATGAAAAAATTCCCTTTCGATTTCTTCATGCATAAACATAACATTTATTTCCACTCTATTTCTCATGCATAAACACGGTCTAAATTGTGATGCTATGTCCAGATTCAGTTTGGTAAGGATTGAAACATTGATGATACCACTTTTCATTTTACTGCTCAGAATGATAATTTCAACCATTAGGCAAGGCATGCGACTTAGGCTGATGGATTCATCCCCCGACGTTAAAATTAATCTTTACAAGCATAGGAATTTGGCAGTCTTAGATAGTCTATGCTATGGCTCTCAGAATTCCAGAATTTTAATCACTGGGTAGGGCAAAGGACTTTCTAAAACTACATTACTCTAATCATCTGCAGGGGAATGCCTCTTTAAGGATATTTTAGAAGTGCTAATTTGTACTGTGATTATGGCCCCATCTTTGTTGTTTTGGATACTGCTTGGCTATACATTTCTCTCACTTGGGTCAGCGCTGAAATGATATTATTGGGACCTTTAGGATTTTGAATATTGTATGGTGATGTGTTTTATTCACTTAGGTCAGTTTGGAAATGATGTCACTGGGAGGTTTGTTGATATGACAGATGCAATGCAACTCATTTAAACAGATTTGCTCATGCAACGAGGATGATTACAGCATTTTATGTGGCTGTGCCAATCCAGGCTTTATCATTCTTTTATGGATCGATGTTGCGAGTTTATTTTTTTACAAAATACTGTTCATGTGATTATTTACTTTTACAGGGTTACTAAATGGATTTGTGACATCTCTGTAATTGGATAGATGAAACGATTATTTATTAGTGACATCTCTTATATAACTATAATGTTTAGAATCAATGGCACAAGGATAGATTGGCAGCTCTTTGACACTAAAGGAGACTATGATTATTATCAAGGGCACAAGGATGAGAGTGCACTTTGCTGAGTTCCACATCAAGTCCTGTTGGCCTGAAGTTGTAGAGCTTTAAGTTTAAAGTTTAGGGTGACTATGATTATCATAAAACACACAGATAGATTGGCAGCACCCTGACACTAAAGGATACTGCATAGATTGGCAGTGTTTTGACACTAAAGAACACTATGATTATCATAGAAGGTACAAGGATAGGTTGGCAGCACTTTAACACTAAAGGAGACTATGATTATCATTCAAGGCACAAGGATAGATTGGCAACTCTTTGACACTAAAGAAGATTATGATTATCATCAAGGGCACAAGGATGAGACTATTTTAATAACTAGATGTTGGCTAAAACAAGGATACGAGTATTTTCATAACTAGATATTGGCTGGAATAATTTAAAAATATATGTATAAACCAAAAATAACTACTTTTTTTAGGTAAAAAAACACGGACTTATAATCTATGGATGGAGTTAAGGTGCATTTAGCTGAATTCCACATCCGGGCATTTTGACCTGAAGTTGTAGAGCTTTAGGTTCACTTGCTTTTTAATGACTCATCTATCTACTTCACATTTCATCATTGATTTAGGCACTCAGTCCTAAGTCCATCACTTTGTTTTAATGTGCCATTAATTCTTTTAAATGGTCTATATGGAGAAATTTGGCTTGAGTCAAATATGCTATACTCCAACAAATTTATACTCCAACAAATTTATCTCTTTGAAAATTAGTAGTCGTGGATACATTCCACTCAATTAACATGTTGTCCATGTCATTGAATTGAGTAGTGTATAGAAAGTCTTATAATGCCCTTATTTTATGTTTCAAAGTCTATAAATTTGATTGGTGCATGGTTTGAAACATAAGACTTATAATGCCACTTGTCCATGCTTTGATTGTCATTGAATTGATTACTGTATATGAAGTTTATGTTTCAAAGTCTTTGGTTTATGTAATTCCTATGATGATAACAACTTTTAATGTTTTAAGGCCAAATTAGTTTTTAGGACCTATCAAAACTTGTTTGTTTAGATGAGAGTTTGTTTATATAATTGTTAAGTGCTATGATAAATTCTTTGAGCTTGCTTTGATTATTTTGAGCTGAAGCTTCATGTTTTAATTTATGATTGGAAATGTCTATACAATTGGACTTACAAATATCAATATAAAGTAGACAAGTTATTATATTTGTTTTGTTAGGGCTTGCATGTTGTTCTTGTAAGGTGTTAGCTTGTTTCACTTTGTTGGCATACTATCTTTGCAATTTTTTTAAAATGACCTTCAATCAATTTGTCATAACAATTTTTGCATTTATTATGCTTGGAAGTTCATCTCAAAGGTTTACAATGAGGTACAAATTTTGATATTCCTCCTTAACCTAATATTTTTTTAGAAGTAGTTGATGTTGATAATGTATGTAGATGGTATGAACATAATTATCTTATTGCTTACTATGTTGATCGTATCCTCTCAGAGGACCCCCTCAATACTTGGATTCGACATCATTGAGATTTTTTGGCTTTTTAGGTTACTGGTGTCCATAACCTTATTTAGGTTTTTTTTGTTCTCCTTTAAGGAGCCTTTTTAAGTCCAAGACCTTTTTTCTAGGTCGAGTTATTGGTTCTTAAGGATTACCCTCATGATTGTGCACCCACATGATTGTGCCCTTTTGACATGTAATTTCTAAGTGTCTAAACAAACCTCCCTTAAGGTGCCTTTCTAGGTTGATCTTCCAGGGCTTCTACTTCCTCTATGGGCATTCTTCAATGAGATTGTCTACTTTGCATGCCTTGATATGCATGTTTGTGTCAATGTTGATTTGACAAAGGACTTGAAAGAGTCCATTGATATTCAAGTGTGGATTGGATACTTCTTCCAAACACATGCTTTATAGATGTCAGGGCCCTGACCATAAGATTTGTGATTTTACATTTATGATTCATTCAAAGACTACATCTGTGGAGCAAAAACCCCTTGAAAAAGCGAAATGTGGCAAAAAAGAATAATTGGACAATGGTAGCTAATAAAAAGATCCATCGGAAAAAAGAATCCTAAAGTGACCTCAATTCCCCTTCTTAACAAATCCCACCAAGAGGAAAATAAGGATAAAGCTACTCTCTCCCCTATTAGAACCATCATTTTATCAAATTTGGATATATACCAGTTCAGATTAAACATTGAAACTATTATTATTAGATTTTTATAGTATCAATTATTTCAAATATTAGAATCCAATTCAACTATTATCAGATTCCAATTTTAAGTTTATTGGAATTACATATCATATTTTACAAATTCTAGTTTAAAAGTTTATGGTATTCAAAGTTATTAAACAACTAGTAGATATTATTCTAGAAAGCAAATTTAATCTGTTGAAATAATTTAATATTTTTTTGCAAAGAATGGTTAAGTAATTAATATTTCATTTTGATGCAATCGATTCAGAATTAAAGATAAGCACCTCCCCCAATTGGAAGTTGAACTCAGATAATCTTGAAACTAGAAATGTTCTTTGAGAATGTGCTCCAAATTCAATGAAACCAAAAGCAATCATTGTTTTAAGGAGACTAATCATGTTGATATTATAACCAATCTGGGGGACCATGCACTTACAAAAAGAGAATGCATGATATTGAAAATAACGATTGACAATAGCAAACTTTGATGATCTCATTTATAATCATTTGACAAAAGAGAATATTAACTCTCCGACACACTCAGGGAGGTCCGATAGTAATGACATAAGAGTATTTAATCTCTCCCATGCTTATAGAGGTTCGATGGCAATGTGACAAAATAGAGTATTAATTATCCCATGCTTAAAGAGGATGTCAATGATAAAAGGAAGTATTTACCCTCCCATGCTTAGAGGATGGTAACATATCAGGTAGTTATGATGTCAACTATCCTTTCTCCATTAAATTATTCATCTTCATCAATTACATAACTGTGAAGCTCCTTCAACTCTAAATTGTGTCATTCTTCATGATTGCAAATATGTCATCTTTCCCTCATTTTGATCCAAGCACTCTATTGTATTTTGAAGATATCTGTAATTGTTTTGATGGTGATATCATCCTCAAAACACTAATCTATCAAGCGTTAAAGGTCTCTAGAGTAACAATTGACCCACCCTTCACGACAAAAAAGTTGAGCCATGATCTAATCATTGTTTTCCCTCTAATTCTTCCAAGTTCAACACTCTCTAATTCAATATGAACAAGATAATAGGAGAAGAACAAACTCTGCACGACACCAAATAATTGAAGGCGATTCAAGATCTCCTTAAACACCAATCCAAGATCCAAGATGTTCAAAAGGAAAGGTGAGTATGACACATCCTCCTCGATTCTCTCTCACCTTCAATCCATTGAGGCTAAGTTAAATAAATCATTGGGATGATGTTCCAATATCAAGGCTTCTTATGTTAAGCGTAAAGTTGTTGTGAATCCCAATGTTTCAACCTCAGATGTCCCTTGAATGGTTGGAAGCTTTGTAAGGAAAGGAAGTAAGAAGAAGAAACGTGTTGGCTTTCTTGACGAATATTTCTAAATGATTTAGCATGTTGGTAACCTTCCAGATCTACCTTCAATTCAAGCCATTCTCTCTGGCCAGAAATTGACAATGAACCAATTTATCTCAAAGTACAACATTCAAGCTATATTTACCCTAGAGATTCTCTATAATCTCATGGGTAAGGACACCCCATGTAAATTCTACTCTCACATGAAGGCAATCCTAGACCAATATGAAGTAACTATGTCTGAGAAGGAAAAAAAAGTTAAATTATTTGATCAATGTAATCTTCTTGCTAAGTATTATATTACATGCCTTATTTTATTTTCTTCCTTGACATTAAATTCCTCCAATATAATCTCTATATTTCTTCTTGTATTAAAAATGCACTTGTATTAAATTATTAATGTATTTACACAAGGGAGGGCCCCAATAGAACCCTTTTACCATATTAAAAATATACTTATCTTGACATGTAGAATGGGCATATGTCTATTTTAGACAAGATAAGAATATATTGGCTTCTATTCTTATATAATTGTGTATTGTTAATGGAAAATAAGATTATGACAACTTTATTTATATTTTATACTTTTACTACATTGGTTTTCATAATTATTTTCAATTGATGTTTATATTTTCATAATTATTAAATTCTTGTTTGCAGTTCTTCACATTATGGGGTATGGATGTGACGTTAAATTTATGAGATGATGCCACTTGTTGTGTCAAGTTTGCACTGTCTTTTTAAAAGTATTCACTTCTCGGACACTCATACTATTTATTCATAAGTCTTCTTTATAACAATTTTTATTTCATTATCACTTCCAAAGATGTCAATTTTTTGTTTAATACTTGCATCTTTGCACAATGACTACAAGTCACAGTTAGATCATGTCACAATCTTGCTCACTCAGAATCACACACTGCAAGGTATCAAGACAAACTTTAAAAATGTGGGACAACGAGATGGTTCTGTATGTCAAGATCTCACTCACTCACAACCACACACTACACAAACATCGAGATAAAATTTCTAAATATGAGATTATGAGGTAGAAGTGGCATGTCACGTGTTATTTTTTTTCTTATTCTCATTTTTTCCTAAAAGTTGATACACAGAGGCATTATAATTTAAGGCTTATTATTATTTTTATTATTATTGAGTAGTACTTTTCTCTATATATGCACAATTTGGGTGGGAAACATATAGACACACTTAAAATTAAGCATATTAATGAGTTTTAAAAAGACACTATAAAATTTTTTATGTCAAAATGGAGAGGGATTTTGGTTCAAATTAAATTGTAATTTTAATTTGGTATCTTTACTTATTCTTAATTTACTTTCACTTTTTAATTTTTATTTGGTATAAATTAAACTATGTGATCGTCTTCACAATAGCAACAAGCAATGTGTCATTTTTTCAGTTAGCATTCGTGTCTTTGCACTATTATTGTATTCAAACTAAAGACTTTTTGCACCTGGATTTGATCGTTTGTGGTGAATAATTTTGAATATGAATGCACATTGACATAAACTCTACACTATCTCACGAGTTCATAGTTCGATTGTCTCAAATGGTACTAATGTTATATAAGTTACAGGGGAAGTATCACTTAGGTTAGTTCAACATAGATTACACAATAAAACATAATTAAATAAATTACTAATTATAATATGTAAATTATACAAAAAATCATGTGTGATTTAATTATAATGGTATCAAGCTCAATCTAAGATATCAGGATATTGGATAGTAGGATATATTCCTTGCAATTCATTGTTAAGGCTAAATACAATACAATAAGTCTATTATCTGTTTATATACATTTGTGTCTGTGTTCATGAGATCTCATGAAGTATAGTCTATGCCACGAAGACGTCTACGAATGTCTGATGTCATGGTATGATTGTAAGCTTCAGTAATATTATCTTTAATATGATAAATACTTCATTGAAGAATGTTGTTAACACTAGGAATGGATATGGGTCAGAGTGATGTGACATAATAAAAACAAGACACGTGGATCTTGTTGAACTCAGATTCTGATAAGAAACTAATGTGTGGCATGCAAATAAGATACAATGTCATTCTTAATTTGGCATGATTAATATAAGATTATACAAATTGAGAACAATGATGTAGACTACCATTCCCAATGACTATTATATGATTTGTTTTATATACAAAGGCTACGATTTAAATTTAATTAAAATAGTCAAATTTTTTTAGGTTTAGGTCGATTTAAATTTTAACAAAATAGAATATGTATGTTGATACAAATTTTTAAAAGAAAAATGTGTAATTTTTTTCAATATTTTTTTTTGGTCATGCTCTGTGAACCATCATCAATATGAGAGTGAAAATTTGAGTTAGATTGCAGAGTAAAGTTGTCATTTTAAAAGATGTTAACAATTGAGTGGAAATACTATCTTAGTAGTTATAAATTGATTACTCAGCCTAATAGGCTAACAATGTTATTTATATGTATAAAAACAATTGCTTTTGTTTATATATACAAAAACAATTCTAACTATCAACTATATAATTAATTAACTTCCATATAAATATGCAACTTAGTCAATAATATTTTATAACTTGTACTAATCATTTTTGCACTTTAAAATCATTCCGTTTCTCACTATAAAATTTAATCAAATATTATTGTGTTTATTTATATAATTTGTTGTAACAAATACAAATTATGTAATAGTATCAAGATAACTAAAAAAATCATTATTGTTCTTATGTATATTTCCAAAGAGTGACACAAATTTAGGTGCGACCCACATGATAAAACCATGTACACAGGGGTGAATTTTTTTTTATCAGAATACAATGTACCATTAAATTATCATTTTGGAGGCAATCTAAAGAAAATGGATTCTAGTTTATTGCAAACACATGTTTTTTTGCTTATGAATAATATGTTGTCTATTCCATACAAGTGTGTATACTTGTATATAACTTTTTTCATATTTTTTATATATACTGACACAATATTTCTTTCTTTTGATCTGATAAATTTGTCGTTAATTTTGTACTGTGATATCCCTCATGTAAAAATAAAATCTACATTTCGTAACTATTCAAAATGTTGAATCAAAGAACGTTGTAACCTTTAATTCAAGTAAATATACCACAACCCAATATTGAAATGTTTCCTTACAATCTTCAACAAGTATGATTGAAGTATTTGTAACATGGATATGAAAAATTTAGATGTCTGGTCAATGATCTAAATTCAATGATCTTTGGAACTTCGAACATCTATCCAAGTGAAATGATAATATTTAAAATAGTCAATTAATACAAGAATTATTTTTCAATAACTAGATTAGTTACTAATATTTTATTAAAATAAAGTTCTTGACACCAATTGTAATAGTTTATGTTGAACACTTAATCTTAGAATGTATTCATAGTTATTTATGATAAATTTATAGTTGCAAAATTGTTTGGGGAGAAACTCATAATAGTACACATTCTTGGTGCAAAAAAATGATTAATTAAAAAAACTTAAAACCTTAATATCAAAAAATGTTTGAAAAGTACAATAAACTATATCTATTTAAATTTAAAATATATTTAATAATCATGTTTGAGAATGAAACCAAATATGAATGAAAATATCTAAGTATCAATATCAATATTAGATAGTAATGTAATTTGAACAATGCTCACAAGATTTATTTTATATAAACAATGTAAACTCAATTTCATTTTTTCTTAGGTTCAACACTTGTCACAAATAAAGTTAGATATTTTTTCAAAAAAATTATTACATTATCTACATCCCTAATCAAGGCTAGCTGTGTAAACAATGTCATTATAAGCCATTTTCTATTTTTAATCTCTTTTTCAGAAAAAAAAAAAAAAACCTTCATTGTTATGATAATTTTTTTTGAGGTACACATTTGTTTAATGGATTGACTACAATAGTGCTTGAAACATTAAAATGAAATCCAGGTTGATTCTAAATCATGTTCAAATTCTTAATAAATATTTTCAGATTTTTTGTAATGCTTAGAACCCAAAAAGAACAAAGGACAAACATCCATTTTAACATTTAGGAGTAGCTTCATTGCAATTTTTTGTACATTGACATTTGTATTAGACATAGACTAAAATATTATTTGAAAATGTTTGAATGTAGTTGTTAAAAATTGGGTCAAATATCATTTTAGTTGTACGTGTTCGTTGTTGACTTGGAATGTAGTGGAATTCTTTTTCGAAGAATGTTTTTGAATTAATAATCCTTCTTAGTTGAGAATAAATAAATGTTTTTTAGAGGCACTCCAAAAAATAATAATATTAAAATTTAGTTTTACATTTAATTTATTTTTGAATGTTATAGTAATATGTCAGTTAATTGTACATCATCTTTGGTTAAACCTACACACGAGTTAAATATTATAATTATTTAATACTTGACAAATATAATCAAATTAACTATATTGGGACTTATTCATGAAGTTTTCAATCAATGATTATTAAGTAATAATTAATAAATGTTTGTGAGTCAAGTATGACAATATTTGGTGAATGATTCAATGTAGTTGATTTGTTTATCACAACCAATTGTATGTTCTATTGAAGTTCATCTTGTCAGTTAGATGTATCCTCTAGCTATTTAGTTGCTTCTCTTTGAGCTGAAGTTGAGTCTTTATTCAATTCATCATCTACGTTCATCATTATTTATAACGGCGTAAATTTTTTTACTAACATGAAACATACACGTTTAGAATGAAAATTCAAAAATATTTATAATGGTTGGCTACTCATTCTCAAATGGATTGATAAGTTTAATATCTAAGATCAGGTGACATACATTCTTAAAAACAACACAATGTATATAATTTAGTAGTTAGTAGTATATTATGTATTTAAAACTTACGATCCAAAGGATTGAATTCAATTATGAAAATAATTTAGGGTGTAACTACACAAACTATACAATGTAATTATCAAACCATGTAGTACCTATGGGTGTCATGAGATAATTTTAGTAATGTTAAAGCATCATCTCCTACTTTGGATTTATCACTATGCATATTAGTGAAGTGATCTTTAAATTTATGGTAACTTATATTGCATTTCATAAAGTAATAAAAAAGGGGATGAGTTTGTGTTGCATGTTGATAACATGTGCTCTAAAAAATTGATAGATCTTTCATACTTAAAATGATGTTTTGATAAGATAACTTTAATAGTGTTTGGCCTCACAATGTCCAAGGGCTTGATGTGTGACCAATCAAGTTCTATTCCCACTTCTTCATCGACCCTGTCTTTTGAATCATGGACACCACAAATACTAAATACCACCAACATTTCCTTGAACTCACCTTTCTTATTAAAAATACTATAACATCATTTGGAAATGATTTCATTATTTTCTTTAACCTTTTCCATATAAATGCATACAAAATTATGAAACAAATAAGCTTTGAGCACTAAAACAAAAAATATTCGCATACAATTCATCACACTAGATCCAATGCAAGAGAGCAGATCTATAATATCAATTTGTGTGACACGAGTCATAACATTTTAAAAATATGAAATAACTATCTCTTGACTAAGATAAATATGGTGTTATAGTGCTCTTAATATTCTATCTAATATAAAAGGAAAAACACATTGACATGTGAACTCATAAGTATCTTCCTCTTTTGTTTGAAAACTTTTAATAACTAATGATACATATAGTTCCATGAGGTTGATGGAATCATTTGATATTTAAGTATTATATTCTATTTTTTAAATTTCTTGCCTTGTTTTTTTTTTCTCTTTGCATTTCTAAATCCATCTCAAAGTTGAATAAAGTGAATTTTATGCATGCACAACTTTTCAATCACATTCGATGCATCACATCCTAACATATATATTTATTTAAGAACCAATGAATTTAAATAGTTCATAATTTTTACCATTGAGATTCTGGTCTCTTTTATAAAGTTTCTTCATTCACACCAGGGTCAACAATCACTCATATCCAAATCTATCCACTCATAAATTTGTCTACGAGTACATCTAATTATTTCATAAACATACCCATTAGGCCTCTAAATAAATCTACTATAGATTTATCCAATGAATTTGGCTTGAAATTTGAATCACTATTTTTCGAAGGGTTGTAAGCTAACTCACCATTTTCGTAAAGATAAAAAATTAGAACCTATTTTTCCTACATCTATTTAGGAAGAATGAGAAATAACAATTTATCACTAAGGCTGTCCAATTTGTTTTCAAATATTCATAATCTTATTCCAATGCTTGTATGCAAACATAAAAATATTTTACATTAATTAGACATACACAGTATTTAAATGATTTTTTTTTGTTCATTTTATTGTTATCTATGTGCTCCACTTGAACACTTATTACATTCTTTAAAATGTATTTCATGTTTATCACTATCCCAATCACTTGATATTCCCCTAACAGGGAATGAAACAACTAGAGGTCATTGTAATAATTAGATGGAGTAGATTTCTACAAACTACTACTCATCTCTTTTCTCTTAGTCTAATTCACCTTAAATAATTGAAATATCTCAGTAGGGAACAATATCTAAAATAGCCATTATAATTTCTATTGTAAATAATTAGTCATAATTTATCGATTGGAATATGATTTTTAAATATTAAATATATCATGATGACAATTGACATCTGACATGTTTTTAAACGATGTAAAAATAAACTATTTAGATTCATTAGTCATCAAATATTTTTTTGAATGGATGGTTCTTACTTAAACCTGTAAAGTCTTGACATAGGGTTGATAAAGAATATAAGCATCCATTATTATTGGCCACTATTGATAACAATATTATAGATTTGTGTATATTAATGGGCACATGCCCATTTTGAATCAAGTTTATAGGAATAATATGATCATCATAGACCTATATTCTCAATACCTTGTGTAGATTACAAAAGCTAAAAATACATGGCATGCTACTTATAATATCAAGTTTTTGGAAGCCTTTCCATTATTTTCATGGTGACGTGGTGATTGTTAGTGCATATGCCTAGTAAGAATGAGTTGCTAGTCATTTTAATTAATCATGATGATTTATCTTATTTTTTTAAAAAGTTAATATATGTGTGTGTTAAAAACATTATAATTGTTTATCCATAGAGATAACATTGCAGGAACTGTGCACATCCTATTCCAAGACTCTCTATCTAGGCATGTAGTGGAGTGGCTAGAGTCCCACATCCCTTAATAATATTAAGGATGTTATAGAGGAGTGGCTTGAGTTTCATGATGTTTTGAACATCTTAAAGGATTGGGATGATAAACCAGACCATTGGGACAACAAAGAGGACATCATTTATTACAATATTATTCTTAATATATTTTTGTACAATGTTTACATACTCATTATACAAAAGATAAGAATATTATCTTCCTAATAATTGATAATTTCCTAATTATTCTTAGATTGTTGATGTGTTAAATAGGCAAATGCCCATTCTATTGTGACCAACACGCCCTATTTTAAAAACCTCAAATAGGGACCCATTTGATCCTAAAAGATCTAAGTTTAGACTTTATCAAGTTATAAGTTGATGTCAGACGTCAAGATTATAAAGCCTAAGTCATTAGTATTGTCATGTTCTATTTTATAAATACTTTAGAATTGGTTTTTTGTAGTACTATCATGTTCTATTTTATAAATACTTTAGATTTGGTTTTTCAAGTGTTAGTTCTTTACCCAATATCGAATGATAATCAATGTCTTTATTGAGATATAAACAATGAAAAGACTCATCACTAATTAAGATTTACACTAGCCTAGATAAATTCAACTTTATATACCTTTGGCATCTTGACATCACAAGATAGCTACGTGTGTTATCTCATCATTGCATCAAGACAAACAATGTTCAAAGTTATAAGCTCCAAGGGTTAGTGACTTCCCAAATACATGAGATTACTCCACATGTTTATCTATCAATGCATTACTGACCTTCGACATCAAAAAATGTTGTATTTTACATGACTAGTAAGCGACTAGGCTAGATCATGCTAAGTATCCCCATTCTATAGATTTGCAAGTCTATGTTTAATATAACAAGCCTTTAACACCTGCGATTAAGTGATTGAGATATTTATCCACGTGTCATCATGTCACTCTATCATAAAAAATTTCCACATATACTTCCCAAAGCAATCATGGGACACATAATAATTCTCATTAAGCACATGTCAGCTTCAAATTATAATGGAAAATAAGCCATGAAAATGTACATAGAATTATCAATCTCTAAATAGTTTGAGGACTCATCACTAATTAACTGTTTATTTCCCTTTGTTCAAAATTTATACTATCATGGGTAAATTAAATTGTATATACCTTTGGCATCTCAACTTCATGAGATTGCTATGTGTGTCATGTAGTCATTGCATCAAGACAAACAATGTTCAAATTTATAAGCTCTAAGGGTTAGCCACTTATTGACTAATGAGATTTTTCCATGTGTCTATTTATCAGTGCATCAAAAACCTTTGGTATAAACAAAGATTGTATTTTGCTAATGACTAGTAAGTGAATAGGCAAGATCATGCATAGTGTCCCCAACCCGCATCTCAAACATTAGAAACCTATATTTAAATCACATAAATGATTGACAATGCTTGTTATATTACAATTAATTGTCACAAATGGAGATTTTTTACAATGAATTCATTACTTGTCTCTAAATTTATAATATAATATATTCAAAATCAAGTCAAATTATCTTTTCTAACTTATCATCCAGATCTCTCTAGCGATAAAAATCCCTAAGTTTTTGAAAGTCAACACAAAGATCAATAAACACTTCAATGGTGGTAAAAAAAATCCTGCTCTATCTCTCTATTGCTGTGGATCTTCAATGGAATTCAAGGACGCTCAGTTTGACATGTTTTTTCTCAATAAGAATTTCCCACATTACTCAACACTATAAGCTATGTATGTGTTTTCTTTACAAGTGATTAGATTAAATGTTTTGTTAGTCTAAATAATCTCTTTGGTTATAGATCATAATTACAAATTGTTAGTGATGTAAGATATGTTTATCAATCTGGTACAAACAACATCTTTGATTATAATCAGTGGGTCCAACTATAACTATATCCTTAGAATATTCACCATGTTTGATTGTGTTATGTGCTTTCAACTAACCTACAAAAAATATTGGTTTATGACATGTGATTCGTCACTATTATATTAAGACAAATTGAAAAGTTTCAGACTTCAATTGGATCATAGAGTACCCTTTTTTTCTTCCTTACCTTTCCCTCTTTTTTGTCTTTTTTATCAGACCCACCTTAGTTTAAATCAACTTGACCATTGGGTCAATAAAGAGAACATCATTTATTTAAATATTATTCTTGTAGAATGGGCACCAACCCATTATACATAATATAAGAATATTGGTTTCTTAATAATCGATAATTGTCTAATTATTATTAAATACTTCATGTTCATGGCCCTAATGAATAGACTTCATAGAGCCCCAACCATTTCACATGTTGATGATAATTGGGTTCCATTATTATCTATGATCATGGATGCCAAGGGTGTCCCATAATTAGGAGAAGTCATTAGTTTTAATATCACACATTAGAGGTTTTTACACAATAGGTCATATCCTAATTTCTACATGCTTTCATATTTGGTCTACGCTATATGTACCTATATTATTAGATTCTTGTGTAGAATGAACATGTGACCGCTTTAAACAATATAAGAATATTGGATTCCTAATTGATAATTGCCTATAGTTTTAGATTCTTAAGACATGATAAGAATATGGGATTCCTAATTGATAGTTGCCTATATTTTTATATTCTTGCAAATAAGAATATTTATTTCCTAATTGATAGTTGCCTGCAATATTCTTATATTTTTGTCAATGCTCATTATGGAAAAGATAATAATATTGAATTTATAATCAATAATTGCCTAGTTATTCTTATATTCTTGTGATAATTGATAATTTCATATATTATATACTTTGTTGTGACCAATGAACCCCATGTATAATTGAAATATGGACCCACTGAATTAAGAATGAATCACTATGCATTGCTTATAGGGACCCACTAATTATGTTATGCATTTATCTTATTATTTTGTAATACACATGATACAGTTCTTGTAGTCATAATATATATATATATATATATATATATATATATATATATATATATATATATTGACAACAATAAAAACAATGTTGATCACATAGCCATTAAAAATACACAATCATATAAATAATGGTTTGTTTATTATATAATAGTTCATCATTGCATAGCCATTACAAGGTGTTCATATCATTTAAAATGTTACATACTATCACCATTATATGCTCTTATATATTATGTGCCTTTCCATAATGTAAAACTTATTTGCTCTTCCATACATGTCTATTAACTAAATATTTCCACACCCTCATCCTTGCTTTATTGTAGTCCTTTCTACATGTAGATATAAGGTTTTAATTTGTGCGTATCAACTCAATCTCCTCCTCCATATGGGATGAATTTAAACTCCGTGATGAACTCATTATTTTGAATGAGTTATGTATTTCATGCAGAGTGCACCTCATCTCCCTTCTTTACTAAAGTAGGCTTAGATCTTCCTCAAAGAGTGCATGTACTTCACCCTATCACATGTTTTGTAGAATGTGCTCTCAAAAACCTCTCTTAATACTTTCATTTATGTTAAGGTTGGTCTACACATACACTACCAAGTATAATAATTCAAATACTATTTCTCTCCTCTCCTTTCCATGCCATCACTTTTTATCTTTGAAGTTTGACCATCACCCAGGTGATCTACTCTAAATACTCCATTGCTTGTTCTCTCTACAAATTTTGTTATATCCTCTTGGTTGTATGCGCTCAACTCACCATTATTGACCCATGTTATCTTTTTCTTTGTATATTATCCTTGTGCTTCCTTCCCTTTACCCATTCACGTTTGATGGAGGGCCTTAACTCTCTACCAAGTCATATTTGACTACCTTAAGAGTCAACATCTACCAATACATATTTCTTCCTTATAACTTATCCAATATGTTATATTCAATCATTATTTCCCTACATTATCTCAATAGGAGAGATAAATGTTGCAACATATTTTATTTGACCTCACACCCTGCCCTCCCATACACAATAAAGACATAGTTAATAAAATATTGCATGGGGGTTTTAGGTTTTTCAGTTCTTTGGCTTCACATAGGGACTCCTCAACTCCATATTTACAACAACATCATCTTGATCAACAATCCCCACCTTAAACATAAATCCATTTAACAACCTTATTTTCAAGTTGAATATCTCTATTTATAGTTGTGAGGGTCAGTTACCAGCTAATTTGGATCATGAGTTGACAACTATCCTACTAGTACTTTGGATCTCATTTTTATAAACACTTGTCTATCAATCGTGTGGTTTATTCATGTCTCAAACCACTCAAATTTGACATGCATGGTTGAGTCGTGCATTGAGAAACTGAAACTTATAAAAAAATAATTATGATGTCTTTATCATTGAGTATAAAGGTAAATCACATAAACTTGTAGTCATACTACAACATTAATCATATACAAACATACTTCACATTATCTACATTTGTTCATAACCTCCCATGAAACAAAACATATAAGCATATTCACAAAGAGGAGATGAGTCTTTTGAAACTTTGATAATAATATTATAATTAGTTTTAATAGTGAATTGAAAGGAGAATAGATCCATCCATATTCATATCCTGATCATGTACTTGAGCTATATCTTTGGGTTTGGCAATTGTCTTGTTATTATTATTTTAGCATCTATTTTTCAAAATATTGGTCCATCAATCATGTGGCTGAGTTATATCTCAAGCTTCTCAAATCTAACATCACATGGTTGAGTCATGTATCAAACCACTCAACCTTATCAACAATGAATTATGTTGTATTTTTCATGTATTATAAAATTAAACTGTGGAGAGCTGTAGTCATATCGTGACATCTAACCTCTATAGACATTCTTCATGATATTAACAGTGCTTCACAACATCCCATAGAATAGAAAATAGAAGAATAGTCATGGAGAGGATGAAATATAGTTATCAAGGATATGAACAAATGTCTTCCTTACAAATTGACCTCTTAAAAATTGGTGATTCAAGGATCGAGCATATCAACATGAGTGAATTTTGGCAGATGATGCAAAGTGGGCTCACATATGTAGCTGATTTTCCCACCTCAGTTCAATGTATCAATCTAGTGTTTGCTTGTGCTAAATAATAAAATGAAGAAACTAGAGAAGTAAGGTCTTATAAAGATGAAGTGGTTGAAAAACTGGATAGTTAATTGATAAATGTTGTCTTCAAGATTTCGCAAATATGTTGGCCACAAAATTTGTCAGAGGGACAAATATGAAATTTTAGTTAACAACATTGGGACAAAGTCCCTTCATTAATAAATAATGTGGAGATAAAGTCCCTCTCCTATTAGCAAATGGAGCTACCTTTATTGAAAACCAAACAGGGAAAACAAGAAAAGAGATATTCATAATTATTTACATCAAAACTATTTTTAATACGGGTTTCATACTTTTAACAAAAAATACAGAAAAGTGATAGAAAGTAAAATGAAAGGAATAATGGAAAGGAGGGGAAAAAAGAGAAAAAAAATGAAGAAGGGAGAATGGAACTTGTAAATTATTTTTATATTGATCCTTCGTGGGGTTGTACATATAGACTCCATTCCATCTTGCCAAAATGCTTTCTAATATTTAAAATCCAACCCTTAAAATGACTCCTAAACACTTATTTATAAGTTACAATGGGTAGTTACACTACGTAACCATCTTTTATACATTTTTAGGGGCTTGCAAAAATATGTTAGTGAAAACACACAACTTAAAACTTGCAAAAATGCATTGAGCAATTTATAAAGCTTATAAAATTTCAATGACCAATTTGCACGAATTGCAAAAATGCATTGGTGTTTTTGCACGACTTCAAAAAATGCATTGATATTTTTTCACAACTTGCAAAAGTACATTAACAAATTTTCATAACTTGAAAGTTACAAAACTGTGTTGATGATGTCACATCCCAATTTTGCCCTACAATTAATAACATATACTGGTATGGGATAGTAATATTTTTGATTAATATACATAATGTGACACTTATATTTTAATTATTTTATACATTACGACTATGTATATTTATTAATTTTACATCATTGGTTGATATATGTAATGACTTAGACTAACTACCTACTTGTTGTGAGGTGGATGCATGATTGATCCTACCTTCAGAGCATGATGAGGGAGAGCATCATTAAAGAGGATGGGCTAGATGAGACGATTGGGTAATGATAGATAAATTGCTAGTGATCCAACACACATATCACACCCAAAATAACTTGTTTAACTCTCTGTTTGATTTAGATAGTTTATTTTGAGTGTTTATATATTCTGTTATAGATGTGTTTTGGTTGATGCTTACGGTGATCTGGTTGTGTGTTTTCATGTGTGATTATAGTACATTGATTTATGTATATAGTGTTGTTATATGATCATAGAGTTAATGTTGACACGAATCTGATTGCATAACATAATTATAGGTCTGAATGAGATTCAGAGAATGTCATTGTATTGATTTAGTGTTTTTTCGTATAATAATTTTTAATAAATACGTAAGATACTTAAGATTTTTGAGTTGTTTTGGTTAAGACTCAAATGGTAATTAATTAAATAATTATTTTGTTATAAATGAATTTATAATTGATTATATTTATTTTTAAAGATATAATTACCAATAATATTTAAATTAAGAAAATTTAAATAATCCTAAAATGCATGGATTACCTTGAGAAGGTTTTAAAATTATCATTTAAGGTAAAAATACTTAAGCGGGGTTAAACCAATAGCAAACTAGGCTTTAAACACAAAATTTTAGCATACAAAATTTAAACATATAAAAACTCAAGAGAAGTATTATTATTTGTAATGGAAAACTAAACATTAAATTAGGATAATATTATGCATGGAAGTTAAAAAGGAGAAAGATGTCATGCATGGAGGGGAAAACAAAAAAAAAATAACCTACAAGGAGATAGGGTGCAACATTCAAAGAGAGATTTAGTTTTATAAATAAGGCCTCTTGAAATTAGAAAGAAGACACAAGGAAAACATAGGAAGAAGGAAAGATGAAAAGGAAAGAAGGGGAGAAAAGATACTAGTTTTAACTGCTCAGATTTGAAAGGGTTTAAAAGGTAGGTTCTGTATTTAAATTTATGTGTGTATATATTAAAAGGTCAAGTCAAAAGTATTGAATAGATAGGTAAATGTTTGAAACACTCAGTGAATATTGTGAAGCGTTGAACCTTTCTTATTAAATACCTTGTCATATATAGTTGAAACACTGAGGTTATATGGAACGTAATATATAAGAAACCACTGAATATATATAAATCTGATAACATTGTTTATATATTTTATATCATAGTGGACTAATTATAAATCTGAGAATAATTATCAAAGCGTCAGGTTGTATAAGTGAACACCAAGCCAACAATAGAACGTCGAGTGTAAAAATTAAATTTGCTGAGTCACTGAGATGCCAATTTATATAAATTGGAAATCACTATGTGTAAAATAAAAATATGAGTATTTTTAGTGAAATGCATAAGTCTATTGTGAATGCCTAGACTTTAATTTGAGATTTCCAAGTCACATAACTGTAATGCCAAGTAATTGGGATGCCCAATCACTCTTAAAACATAGAGCTATCAAAATAGAATATCGATTTCTAATTTTGAAATGTTGGAGTATTTTATTGAAATTTCCATGTTATAATTTAGAAATCCCAACTAAGTATATTAATTAAAATGCCATGTTTTATCTAAAGCACTAGATTTTAATAAGTCATTGAGAATATGATATAATAGGTTGAATATATATTATTATTAAATCGATGAATCAAAAATAAATCACTATATATATATATATATATATATATATATATATATATATATATATATATATGTGTGTGTGTGTGTTAATTAAATGTTGAGTTTGTATTTTGAAAAGGCATCCATCGCCATATCCACCATTCATTGAACGACATCCTGCAAAATGTTGTCAATTTATAATATTAAATATGCTCATATTCATGAAATTGATTTCTATGTGGGATTTGGCTATGAACTCTTCTTATATTAAATCGATGATATTGATCGACTGCAATGTCTACATTGCTAAAATCAATCACCCTTTCTGTCATATATATATATATATATATATATATATATATATATATATATATATATATATATATATTATGGTAGAGCATCATTATCGAATCGGGTTAAATATGTGGTCAAATCCATTACCAAATTGATGAGAATAGGTATCCCATATACTTGTTTCTCTCTTATCTTCTTTGATTGCTCCTTCATACTGCAAATCCATACAACACCATTAATATTTTAAAATAACTGGCATAGGAATATACATGAGTGTGATTAGTGCTATGAACCTAGAATGCTGAGAAGGTGATGCCAAATAGAAATCCTGAAGAAAAACTCTTTGAGCTTATATCTGCTATTGACTGAGCAATTGTAGAGGATGAGTACAACATTATAATCCTAAAAATACTGGTCACTAACAACACCAACAGAGGGATATTCATCTTATTTAATGTACCTTACTTGTTCAGAGAGGAATCATATATTACAAAGATAGATAACAGAATGATTTTTTTACCATAACTCATAAAGAGTCAGTCATGGTGTGAACCGAATGTCAATTCCAATTTAATTCTCTACTATTACTTGTAAAATTTCTACCATGTTTTGAAGTGAATGTTAATTATAATTCCAATTATATACTCCACACATGTCATGCGCTCCACTTCAAAAGCCATTTTCACGCTACGGACTCCCTCACACGCTAATTGTATATAATATTTATGTTTGTTTATATTTGAATAATAGTTACTGTATTAACGGACCAACCATAGTTGTGTCCTATTATATTTACCTTACTTGGAGTTGTATAAGATAAATATGGTATATGATATTTTAATTAGAAGTGTGATTGTTCTAAGTTATATTTAGATTTGTTGTAACATCTTATTATGCATAATAAATGTTAAGTGAGTTGTTTTGAAAAAAAATTGCTTTTTTGAGTACAAATTGAGTGGTTGTAACTTGTGGTATTAGAGCTATGGATCGAACTCTAGGACCTAATGAGCCCATTAGAATTTTTGTACCTTTCTATTTAGTAGAGATGATAAATGAGAATGTGTGTGTGGTACATTAATTATATATCCTAAGAGCATTCTTACCCCTTTAGAAATTCTAAAGGGTTAGTTTATCGAGTGTCTCGTTGGTGATGGTTTTATAATGTGTATGGGTAGGAGATTACATATCTTAGTTTTTGAGTTGTGAACAAGAGTTTCCTACCATATTCATGATCTTATATATTGAACACCTTGAGTATTATTACATTTTTCTTGGTAATCGAATCACCTTCACCATTTGAGTTTTGTGTTGTAAATATTTTTTTAAAAGCATGAAGTGCTACCCACTTAGGTTTATATGCAATAGTTTTGTGTCTTATATACATAGATCATAGGAGTGGGAATCCTATAAGACCACTTCTAGTTTGGCACCACCTAGTGTAGTGGTAATTTTCTTGTAATGGAGTGTATATGTCTTGGTTGATATTCCTTTGTGTTAAGAGTTTGTTATGTAGATTAACAACCTTGTATTTATATATTAATTAGCTTAGAGGTGATTTTTATTCTCTCACTCTCATCTTACATCATTTTAAAGCTACTAATGAGATTCATATTTTATAGGATGTTGATTTGGAGTTTCCTTAAGCACAAACTTGTTTCTGAATCGGTCTTATTCCCTTGAGCTCGTGGGACAATGTTTTCTACTTTTTGTTGAGAGAAGTTGTAAAATTAGATAGATTGATGCATCCTTGAGGTTATTATTTTCCTTATGATTATGGAAGTAGGTTATAATACTACACTTACAAATTTGGTAAGTGAATTGTGATTGGCAATGTGGATTGCGATGTTTCCTTCTACCATATGAGGGTATATAACAAGTTTTGATTATGAGATGTTAGTTCTCTGTTTTTACACTTTGTAAATTTATAGAGTTACTATTTTATCTAATTTGTATCCTTGACCACGAGGAGTGGCCAACATTGAATTTATATAAATTCTAGTGTTTATAGTTATATGTTATTATATACCTTTGTTAGACTGATAGTATTCTCTTTTTAAAGCATGTTGTTTTTTAGAGTAATATGTGTATCTTTTTGCAGGGAGCAAGTAAGGTATCAAATATGCAAAACCTCTTGGTAGTCTAAAAGGGGCTGAGATTGTACTAGTCATGTAAGCAAGGAGACATTGTCTCATTTCTTTATAGGTTTAATCCTTCGCCTTTCTATGTTATGTTAATTATGATATTATTTCTTCTTAACTATGAATAGAACACTATAGGTTAGGTTACAGAATAAGATACTAGTTAGGTTTGATTAGTAGCAACTTAATACAATCTCAAGATGATTGTATGATTTTTTTTCTTGTATGTAAGTTATTACATCTGAAATTAATTAGCATATAGTAATGCTTTTTATGATTTATTAGTACATATTTGTGTTTCATAGAACCATGTACACTTTTTGAAGATTGTTAGGTCATGGAGATCTAAGGGAAGAGTGGTGAATTTGGAATATGATTTATAAGTGATAGGATAGTATCTTACTTAGCCTCACATTAACTCAGATTATTGGTACTGAGTTAGATCCGATAGATGGACTTGTCTAATATAGGATTTGACAAGCAAAACTTGTCAAATCTAGTTCAATGGACATATGCATGTATATTATGGATGAGTGTTTCATGTGGATGTGTATTTGATCTAAAACTCAAAAGTTTTGATTGATATATATTTCAAGAACATAAAAATAACACATTAACAATGAATTCTCTGAGAAGAGATGTCTTATTACTCAAAATTGTAATACCACTATATGCTTATCTCTGGGAAGAGATGTTTGATTTCCCTTTCAGTTTACATCTTCATTTATAAACATTTTTAAAGAATGAGGAGGATGTGAAAGGTCACCAATATTGAGGTAGATTAAGTGGTTTGACTTCCATGATTTAAAACAATACAGAATTTGAGGAATTATTATTTTTAGACTACACTATTAAAATTAAAATTTAGTGCACTTACATTAGGTTTTCAAGGGTAAAAATACATCAAATTTAGATCCATGAAATCTCACCACATTATTCTCATTCTTATCTTTCCAACAGTTCAAACAGCGAGTCAATTGGAGCTACAGTACAAAAGTTATGGCTCTCAAAAGTTTCATCATCAATTAAGGTAGAACTGTCACCTGAATTGTCACCTAAATTATTTCCCAGATCATTCCTCCCTCATTGAGAAGCAATGGTCCCCATTACATCAATATTAATCATTAGGTGTGGTTTTTGTGTCTTAATTTGATTCTCTATGAGCCACTCACCTTGGTGGCTAAGCTGGCCACTTTTGACCACCTAATAAAGTAGAATATAGTGTCCTCTTGTTGTCTTCATCTAGGTGTCCACAATCTGATCCTCCTCCACTGGAGAAAAACTCTATGGATCAAGCTCATCAATGTCTAGTTATTCTTCTATGACTAAATTTTCCAATAGAGGTAGATGATATGGTTTAAGGAGCTCCAAATTGAATATTGGATGCAGACCAAGGTAGGCTGGTAAGTTCAACTTAAAAGCATTTTCTCCAACTTTTTTGGTGATGGTGTAGGGACCATATCGTAGAGGCAAAATTTTTATGTGTGGGCTTACAAGCCATTCCTTCTGAAATCATAACCAAACCTTATCACCCACAACAAAATGGTGTTCAATCCTATGTTTGTCATGGCATTGCTTATACTTCTAATTCAAATTCTCCAAGATGTCATGAACTTAATGCTAGATGTGTTACATTTGTTCAATGAGCTTTGTTGCTTTTGCTGCCTCAGATCTTCCATGAGATGTGTATTCCATGGTGGATAATGGAAAAACTATATAACTTGGTGCCATGGGTTAGAACCCGAAGCATACTTGGAATGGACTGTGCTTGGTCGAGCTATGCAGGGCCCAACTATACCCATATTATATTAAAAGAAGCCCCTCATCCTGTGTGTGTGGATGTTTGGAGTGATACATCCAAATCATGTGAAAAATCAAGTGGTTCACTACCTCTGTTTGACCATCAGTCTGTGGATGGAAGGTTTTGGACTTTATCAGCTTGGTATCCATCATCTTCCAAAGAGTGGACCAAAAGATGCTCAAGAATCTGCTATCTTGATCTGAGACAATGGACTTGGGGAGACCAAAATGGAGCCATACATGACTAAAATATAGTTGAGTAGTTTCTTTAGTAGATATATTTTTCTTACAAGCAATCATGATATCCATTTTTAAAAAATGATCAACCACAACAAAAATAAAGTCCATGCCATGTTTTGAAATGGGCAAACCTAAGAGAAAATCCATTGAGGTAGATTCCCAAGGCCTAGTTGGTTTTGGCAATGGCATGTAAAATCATTGATTCTTGTTTGTTAGCTTGGATATCACACATGGGGTGCAATATTTGAGATAAATTTTCATATCCTTTCACATTTGGGGCCAGTAGAAGTGTTTTTTAAGAAATGCCAATGTCTTTTCTACACCAAAGTGTCCAATTGTCCTACTAAAATGTGCTTCCCATACATCTTCTGTTGCTCTATAATTGGAACACAAATGTGCCCCATATGATAGAGGACATTATATTTTAAATATAAATGAGAAACATGTTTACCGTTTTGAAGCACCTGATATATATCAGCAAAGGTAAGGTCTACTTCATATAGAGCACCCCAAGTGGCAGTCTCGTGTCCACACAGGTCAAGAACTATTGTGATTGTAGTAATTAGTGGGTGGCTCAGACAATCTATGGTCATATTTGAGCTCCCATTTTTGTGTTTGATTATCAAATGAAATTACTCTAGATATGTGGCCCACTTTTGGTACCTCTCATTTTGCAATTTTCTCTATGTCTAGATGAATTCCAATGGTTTGTGGTCAGTGTGGATGACCATCTCTTTCCCCAAGATGTAGTGTTTCCATTATTTACAAGCTTGCATAATGGCATAGAGCTCCTTATCATATGTCATATATTTCTTGACTGTGTCAATGAAAGTTTCATCTGTGATATGCAACGTGATGGCCATGTTGCATGATGACAACTCATATGGCATATTTAGAGGCATCTATCAACAACTCAAAAGGTTGATGCAAATCTGATAAGACAAGAATAGGGGCTAAGCAAAGTCTGTTCTTCAAATTCTCAAATGCCCTTTGTTATATTTCACCCCACAAAAATGTAGCTTTAGTTCCTCCTTTAGTCACTTGGGTTAGTGACCAAGCAACATGTGAAAATTCAAGAACAAACCCGTGATAGCAATTTACAAGACCCAAGAAGTTGTGAAGTTTTGTGAGGGTCCTTAGAATAACTTGAATCTTTTTTGGATCAACATGGATCCCTTCCTCATTCACAATGTACCTAAGGTACTAGATTATTTTCATCCCGAATGTGCATTTGTCAATATTTGCATACAACTTGTGCTCCCAAAGAGTTTGAAGCACCTTATGAACATGTTGCAGATATTCCTCCCATGTTTTGATGTAGATGAGTATGTCATCCAGGTAGACAACCATGAATGAGTTGGTGAAGGGTCACAAGATGTCATCCATAATCCTCATGAAGGTTGCATGTGCATTAGTTACGCCAAAAGGCATAACCAACCATTTAAAGAGCCCCTCCTTAGATTTGAATGCAATCTTCTAGACATCAATGGGATCAATGAGAATTTGGTGATAGCTAGATTTGAGATCCATTTTGGTGAAGAAATTTTCACCACAGAGTTGGTCCAGCAGGTCATCAATATTGGGGAGGGGGTAGCGATTCTTCACAGTGATTTTATTCAGGGCTTGATAGTCAATGCAAAGCCTCCATGTTCTAACTTTTTTTAGTGCTAGGATAATTGGGCTGCCACAGGGTGAAGAGCTTGGAATAATGTGACCCTTTTGGATCAATTCTTGAATTTATCTTTTTATCTCATCATTCTCCAAAATAGATCTATGATACACATGAATGTTAGGCAAAGGTGATCCTAGGATCAAATCAATAGAATGTTTTACCTGGCAATGTAGTGGAACTCCTGTGGGCGACTTGAATAAGTCATCATATTCTCTTGTGATTTGTCCCATCTACTTCTATTTTTGTGTTAATTGTGTAGTCAAGATTGCAACATTGACCTTCTTAGATTATTGTGGCTTGACCACCATGAAAATGAATTGCTTTGTCTTTTCTACCAATCTCTAACATTGCTTAGCACTGATTAGGGAGATAGATGTGGGAGGTGGTACCTTTGGTACCTTGTAGTGCCACATTCCAAGAATGAGGGTGATTCTTCAGGTTCATGATTCATAGATGCCATGTCGATCATACATGAATGATTGACCAAGGAGTACATCACAAACACTTAGATTGACCACATCACATATGACTTCATCTTGGAAAGGTTTTATTGCATATGAAAGAAGACATTGATGGGTGACACGAGGGTCTCTCCTTGGGCTCAACCATCCAATATTGTATGGCTTTGGGTGAGGCTTCATAGATATATTTTAGACTTTTCACAACTTTAGCAGAGATTAAATTCTTTTGACTCCCACTATCAAGAATGAAATGTAGAGGCTTACCTTTTACCCATAATTTGGAGTGAAATAATATTTCCTTGTCATCTAGCCTTTCCTCACAGGTCTATGATGAAACAATGATGGTGTCAGGCTCATCATATAAAATATCTTATTCATCCTCTTTGACTGTAGGTTGTGTATGAGATAGAGTAGTAGATGTCAAGTATTATGAGTCAGAAAGTAGTGACTTGATGGCTCGACATTCTTCTTTGGAGTGACTTTCAATTTTGTGGTAATCGCACCATTTTCCATCCTTCCCCTCATGGGGTTTCTTATCTTGAAACTCATTTTGCTTCCAATTTTGGCCTCGTGTTTGAATTTTCTTGTCACTGTTCCATTTTGAAAGTTGACTCTTCGTATTCTTTCTTTTATGCTTCTGCTCAATCTTCACTGCGAACTTGTATGCCTCACCAAGGGTTTTCGAATTGAAGAGTTCCATTTCCCCCAACATGTACCATTGTAGTCCACCATGATATTTGAGATTCTTATGTTTCTCACTTTCTTGGATGCCCTATCTTGTAGACAGAGAATGAAAAATGTCTATGTAATATTGAATAGATTGGTCCTTACCTTGGTGAAGTTGTTGCCATTATATGTATAGATCATCATATGCTCTAATGGGATAGTATTCTTCCTTTACCACTTCCACGAAATCATCCCAGGTAGGTTCCACCTCAAGGCTAATGTCATTTGTACTGAACCTCTTTTTGTACACTTCCCACCAATTTTTCATGGGCAATGATGATTTCAAAAGAGCAAAAGTGATCTTTTCTCCATCAGTGAATTTATTTACAGAGAAGTAGGAAGACAATTGATCTAACCAATTTTATACTACATCAACATTGATTTTACCTTCAAATGTAGGAATATCAAAATTCACCTGAACCTTAAAAGGTGTTGGGGCACTGAAAGGATGTTCCATGGGTGAGGATCTAGGAAGTATAGATGAGGAGCCACAATTTTCCATCGAGAGTTATTGGAGAATTTGGACAAATTATTGTAGCCTATATGCTTGTTATCATTAGAGAGCTTCATTAACCACTTACTTGAACGGATCAGATGTCTTAGTGTCATCTACCATTTGAAGCCGTTTGGAGTGAATAGGTGAATAGTTTGTAAGCTCTGTTGTTTTCCACCCAAGCTTCTTGTAGCCTGACCTCATTCTTGGGATCATATACTCTCAAGACAAACCACTCTGATACCAATGATCTAAAACTCAAAAGTTTTGATTGATATATATTTTAAGAACATGAAAATAACATAGTAATAATGAATTCTCTAAGAAGAGATGTCTTATTACTCAAAATTCCAATACCACTATATGCTTATCTTTGAGAAGAGATGTCTGATTTCCATTTTGAGTTACATATTCATTTATACACATTTTGAAAGTAGGAGGATGTGGAAGGTCACCAATATCTAGGGAGATTAAGTGGTTCAACTTTCATGATTTAAAATAATACAGAAATCGAGGAATTACTATTTTTAGAAACTTACTATTTTTAGATTGCACTATTAAAATTGAAATTTGGGGCACTTCTATTATATTTTTAGGGGTCAATATCCCTCATCGCATTCTCCTCATTCTTATCTTTCCAATGGTTCAAATGGTAAGTCAATTGGAGCTATGATTCAAAAGTTATGGATCCTGAAAGTTTCATCATCAATTGAGGTAGAACCGTCACCCAAATTGTCACCTGAATTGTTGCCTAGATCATTCCTCCCTCCTTTAGAAGTAATGGTCCCCATTGCATCAATATTCCTCATCAAGTGTGGCAGTTGTGTCTTAATTTGATTCTCTATGAGCCACTCACCTTGGTGGCTAAGCTAGCCCCTCTTGACCACCTGATAAAGTAGAATAGAGCATCCTCTTGTTGTCTTCATTCAGGTGTCCACAATCTGATCCTCCTCCACTAGAGAAAAAATTTGTGGATCAAGCTCATAAATGTCTAGTTATTCTGATATGACTGAAGTGTCCAACATAGGTGGATGATATGGTTTAAGGAGCTCCACATTGAATATTGGATGCAGATCAAGGTAGGCTGGTAGGTTCAACTCAAAAGCATTTTCTCTAACTTTTCTAGTGATTGTGTAGGGACCATATCATAGAGGCCAAATTTTTCTATGTGGGCCTGCAAGTCATTCCTTCTAAAGTTGCAACCAAACCTTATCAGCCACATCAAAATGATGTGCAATCCTATGTTTGTCATGGTGTTGCTTATACTTTTAATTCATCTTCTCTAAGATGTCATGAACTTATTGTTGGATGTGTTGCAATTGTTAAATGAACTTTGTTGCTTTTGCTACCTCAGATATTACATGATGTGTGTATTTTATGGTGGAGAATGGAATAGTTATATCAATTGGTGCCATGGATTAAAACTTGAAACATACTTGGAATGGACTTGGTTGAGCTGTGCAGCGCCTGAATGTATCCATGTTATATGAAAAGAAGCTCCTCATCCCATGTGCATGGATGTTTGGAGTGATACATCTGAATCATGTGAACAATCAATTGGTTCACCACCTCTATCTGACCATCAGTCTATGAATGCAAGGATGTGTACTTCATCAACTTAATATCCATCATCTTCTAAATAGTGGACCAGAAGATGCTCAGGAACCTGATAGTTCAATCTGAGATAATGGACTTGGGGAGACCAAAATGGAGCCATACATGACTAAAATATAGTTGAGCAGTTTCTTCAGTAGATATATTGTTCTTACAAGTAATCTTGATAGACATTTTAAAAAAATGATCAACTACAACAAAAATATAGACCTTGCCATGTTTTGAAGTGGGTAAACCAGAGAGAAAATCTATTGAGATATATTCCCAAGGCTTGGTTGGTTCTAGCATGGCATGTACAATCCTTGCTTCTTATTTTTTGGCTTGGATATCACACGTGGGGTGAAATATTTGAGATACCTTTCCACATCCTTTCACATATGGGGCCATTAGAAATGTTTTTGAAGAACTGCCAATGTCTTTTCTACACCAAAGTGTCTAGCTGTCCTACTAAAATGTGCTTCCCATATCATCTTCTATTTCTCTATAGCTAAAACACAGATGTGCTCCATATGATAAAAGACATTATCTTGAAAATATAAATCAGAAATATGTTTACCTTTTTGAAGCACCTAATATGTATCAACAAAGGTAGGATCTGCTTAGTCTCATGTCCGCACAGGTCAAGAATTATTGTGAGTGCAGTAATTGGTGGGTAGTTCAGACAATCTGTGGTCATATTTGAGCTCCCTTTTTTGTGTTTGATTATCAGATGGAATTGTTGTAGATATGTGGCCTAGTTTTGGTGCCTCTCATTTTGTAGTTTGCTCTATATATGGATAGTTCCAATGGTCTATGGTCAATGTGGATGACCGTCTCTTTCTCCAAGATGTAGTGTTTCCATTATTTATAAGCTTGTACAATGACATAAATATCCTCATCATGTGTTAGATATTTCCTAACTATATTAGTGAAAGTTTCACTATAATATGCAATAGGATGGCCATGTTACATGATGACAGCTCCCATGGCATATTCAGATGCATCTATCATCAACTCAAAAGGTTGATGCAAATTTGGCAAGGCAAGAATAGAGGCTGAGCAAAGTTTGTTCTTAAAATTCTTGAATGCCCTTTTTTTAATTTCACCCCACTGAAATGTAGCTTTAGCTCCTCCTTTAGTCACTTGGGTTAGTAACCAAGCAACATGTGAAAATCCAAGAACAAACCTACGATAGAAATTT
Organism: Torreya grandis; assembly: GCA_037957365.1. Lineage (NCBI taxonomy): Eukaryota > Viridiplantae > Streptophyta > Pinopsida > Cupressales > Taxaceae > Torreya > Torreya grandis. The sequence goes on along the minus strand of JARHVA010000043.1, from coordinate 2,086,136 downwards.
GGAAGACCCAAGAAGATGTGAAGTTTTGTGAGGGTCCTTCAAATAACCTAATTTTTTTTTGAATCAACATGGACCCCTTCCTCATTCATAGTGTACCCAAGGTACTGGATTATTTTCATCCCAAATGTACATTTGTCGATATTTGCATACAACTTATGCTCTCGAAGAGTTTGAAGCACCTTACAAACATGTTTCAGATGTTCCTCCCATGTTTTTTTTAGATGATTATGTCATCTAGGTAGACAACCATGAATGAGTTGGTGAAGGGTCACAAGATGTCATCCATCATCCTCATGAAGGTTGCAGGTGCGTTAGTTAGGCCAAAAGGCATAACCAACCATTTGAAGAGCCCCTCCTTAAATTTGAATGTAGTCTTCCAGATATTGGTGGGATCGATGGGAATTTGGTGATAGCCAAATTTGAGATCAATTTTAGTGAAGAAATTCACTCCACAGAGTTGGTCCAAAAGGTCATCAATCCTAGGAAGGGGGTAGTCATTCTTCACAGTGATTTTATTTAGGGCTCAAAAGTCAATGTAAAGCCTCCATGTTCCATCTTTATTTAGTGCCAGGACAATTAGGCTACCACAAGGTGAAGAGCTTGGCATGATGTGACCCTTTTAGATTAATTCTTTAATCTATATTTTTATCTCATCATTCTCCAAAAATGATCTGCGATACATAGGACTGTTAGGCAAAGGCGATCTTGGGATCAAATCAATAGATTGTTTTACCTGGCAATGTAGTGGAAATCCTGTGGGTGATTTGAATACATCATCATATTCTCCTATAATTTATCCCATCTGCTTCTATTGTTATGTTGATTATGTAGTCAGTACTATAACATTGACCTTCTTAGATTTTTTTGGTTTAACCACCATGAGAATGAATTGCTTTGTCTTCACCAATCTCTTACATTACTTGGCATTGATCAGGGAGATAGATGTGGGAGGTGGTACCTCTGGTACCCTATAGCACTGTGTTCTAAGAGTGAGGGTGATTCTTCAAGTTCATGATTCATAAATGCCATGTTGATCATACATGAATGACTGACCAAGGAGTACATCACAAACATCTAGATTGACCACATCACACAAGACTTCATCTTGGAAATGTTTTATTGCATATGAAAGAAGACCCTGATGGGTGACACAGAGGTCTCTCCCTGGGCTCAACCATCCAATACTATATGGCTTTGGGTGAGGCTTCATAGATAAATTTAGACTTTTCAAAACTTTAGTAGAGATTAAATTCTTTTGACTCCCACTATTAAGAATGAAATGCAAAGGCTTACCTTTTACCCATAATTTGGAGTGAAATAATATTTCTTTGTCATCTAGCCTTTCCTCGTGGGTCTATGATGAAGTGATGATGGTGTCAGGCTCAACATCTACCATCTCTTCTTCATCCTCTCTGACTGTAGGTTGTGTATGAGATAGAGTAGTAGATGTCGATTATTATGACTCAAAAAGTAGTGACTTGATGGCTTGACATTATTCTTTAGAGTGAGTTCCAGTTTTGTGGTAATCACACCATTTTCTAACCTTCCCCTTCTAGGGTTTTTTATCTTGAAACTCCTTTTGCTTTCAATTTTGGCCTCGTATTTGACCTTTCTTGTCACTATTCCATTTTTAAGGTTGACTCTTTGTATTCTTTCTTCCATGCTTCTGCTCAATCTTCACTACGAACTTGTATGCCTCATCAAAGGTTTCCAAATTGAAGGGTTCCATTTCCCACCATTGTAGTCCACCATGATATTTGAGAGTCTTATATTTCTCACTTTCTTGGATGCCCAATCTTGTAGATAGAGAATGAAAAATGTCTGTGTAATCTTGAACAGATTGGTCCTTAGCTTGGTGAATTTGTTGCCACTATATGTACAGATCATCATATGCTCCAATGAGATAGTATTCTTCTTTTATCGCTTCCATGAAATCGTCCCAGGAAGGTTCCACCTCAAGGCCAATGTCATCTGTACTAAACCTCTTCTTGTACACTTCCCACCAATTTTTCATGGGCAATGATGCTTTCAAAATAGCAAAAGTGATCTTTTCTCCATTGGTGAATTTATTTATAGAGAACTAGGAAGATAATTGATCCAACCAATTTTATACTGCATCAACATCGATGTTACCTTCAAATGTAGGAATATAAAAATTCACCTGAACCTTGAATGGTGTTAGGGCACTTAAAGGACGTTCTATGGATGAAGACCCAGGAAGTGCAGATGAGGAGCCAAAATTTCCCATCGGGAGTTGTTGGAGAATTTGGATAAATTATTACAGCATCTGTGCTTATTTCCATTGGATGGATTCATTCACCATTTCTTTAAAAAGATTAGATGTCTCAGTGTCATCAACCATTTAAAGTCATTTGGAGCGAATAGGTGGATAGGTTGGAAGCTCTATTGTTTTCCACCCAAGCTTCTTGTAGCCTGACCTCATCCTCGAGATCATACACTCTCAAGACAAACCACTCTGATACCACTAATATAAAACTCAAAAGTTTTAATTGACATATATTTCAAGAACATGAAAATAACATAGTAATAATGAATTATTTGAGAAGAGATTTTTTATTATTCAAAATTGCAATACCACTATATGCTTATCTCTGAGAAGAGATGTCTGATTTCCATTTTAGGTTACATGTTCATTTATACACATTTTAAAAGCAAGAGGAAGATGTGGAAGGTCACCAATCTCGAGGGATATTAAGTGGTTTGACTTCTACATTTTAAAACAATACAATATTTGAGGAATTATTATCTTTAGACTGCACTATTAAAATTAAAATTTGGGGCACTTCCATTAGGTTTTTAGGGGTTAAAATCTATCAAATGAAGCTCCATGCCATCTCACCATGTTCTCCTCATTATTAGGTTTCCAATAGTTCAAATGATGATTCAATTGGAGCTATGATGCAAAATTTATGGCTCCTGAAAGTTCTGTCATTAATTGGGGTAGAACCGTCACCCAAATTGTCACCCAAATTGTTGTCCAGATCAGTATTCCATAAATTTGTATATACATTATATTTATTGTTCCTATTCATAATCATAATTATATATAGATCTAATTGAGTAATAACAATATTGACATGTTTTACTTATCAAAAGCTATGTGGTGTAGTGATAGTATTAACATATACACATCATTCTTGCCAGGTTCCCTAAATACTTTTCTATAGTATGAGAAATACACTCTCTAGGATAGAGAGATGTGTAGAGGGGATAGAAGGTTTTGTGGAACTCTTCTTGGTCATTTGTTTTAACTTTTGTGATAATCTCATGTGTTTTTGAAAAGTCAGTAAGACTTTTATCGAGTTATTATGGGTTTATCATATAGTTCTGGACCCCAGAATGGTCATGATAAGACCAAACAATATAAGTGACATTCACAAAACTTGTTTGAATATTTTAAAATATCATTAAAAAGGGTCTTTTGGGACCAATACTCTAAGAATAGTGTTAAATAAGAGAACTATTATGAGTTTTTCAGGTAAAAGTTATATTTATCGATACTTGATACTATGTTTTTATGATGTTAAACTCTGTTTGTTAATCAAAATTTTTATTTGAATAAGAGTCATCAGGGCAATGACCAATTTTAGGGGGGATGATGTCACATCTCAATTTTAACTTGCAATAAATAACCTTTAAATATATAGATTAATATGGGTATTATCTGATTATCATTATTTTGACTTGAGCTTTATGACATATACTTGTATGGGACAATTATATTGTTAATTACCATATATAATGTGACAGTTGTATTTTAATTATTCTATACATTCAAGATATATATGTTTTTTAGTTTTACATAATTATTTGATATATATAATGACTCAGATTAACTACCTACTTGTTGTGAGGTAGATGCATGATTGATCCTACGCTCAGAGCATGACGAACGAGAGAATCATCAGAAAGGATGGGCTAGATGGGATGATTGGGTGATGACAGATAAATTAATAGTGACCCAACACATACATTACTACTAAAATAACTTGTTTAACTCTCTATTTTATTTAGATAGTTAATTTGTTTTGGGTGTTTATATATTCTGCTATAGACATGTTTTGGTTGATGCTTATGATGATCTGATTGTGTGTTTTCATGTGTGATTATAGTACATTAATTTATGCATATAGTATTGTTATATGATCATGGAGTTGATGTTGACATGAATATGATTGCCTAATATAGTTATAGGTATGAATGAGATTCAGAGAATATCAATGTGTTGATTTGGTGTCTTTTCGTATAAGAATTTTTAATAAATACGTAAGATACTTAAGATATTTGAGTTGTTTTGGTTAAGACTCAAATGGTAATTAATTAAAAAGTTATTTTGTTATAAATGAATTTATAATTGATTATATTTATTTTTAAAAATATAATTATCAATAATATTTAAATTAAGAAAATTTAAATAATCCTAAATGCATGGATTACCTTGAGAAGGTTTTAAAATTAGCATTTAATAAGTGGGGTTAAGCCAGTAACAAACTAGGATTTAAACACAAAATTTTAGCATGCAAAATTTAAATAAATAAAAACTCAAGAGAAGTATTATTATTTTTTATGGAAAACTAAACGTTAAATTAGGATAATATTATGTAAGGAAGTTAAAAAGGATAAAGATGCCATGCATCGAGGGGAAAACAAAAAGAATTATAACATGCAAGGAAATGGTGCAACATTCAAAGAGAGGTTTAGTTTTATAAATAAAGCCTCTTGAAATTAGAAAGAAGACACAAAGGAGACATGGGAAGAAGGAAAGATAAAAAAGAAAGGAGAGAAAAGATACCAATTTTAGTTGCTCAGATTTGAAAGGGTTTAAAAGGTAGGTTCTGTATTTAAATTTATGTGTGTATATATTAAAAGGTCAAGTCAAAAGTATTGAATAACTAGGCAAATGCTTGAATGTTTGAAAGATTGAGTAAATATTGTGAAGAGCTGAGCCTTTATTATTAATCACTTTTTCATATATAGTTTAAACATTGAGGTTATATGGAACACGATATATATATATATTGTGTTCCATATAACCTCAATGTTTAAACTATATATATATATATATATATATATATATATATATATATATAAAAAATAAGAAACCACTGAATATATATACATTTGATAGTGTTGTTCATATATTTTATATCATGGTGTACTAAATCTAAAGCTGAGAATAATTATCAAAGTGCCAGGTTGTATAAGTGAACACCAAGCCAATATTAGAACGTCAGGTATAAAATTGAATTTGCTGAGTCACTGAGATGCCAATTTATATAAATTGGAAATCATTGTGTGTAAAATAAAAATCCAAGTATTTTTAATAAAATGCAAAAGTCTATTGTGAATGCTTGGACTTTAATTTGAGATTTTCAAGTCACATAACTACAACGTCAAGTAATTGGGATGCCCAACCACTCTTAAAACACAACTATCAAAATAGAATGCCGAATACTAATTTTGAAATGTTAGAGTATTTTAATAAAATCACTATGTTATAATTTAGAATGCCCAACTAAGTATATAAATTAAAACACCATGTTTTATCTGAAGTGTCATACTTTAATAAGTTGTTAAGTATATGATATAATAGGCTGAATATATATTATTATTAAATTGTTGAGTCATATATATATATATATATATATATATATATATATAAAATAAGTGTTGATTCTAAATTTTGGAAAGGCATCCATCCCCATATCCGTAATTCATTGAACGTCTTCCTACAAAATGTTATCAATTTATAATATTAAATATGCTCATATTCATGAAAATAATTTCTATGTGAGATTCAGATATGAACTCTTCTTACATTATATTGATAATATTGATCGACTGCAACATCCACATTGTTGAAATCAATCACCCTTTCTATGATAAAAATATATATATTATGGTAGAGCACCATTATTGAATCAAGTTAAATATGTGATCAAATTCCTTTCCAAAATGATGACAATAGGTATCCCATATACTTGGTCCTCTCTTATCTTCTTTGACTGCTCCTTCATACTGCAAATCCATACAACACCATTAATATTTTAAAATAACTAGCATAGGAATATAAATGAGTATGATTAGTGCTATGAACCTGAAATGTTGAGGATGCTATGCCAAATACAAATCCCGAAGGAAAACTATCTTATATCTATTATTGATTGAGCAATTGTGGAGGATGAGTAAAACATTATAATCCTAAAAATATTAGTCATTAACATCACCAACAGAGGGATCTTCATATTATTTGATGTACTTTACTTCTTCAGAGAGGAACAATATATTACAAAGATAGATAATTGAATGAATTTTTTACCACAAATAGTAAAGAGTCAGTCATGGTATGAACCAAATGTCAATTCCAATTCAATTCTCTACTATTACTTGTAAATATTCTGCCATGTTGTGAAGTGAATGTCAATTCCAATTCCAATTATATACCCCACACATGTTACGCGCTCAACTTCAAAATCCATTTTCACACTACAGACTCCCTCACACACTAATTGTCAAATATCATATCAAAATTCAAATATGCTAATTATCATATACTCTATGGGATAAGACATGGACATCCATATCACATTTGTATTTCAAACTAGGAATAACTTATAGCACACAATTTTACTTGTTTTCATTAATCACAAGAGCTTTGTAATCAAACCGATTAGAAATCCATTTCCATTAGGGACCACATCATGTCATGTATTTTTTATATTGAAGAAAAGAAGAAAACGTTATAATGTCATGGGCCTAGGCCCTAAGACCAAGGACCAGACCGTAGTTTCATGTTCTACATCTTTAGTAGCAAAATGATCCTTATTCTTAATCTAAGAGCTATGCTTACCCTTATAACATTTCCATATTTTTAAGATTTAAGGGAAGATCAAGAAAAATGGTGAAATGAGGACTCCACCTATAAAGGCATCCAAATGACTTGTGTAAATATCAATATGTGAAAGTGAATATAATTTTTTAGAATAAAATAAGACATTGATATGTGTGCCTAAAAATTTATGTTTTCATGTAATTATTATTGTGCAACATGATCTAGTGTATATCTGGGAGGTATAATCCAGTCATTGCTTGTGCATGATTGATTGTTCATGTTTGAGTAAAGTGATTAGGCACAATAATCCATGATATTATGGGATATCATAAGATACTTTGGCATAAAATTATATGTTCAGATGGTACATATTATAACTATATGTTTAGACTCTCACCTAAGTTGGTTGATTAAATGTTTGTGTTATTTATTACTTGAATAATATGTTTTATAATAATTAGTAGGACAACACGTATGCGTGCCTACAATCTTGAGAGTGTAAATGAATGTTAGGTTAGACTTTTATGTATTTGTATGACTTGCTTTGTTATATATATATATATATATATATATATATATATATATATATATGATTGAATAAAGAACTTATTATTTCATGTATCTATGACTACTTAGTATGACTAAATATGGAAAAACTAGTAATTGCGCCTTAGAACACTAGACTATGATAATATGGGATATCATGGGGTTTAGTTGTTTGGATCTTATTGTAGCTATTTGAAATCTATAGTTTATTATTTAATGTGAAACATATTCAGATGGTATGAACTATAGTCATTATTTTTAATTTGGGGATTGATTTTAATGTAAGGTTCATTCATGCGTAGATGAATAAATGAATACTTTTCTTACTCCTTGTTAGCATGTGATGCGATATGATTATTAGGAGGAAGTATTTATTATGAATCTTGTGGTTAAATAATGTTTGGTGAGGCATTATATTTTGGTATGTTTGATTTATATGTCAATAATATATCTTATAATAGAACTAATGTTCTATGATACATTGCATGTTTAATTTTTAAAATCATACACACTTGGGTACTATCTTGTTTTATAGATTCCTGCACCATTCTATCTACCTATCCATGAAGGGAGGACCATTCCCTGATAGGGAATTGTGAAAGAGATTTTTGGTCAATGGTTAGTGTGGAAAAATTCTTGGATGATGCTCTCCCTCCCTACAACAGTACTACATGCCTAGATACTACACTTGAGTTGATCATATATGCATGAGTTGGTACAACACAAGATCCAAAGGGTTTAATATCTATTTATTATATGAGGCTGGATGCCTAAAGGAGATGTAAATGTAATATTTATGTTTGTTTATATTTGAATAATAGTTTCCATATTATTGGACTAGCCATAGCTATGTCCTATTGTATTTACTTTCCTTGGAGTTGTATAAGATAAATATGGTATATGGTATTTGAATTAGAAGCATGATTGTTCTGAGTTATATTTAGATTTATTGTAACATGTTATTATGTATAATAAATGTTAAGTGAGTTATTTTGAATTTTTTTTTTTTTGAGTACAAATTGAGGGGATGTAACAGATAAATTCACATAAATTATAAAAGTGCATTGACAAATTTGCATAACTTATAAAGGCAACTTGATAGTTTTACACAACTTAAAAATTGTAAAAGGGATCGATTAAATTTTCACGACTTGAAAATTGAGAAATTCACCCTCTTACTTGCATTTATGGGAACTTCACCATATTTTTAACCTTGTGATTCTCCCTATTGATTTATAAGTTCAATATGAAATTTTCTCACCTTGGGTCCTTAAGGTAAAAATTTATTTATCAAATTATCTTTCCAACACATTGAATGAGAGCTAAAATAGAGTTCAAATGCAAAATTTATGGACCAAGGGAGACTAAACCCTATTTAGACATTTTTATTTGTTGGGGTGTTGGATTCCAACCCCTCTAATTACAAGGGTGTTGAATTCTAACCCCTCTACTTTTAGGGGTGTCAAGTTTTAATAAGAAAAAGAATTTGGACACTTTTGCTTCTTCCTTGATTCTTATGCAACCTATTGAGTAATTTTAGGAGTTAAGGAATTTCATGTTTGAGAAAGGAAGACTCTATTTGACTTTGTATTTCCTTGTATTATACACCATTTTCATACTTGAAATATGGAGCAATATTTGAACAACTATTCAGGTCTAGAATTGAACCCCAATTATGAATAACTTTGCCTTGAATCATTTGTGAGTCATTCAACTCTTTGACGTTGCTTATAATGACTGTATTTGAAACTTTATCATAATCACTTGACCTAGTATCCAAATTCAAGATTCTTGTAGTCCTATGTTGGGTTTATTTTTATCCTTAGTTATGCATAACTAAGTACTAGTTGTGTGCCTAGAGGAAGAGAGAAGCCAATGCACTAACATACTATCATATCACATGAGTGACCTCATGTGCTCACCTAAAGCACATAGACTAGACCATTTCTCATTGGTTATATCGTGCGATGGTGGATGAATGAAATTTAGGTGCTTGAGTTAGCATAATTAATCATTATTATTACAACCATCATTCTTGAGTTAGCCATTTAATGCATTCACATAGTGTAAGAACTCTAGTATCATAAAACAAATTCAACACCAAATAGATTCATCACATAAAGGTTGACATAATACTAGTTCAATTGATATCATATGATAGATTACAAAGGTACTTTATTCAATAAACAATCTATAGATATCTACCTTAATATCAACAACACATCTATATTCAACAACAAGAACCGCAAAAACCCCTTCTAAACAAAGCCAAAGGGGTATTTATACATAATCAAACCCCTTTTTGGGTTGCATCATTAATACACTAAAGATGACAACCCAATGGCTGGTTCAAAGAAAGAAGTTACAGAGAGCTATTGCAATTATGTTCTTCTTGAACCAGGCCTAATAACCCTTATATACTCTATATATGCTAGATGTTAGCATTCATGTTCCTCCTCTTCTGTGAGCCTATACTAGATTCATGCTCCCATTAATTTTTGATACTTTTGTGAATTGATTTGTAACTACCACAATTTCTTATGCCCTTATCCTATTATTATGCTTCTTTGATTCTTATATCTTGTACTCTTTATTCTCCATTTTCTTATCTTTTGCAACACCCATCTATGTCAAGGTCTTCCATGTTGTTACTATTATCAATCAAGAGTGTACCCTTGAGAGAAAGTGTGCTATTCCTCACTTTTTTTGAAACATGGAATCTCTCTAAAGTTTGGGTGACTTCAGAAGAGAAATAATCTCTAGTGAGGGCTAGTTTTCTTGGTGCTCTCACTAAAACTTACTTTTAAACTACTACCTACTGATTATGGTAATGAAAAGGGTGCTAAAGTTAATGTTTGCAATGAAACCGAAAAGAAAACTAGAAATGAAAGGTGATGATTTTTTTGTGACCACTTATTATTTCAATGACACTCTTGTGAGAGGGAAAATCTTGCACACATTCACTACACTTAGGTAAGATTTCTATAATAATGTTTCATAATAAGGAACTGATAAACTCAATTTATATAAGGAAGGACTGAAATCACATCCAATACATGAAATTAAACTAGTTTATATACTTATAATGATCTATAGAACATCAAAAATATCTTATGAAGATACAATAACTAGATAATAATAAAGGAAAACAAGTATTTCACTAAGCTATATCAATGGCAAACACATACACTTCACTCAAAAAGCCCTAAAATGGAGGAATTTAGCTTCTTATTTCTCTCAAAAGGTGAATAAATTTTTTGGCAGCCTTTAGGCACAATAAAAAAATCAAAGATTCATATTACATTTTGGAAAATTGAATACATATAGCAAAAGAAATGATAGGAGATAAAGCAACCCCAAAATAGGGGACTTCAAACTTGGTCCAAGCTCCTCCTTAAGTGCTACACAACATTATTCAAATTTTAAAATATTAATCCTCCATAGAGTGGCATTGAATAAATATTTTACAATGTTTTTGGGTCTTATAAAACTTTTCATAATGCTTGGTCAAGCCTAGACCACTTGGAGAGTGCCTAGATTCTTGTTCTAACCCCTAAATTTTAACCTTTATGTCTTCTTTGATGGATGAGTCTTCCTCTATAGATGTAGGATTTCAATTCAATTAAAGTATTATTTTTAAACCTTATTGAGTCTCATTTATTGAGCTTTAATACTTGTCATAAGTTGTTGATTGACTTCTTCAACCTTCTCTTTGACTTTGTCTCCAAATGGGACGTAGGAAGGAAAGAAAGTGTTATTTGAGCTTGAAGACCTATTCCAACTTGATATCCTTCATTAAAAAATCTTCATGACTTGTTAAAATATTTAATTTGTCATATCATATCATTCATTATCTTGTTAAGGCCTTATGAGGGGATATATGTATTGATTTAGTCTCTCAACTCTTTAATTCCTCACTTTTTACTAAGGCATATAAGGAGAAGGTGAATATTTCTTCAAGATTGCTTCAACCTTGAATATATCCACCATGGAAGTATTTTTAAGAGCATACCAGACTTGGGAAAAATGATTTATTCCATCAACCATTGAAACAAACTTGATTTGACACCAAAACTATGCATTTCTCATGAATTCCTTATAGCCTTTTTTTTGCAAATATCCTTGTATGGGAGAATTTGGAGGTGATGGTGAGAAAATAATAATTTTAACAAGTACCCTCTATCCCCTTACATCTCCTAAAAAATTTTGGTGGCCAAATTCCAAGTGTAGATATGTTTGTAGCACATTCCCTCAGCCAAATTAGTCCTAATTAACCCTCCAAGCCCTAGAAAGAGAAATATTGATGTTGGGAGATCACACATATGTGAAACCTCCAAAAAATATTTGATTCAATTTTTCCATGTTGTCACCATGCTCCATGTCAAAATTTGTGGTCTGAAACACTGTGGAGGTACTAGAACCATGAAATAGCCATTGGAAGGCTTGCCTTTTTGAGGTATTTTATGACTGGCTTAAAAGGATTGAATGGTTTGGAAACCTATGACCAATTTATTATATATTTTTGAGATTTGATAGGTATAAAAAGTCTCAATATAGTTCCCCCGATAATTGGCCTCTTTCTACACTCATCAAAACACCCATTTTAGCTAAAAAACATGAAAAAGTACTATTTTTGTACTATTCCATACAAAGTAAGGTATAAAAAAATTACTTTTGGAGGACTCTGAGAGTATAATATAATTTTTAGTAGGTTTTAAGAGTCAATGCAACATTTTATGGGGGTTCCAACTCAATCTCTACAAACTAGTCCAAATTGGGGTTTTAGGAGGGTTTTTGGTAGTTTTCACCCTTAAGGATGATTCATAAAATTGTGACATCCAAATTGTGAATAAATTTCACAAAAATCAATTAATAGATCCCATATAACATCACCTAACTCATTTATGTCCCATGCTAAACCTCCATGCTGGTGTGAGCATCTCAAGTTGGCCTATCGAGATTTCACTAGTAGAATTTGGCAAATAAATTACTACATGACTAAAAATTTTAGTCACGGCAACTGAAAATGATTAAATTATACTATTTTTTTGCAAAAACCTATAAATGACTAATTTTATCATTGGGTAAAAAAAACAACTAAATAATTAGTCACACAAATAAAAATGACTAAACAATTATTCACACAAATAAAAATTAGACAATATGATATTAAAGTGGGCAATTAAAAAAATATTTCAAATTAGGAAATTATTGGTGGGAGTGAGTTGTATTGCATGTGCAGGGTTAATAGTGAATTGAGAAATTATTGGTAGGAGTGGGGAGTACAATAGAGTGCAAAATTCGGTAAATGTAATTCGATGGGGTAGTGGGGAGTATAATTGGCATTATTTGTGCAATGCACCTCTACAAACAGAAGGAGGGTTTGTTAATTCTTAGTGGATCCAGAGCTGACTAGAGAGGGTTTATGTACCAATTTGATGGCATGAGGTGTTTTGGGTTTTAGCATATAATTATAGCATCTACTTTCATGGGTGATAAAACTTGTTTGGAGAGGATCTAGAGACTTCTGATAAGGCAGACAAAAAAATTTAGAGTTTGCTGCAACAAATTTGATGTCGATGAGGCCCTCTACAGTGAAGTCAAATTTGGGGATGCCCTTTGCAGTGAATTTAGAGGTAATTCAAAACCCTCATTACATTAAACACAAAATCTATAGCTTTCTAAACAAAATCGATGTATTATAAGAGATGAGTTACATAAATAAGAGAGTATCTTGTCATAAGACATTGAATAACATGAAACAATTTAGATTTATTGAGATTTTGAAAGAATTGGATGCTTTTATTCATTGTATAATCAATAAAATGTAGTGATCATATCTTGAAGTTGTCTATTTGTGTTCCATGCTATCATGCATGGGTATGGTATTAATTTAAATTTTTTTAACCAATTCACTAACCCAATCCCTGAGGCTCATTTTCACTAAGTTTTCATGGCATGGGTAGTGTATGTACATCATAATTAGTTTTTTATCAGTTGGTGTAACTTATAGTAGTTACATAGGCAACTGAGTACCAGAACCATACATGCAATTTTAATATTAGCATACTATTTTTTCATTAGTTTCCTCTACACATTTTGGAGAATATGGGAATTGAACTTGTAACATGCATCCAAATTTAAATTCCTTTGATCACTTTGCCTTTAAACCACATGCTCATGTCCCTATCCTAGACCTTAATGCTTGGGTGAAATTGTGTGTAAGCCTAATCTATTAATTGCATGAAATTCTAGAAGATGATCTCATATGGCATAGTTGAAAGTTATGCTAGTTCATCAAATAAATGTGGTCTCCAAAATATTTTAATTGATACTATATGTCCACATATAGGAGTATATAAATTATTAGAACAAGTCATATTATCTCAACATGTTAATAATTTATGCTAGTAAGTAATGCTTAAAGTTATAACAAAGAATTCATTAGCCTATTTGTTAGTGTTTGTGTATTCATTAACATTGAAAATATTGCCATATGTTTAAATGATTATGGTTCATCAATAGAACAAGCATAAATTCCGTCTTTCATTGCTAAAGCATTTCTTTAATTGTCATCTAGACAAAGAAGGCCCTCAATACAACATGGATAAAAATAACATTTGTTTATTTCCAGTCATAAAAAAAACATCTGATTCTGTCGAGTGATGCCCAACTATATTTCTTGAATTTGAATTGATGTAGAGTGCTTTGTATCCTATAGAGTGCTCTAATTTTAATTCTGTAGAGTGCTCTGTATCCTAATTCTATGAAGTGCTCTAAATTCTGGGTAAGTGCTGAAGAGTGATAAAGAGAATGAGTTTACATGTATTAGATCTCGAGTAAGTTTAGTTTTTTAGATTTCTATTTTTTTCTTGAAATAGGAAACTAAATTAATACTGGAATGCAAATCATTACTAATGGATCAATGTCAAAGGTTGACTATGGATGAATACCATGCATATGATGAGAGAGTTACTGATGAGAAGGACATAGACAAATATCCATGTCCATGTAATGATTATCTTGGTGGAAAGGTGAAAAAAGGAAATGTGATTTATCGACATATGATAGGATATGGGTATAATGGTATAAGCCCTTGGGATTACAATTATTATGAAGATATGCTAGAATTGTAGAGTGTGAGAGATGAAGAGGCAACAAACATAGATGAAGAGGAAGCAATGTTAGATGAAGGGTTTGAAGTTGATAATATGTTGAATGAGGGTCTAAATGATGATTGGGCCAAGCTGATGGAGGATGCTTTGAAGACTATATATGCTAATTTTGTTTGACAACAATCCTTCAAATTCTTAACTTACATGTGGTGCTTGGTTGGACAAATGAGAGTGTAGATCATTTATTGGCATTATTAAGTTCATTGTTGCCACCTAACTCCACATTTCCAACAAAATGAAGTCAATGTAAAAATAAAATCACTAAGATAGGCTTAAGGTATGAAAACATCCACACATATGTGAATGGTTGTGTATTGTTTCACAATAATCTTTTAAGTGAAACTTAATGTGTGAAATGTTGTGAAGCAAGGTATAGACAAGGGTTGAAATTAGTTGTGTTTCCTAGAAAGGTTCTTCACCACTTTTTTATAATCCCACAATTACTCTAAATGTATTGATGCAGAGACATTACTAAACTTATGCAATGGCATGCCCAAAATAAGAACACCGATGGAAAACAATGACATGTACTTGATTCTAAGATGTGGATGGAATTTGATAATAGATGACATAATTTTTTTCAAGATCCTCATAATATAAGGTTGGATTTGGCTCTAGATGGGGTGAACCCATTCTTAGATCAAAGTACTAAATGGTCAACTTGGCCAATGTTTTTAATAAATTATAACTTGCCTCCATGGTTAGCAACTAAATCATTTTTCTTAATGTTATCATTGATTATACCAAGAAAGAAAAGTGTGACTTCAAATACAATCGATGCTTATCTAGAGCCATTATATGATGAGATAATGGAATTGTGGAAAGGAATTGAAGAAATTCAATCTTTAAGGGATGGTCATTCAATAAATTTCACTTTAAGAGATTCCTTATTGTTTACGATTCATGATCTTCCTGCATATGACACATTGTCTGGTCTCATTGTTCATGGATACCATGGATGTCCTGCTTATAACTTTAAGGATTTTGTGAGGCACTCAAAAAGTTTACACAAGTGTATTTATTGTGGACATTGTGCTTACCTTAAAATGGAGCATCCATATCATTGACAAAAAAACATGTTTCAATGGTCAAGAAGAGAATCGTGAAACACCATTGCTAGTAATGGGTGATTACATTGTTGAGAATAGACAAAAAATAGTGCCATTTATAATTGAAAATGATGGGATTGCTAGTAGTAGATATGATCCATGTAGTGAGAGTGGTGTAAAATGATTGTGCATATTATATAAGTTTCCATACTTTAAGGATATAGACATTAGGCATGCTGTTGACTTTATGCATACTGAGAAAAATATAGCCTATGCTATTATAGAAAATCTTTTTGGTGCTTTTGATATTATTTCATCACGTGAAGACTTTAGACAACTAAATATTCATCAAAATCTTTGGGTTGAAAAATATGATGATGAAAAATATAGAAAACCTAGTGCTCTTTATGTCTGGACAAAGGAACAATGTGCATAATTCTTACAGTTGATGTCTCAGACTCACTTTCCCACTAGATATGTAAGTAGTAGTATTAGAATCCAAGCTGACATTAATAGCTTAAGAGACCTAAAGACCCATGACTATCATGTCATAATCGAGAATATTTTACCTATTTTGATAAATATATCAAGTTTGGAAAAGGGGCCAAGATTGGCAAGTATAATGTTAGGCTTAATATTAAAGAGAATGAGTTTACATGTATTAGATCCTTCGAACTTTGATAGTTTGAGGGAGGAGGTTGTTGAAGTCCTTTGTCTATTGGAATGGGAATTTCCACCAACAATCTTTAACATTTATATGCATCTTTTGATACATCTAGAATATGAACTAGAGCATTGTGGCGTAGTAAGAATGAGATGGATATATCTTATAAAATGATATTTGAAGGTTTTAAGAAAATTGTTCGTACCAAGGCAAAACTAGAAGGTAACATGTTTGAGGGATATTCAATGCAAGAGGACATGGGATTTTGCATAGAGTATATGAAGAATTTTTAAAATGTCAATATATGTGTATGGGATGATAATGAATATGAGAGAGTTGCAGGTGAAGTATTATAAGGCAATGGATGTCACTTCAAGCTATCACATCAAGAAATAAGTGTGATACATGTCTATATTCTTCAAAACACATCTTCATTCTATAAGTGGCGTAGGTAAAAAAATTTACACAATAATTTATTTACTCAATTACATTTACACATTTATATTATTAATCTTACTATTTGTACATTAATATTCTATGTATAAAATATGAAGAAGAGAATCAAACTTGGATGCAACATCGACATCAAAAGCACGGACATCATGATTTAATTGGAGGTGATTATTTTCTAAAATTTGAAAGAATGGATTACTAATGCAGTTAGTGATGTAAAATAAGGTAAAGATATAAAAATGGAGGAAAGTGAGATTTAAAAATATACATTTATGGGCTAT
This sequence comes from Torreya grandis, assembly GCA_037957365.1. Classification (NCBI taxonomy): domain Eukaryota; kingdom Viridiplantae; phylum Streptophyta; class Pinopsida; order Cupressales; family Taxaceae; genus Torreya; species Torreya grandis. The sequence continues at coordinate 2,069,115 of JARHVA010000043.1, read as the reverse complement.
GAATTTTAGTGGAATGTGGGCCTATGGTAGTCATTTAAGAGTGGAAGAAAAAGACAAAATAAAGATAAATTGTGATTGTGGTGTTAGTGTTGAATTTATTCATGAGACTGAGAAGGAATTTTATGTTGGATTCATCTAAGAAATTATTCAAGTGGATTTGGTTGAAAATAGTCCTATATTATTAAAATTTAAGTGGACCCGACCATTCATATTATAATTTGATGAGTATGGATTTATACGTGCAAATACACGACAATTTTTATTAGAGACAGATGAGCTGTATGTTTTCCCTTTTAAAATTAATCAATCATTTCTAATTGATGATGTAAGAAGCCTAGGATGGTCGTATGTCATTCAAATAAAGTCTTGTTTGAAATTAAAATTCATTAAAGTTGTCGATATAATGCCTGATGGGCAATATGTTAATTTACAAGAAACATTTGAAGAAGTGGATGAAGATGATGATGGAGTGTTTGAAGAAGATATTTTGATTACCAATGAATATATTAGGAGAGAGAATGTATTGCATGTCACAAATGAGGATGAGGAAGAAAATCAATCAGACGTAGACATGAGTGATCAGGGTTCTGATCTTGATGGCAATATAGATGATTATGATGATGTTTTATCACCTTAACTAGCCTATCACCTTAAATTGTTAGCTTGTCACTTAAACTTTGGTTTTATGTATGGTGTAATTTATTATTGAATGTAATAAAGATCGAAGTCTAGGTGTGCTTATTCATTTTTATTTTTATGATACATTTTTGAATGTAATCATCATTATTCTACTGGTATATTGTCTATAAAACCTGAGATGGTCACTGCTAATTTGAAGTGCATTTAAAGTTAGGTTCAATCATTCTTTTTAGTTTTTTACTTTAGTTGATATTAATTTTGTTTATTTAGAATATAATTACTTGTATGTCCTATATGTTTTCTAGATGCTAGACTTTTCTAACTTCTCTAGAACTACTAGATATGAAAATAAGCAAGCAAGGTCTAAAGGTATCAAATAATGCAATAAGATACATGTGAAATTAAATAATTCTTTAAAATCCTGTTAATAAATTATAATCATTTCTCTTATATTTGGATAACTTTAGTTTATAATACAACTTATAGCCTCTACATGCATTGAATATGCTTCTGTGAAGGAAACAATAATGAACATCTGTGATTTAATAATACATATAGATATCTTAACATTAAGTGAACAAAATATTTAACCTATACTATTAAACAATTTTTGTGAAAAGACAAGTAGAATTCCCTGTCATTCTCCCCCTTACCATTATGCTCCCCCTAACTTTAGTACTGCCATGTTGCTATGGATCATGATATGTTTTACTGCTTCAATTCTCCCCCTTTGACATTAATGGAAAAGGTGCTGGTCAATTAACCCCCTGACTTAAATCTCCACATCAACTTGTAGTGTGAAAACTTTAAAAGACTGGAACTAGAACAAGAGGTCAATGATGAATTATAAGACCAAAACCCTTAAGGTGCAAGGGTTCCATACTTAGGAATTTTTTTGAAAAATGAAAACCCCTATGTTAGAACCTATACAATTTTCCTAGTTTCATTATCATAACTAGCCTTGAGCATAATGACTAAAGCCTTGATTCCTATGCTAAAAGTCTCTCTACCTGACTAAGCATCCTCATTTCAAATAAAGAAATGATCTCTTAGGTTTGACTGACACTAAAAACTAAAACTAAGAGACTAAAAAATTAGAAAATTATTCAATATTTTCAATATAATGATATCTAAAATATTGCATTCATAATATACCCCTATATTCCCACCTAAAATACATAAAAAATCCAATATCATAGCCTTGCAAGGGGTAAACAGTGACACTACGACATAACTGTGAATAATCACTCAACTGCTAGAATTAACCTACCATGTTGTGGGTTTCCAAAGGGGTATACACGAAGTGGTGGTATGAGACTATTTGACCCACTATCCCACAAAAAACAAAGTGAAGGTGTGTGGTTTAGCAGGGAGAGTAAAATGTTAACTCTACCATAATACTACCCTGTAGTGATCTTGATATGATAGAGCGATACTGCAGTACAAATTGTCAAAGTATTTAAATCATCAGTGTCAATGATTACACCTCTAAAAATGAACCATTCGATTTCCCAAGATCAAAGGCATGGATAAGCTGCTTAATATATAACCAATTCATGTCAAGAAAGAAAAAGAGAGTGAAAAAAACCAAGAGTATAAAAAAGTATCAAACCAATTACAAAAGGGTAAGTAACCAATGTGACACTTATTTGAAAATGAAATAAAATCCTAGACTAACATAGTGGCATATTTCTTATTCATAGAAGTGAATAATTACATAGAATGGTAGGACCAAAGTTGATTACCATTGAAATGGTCCATTAGGAATTGGCCATCTAATATTTTCAATTTGAAAGCACCTATCAGATGGATATGATGAATAATAAATGGACCATCCCATTGGATTTATAATTTACCTAAATGGCATTCAAAATTTGAATCATAGATCATGATATGCATACCAGTATGAAAAACTTTGGTTTTGATATGTTGATCATGCCATACTTTCTTTTTTTGCTTCTCAACTCCTTGGCTCCAGTGTACGAGAAAGTGTGTTTCATCCAACTGAAGTACAAAGTACATAAATTATTTTAAGGAATCCTCATAATCTAATAAACCAATGCATGTAATACATAAATAAGGCATAAGGAACTCTACTAGTGAAATTACTTTAGCACCAAAGAAAAATTTAAAGGAGTACTCTTGTTCAACCTTTTGTATGTGGTATGATACATCCATAAGATGATGAAAAATTGATCATACTAATCTGTATGACTGATGTTACAAATTTTTGTTAGTGTGCTACCAAGGATCTTATTGAATGCTTCAGTTGTGCCATTAGCTTAAGTGTGGTATGGCATGGTTTTATGGTGTACAATCATAAATTCAGCTAAGAGGATGCACATTATTTCATTGAGGAAGTGAGTGCTATGATCACTTGTTAAACTTAAAGGGAATCCATAATTGTGATGATATTTTCCCATATAAATATGGTATTAGTTGTAGTAGTACAATCATGTGTGGGTGCTACTTGAGCCCAATGTGTGAGATAGTTTATGGCAATAATGATATACTACATGCTAGTCCATCATGTAGCTGTTTAAATGGGCCCAAAAAATCAATAGCCTATTTCTTAAACTATTTATTAGCAAGTATTGGATGAAGAGGCATAGCATCCTTTGGTTTGGTTTACCTACACACTGATAAATATCACATTGGCATGCATAAGCTTTGTCATCTTTGAATAAGGTGGGGCACCACAATCCAACTAGTAAAATTTTTCATGTTGTTGTGTCACCAACATAATGTCATCTTGTGATTCCATCATGGACCTATTAAAATAATTTTTTCATGCTCGTGATGCATTACACACCTTTATATTACTTCATACTAGCCAAGTTTATATAGGCCTCTACTAATAAGTTGGAAAGGGGTAGCGTGTATAAGTAGTTACTTTTTCTCTTGGGTGGTAAGGTTGTCTAGCATGGAACTTGTAATAAAATCTATAATTTAATCCAATTCTTTAGGCATGTATGTAACATTAAAAAATTGTACATCAGGTAAATCATCCTCTATGGCATGCACTGGTTCACCAGATTAAACACATGAGAGGTGGTCTGGATCGAAATTAACTTTGGCTAATTTAATGACCACATACAACTGAAACTATTAGAAGAAAACAATCCATCAATAGATGCACCTATGTAATACTTATGTATTTACCAAATAATTGAGAGCATTATGATCCATATATAAGAATAATGTGGTTGTCAACAAGTATTCATGAAACTTCTGAAGTGTATAAACCATAGACAAGGCTTCACGATCTGTCATAGAGTAATTCATTTTGTTGGTGCAAGATTTCAATTAGCAAAATAAATAGGATGATCAAGGTTAACCTCACTAGGTTGTGATGATATAACACCTACTTCCATGCCTAAATCATCAACATGCACATAAAATGGCTAGTTCTAGTTTGGGAACTAGAGAATGGGTGTAGTCACCAATTTATCTCTCAGGGCCTCAAAAATTAGTGTTAAGCCTATTGTCCCCACAAAATGTCACTCAAATGTGGGACAACCTACGGACTATTTTGGCCCTGCACAGACTAAAATTTCTCTCTTCTCTTCTCAAAATTTGTTCTGAGCTTTCAAATTCCTCATTTTCAAGATTTTTTAGTAAAGGGATTAGCAGGTACAATAGGTTCAAAGGTTTCTACATGAGAGTCCAATCAAAAGAACTAGTTTCCAACACTTAGTCATTTTTAGGATTGGTTCAACACCTTGGTTTGATCAAAAATTTCCATCGGCAAGCATCTAAGCAAGGATTGAACCATTGAACCGTTGAACCTTGAACCATTTTGGTTCATCAGTTCAACGAGTTCAATGGGTTCAAAGGTTCAACGTCATCAGTAAGAGCTAAGCGCATTGTCAGAGGTTCAAAGTTCAACCATTTCAAAGGTTCCACGGCTCTGAGCACTTAAAAAGTTTCAAAGGCTTGAACCGTTGAACCTTGAACCATTTTGGTTCATCGATTCAATAGGTTCAACATCCAAATATTTCAACGCGCTTGGTTAAAAGATATCAAAAGGAATCAACCAAATCAAAATAATGAACCAACCGAACCATCAAACCTTGAACTGCTTCATAGGTTAAACGACTTCATGGGTTCAAAGGTTCAAAGGTGGCCTCAGTTAAGGAAAGGAATGCGCAAAAGAAAAGAATCATCGAAAGCCTCTAAGTGTCAACAGTGGAGGGTTTCAATATAATGCAGTGAAAGATGCCACGTGTCCTTGGTGAGAATTGGTGGAAGCTGAAAAGTGTCATCATCTGTGTGATTGCTAAAATGAGTCCTGACTATTTCTGTAAGTGTCTCTAGAGTTTGGTGGAAGCTGCCACATGTCTTCTCCTGTGAGACTCTCAAAGGTTTCTAAGAGCCCCTCTGAATTAGGTGGATGCTTCCACGTATCCTCGATTGTTCCAATGGAAGATGCCACATGTCACTTGTTAAAAGAAGCTGAAAGTGCCACGTGTCAAGAATGGAACACTCCCAATGCAGAGATACAGAGCCAAGGAAATATTTCCTTCAAACAAATTGTCCGAAGGAATTTCTTCAGACATTTTGTCTGAAGGAAATAAAGGGTCAAGCCTAACTGAATAAATTAGAGCCTGAAGGCCACTTGGAGGATCCCAAAGGGTAGGTACCCTTGTGGGGGGACACTTGACACTCAAAAATGGACCCTGTTCAAGATCCCAAAGGGCAAGTTCCCTTCAGGAAGGGTCAAGCCTCAAAGTACAACAAAAACTACCAAGTGTTGCGTGCTAAGACAACAGTCCCTAACAAGTTTCAAAGCTGCAAATGCCACCATGTGTCCTCACCCACGTCATAGTAAAAATAAGCCATAACAAGTTAGAAAGACACAAAGGAGTTGCTAAGGAGAATGACAGGCCCAAAAATGTCAAATTTAGGATGATTGGCTAGCTGTTAACCTTCAAAAGAGGAAAGACCTGTGAACATCAAATTTGCTACAATGAAGTGTCTGTTGATCTCTGTAGGCTTAAAACATAGACCCAAATGCATTCAAATACCCTAAGGCCAGGGCCAAAGGAAGAAGAGACAAAGAGGGAAATCTCAGCGGGAGTTATTCCCAGTAGGTGGAGCAGTTTGTTGGGTAGGTATTTGGGGCCTACAAACATTGAAAGCACAACCTGTTTATCCCCTTTGGAGTAAAGGTAGAGTAGACAATTACGTGGATAACAGGTGATGAAATGAGTGATTCAAGATTGAGAGTAGACACTGGAGATGAATTAGCATGCCATAGTTAAGGCAGCTGTCCTACTCCAGCATGGCCCTCCCTGACAGAACCAAAAATGCATCCAAGGCATTAATTATGTAGCATGGGTCGCTCCATGGGACAAAGTGCCAAGTATTTCTTGGCCTCTATATAATGTAATCTCTTCTATCATTTTCAAGGAGATATTCCCTTCACCAAAAGCAAAACTCTACCCAAATTGAAAGGCATCACTGAGACTTTGAGCTCAAATTGTTTATCATATTTCTTTATTTGAATCAGAAAGCAAGTTACTTTCAGACTTTGTGCTGTCATGGTTATCTTTAGTGTGTGTTTATTTTCTATTTTTGTGTAAGGGACCTTGGGATGACTTTGTGCCCCATTGTTTTTCCTACCTCACTCTTGGGCAGTCAAGGTGGAGACTTTGTGCTACATCTTAGATTGCTGGTCACTCTGTACTCTGTTACCAGTCACTTGCTACCTAAAAGAACTCATGTTGTTTCCTACAAGAACACTTCTAAAAGAAGAGAAGTGCCTTCAGTGTTTTCACCAAGATTTTCTCCTCTATTTGTTAACATCATCTCTGAAAAAAGAGAGATGGATGGCTTATCCTACCCCTGAGTGTTATTTTCTGCTTATATAGTTATAGCATATAGCGCCTTTATACCTATAGGGAACCTCCCCTTGATGAGAGGAGAAATTTTTCCCCTTTGGATGTGGTAAACCTGAAACTTTGGATGACCAATCTCTCTATGTTATGGTTGAAGAGACATATTTTGTTCACCAGTTAGCTGGTTGACAAAATATTCAACCAACAAAGCCATCCATAAAAATAGGCTATTGTGCTTGAGTAGTCATTCCATTAGGTCAAATATATTAGCATGTCCTAAAATGAACTTTTGATAGTACCTTGTGTGACCTAAGAAGGCACAAAACACATATTGAATGGTTGATATTGGGAGTTGGATAATGATCATAATTTTAACTAAATCTATCAATAGTCCATCCTAAAAAATAATATGTCCCAAAAGAATTAAAAAAGGGTGGAAAATATTCACCTCTTCAAATTAAAGTAAATAAGAAGCTATTGGCAATGTTCGATCATAGGGCATAGATTGTCATAGTGGTCGTGCACTAAACAATACATGATCTAGTCATCCAAGTACACCTGAAATAACTTGTGGATGAAATCCTTGAAATCTTCCACCAAAATACGTGAGAACATGGCCGATGCATTCTTAAGGCCAAAGGGCATAACATTTTATGTAAAAATAATCCCATTCATTTGCAAAGGTTGTCTTTGGCTTATCTTGTTTATTAATAATTTGTTTCTCAAATTTAAGAATATTAAATTCTTAGAGAAAAGTAGCCTTTAATAATTCATAATTCACAACTGCTTGTTAGGGATCAAATTTATGGTAAAATTTATGTGGGTGATCCAATAAAGTAGTGGAAAATTGAGTTGCCTTTCATTCTAAATAAGTTATACCCCATGCTTGCTAAATGAGTTCACACTTATGAATGTGTTATGCTATATTTTTGACATATCGATATTTAGGTAAGTGAAGTGTCATCCCATAGTATCTATAGGTACACTAGGTGGTTGTAGTGGACCTTGCTATGGCACTCCTCCAATTCCTCCTCCTAAACCCTATGGTGGAGTTTTGTCAGTGCCTCTTGCACTATTTCCTAATCCTCCAGCTCTAGATAATGGGCACTAAGGTAGGTTGAGTAGTTATTATTGGTCCTGTAGTCTGCCCACTAGTTAGATTTGGTCTACCAGACATTCCAAGGTAAGCATAGGTCTTTCTGGAAATGGGAAGGTAGAAATTCATAGTAAATTTTTAGTTTGATCCTACACCTCTAGATAATCCTCTATGGTTTTAGTTTCAAATTCAAATTTATATTATGCATTGTCAGTATCCCAATTTCTAACAGGAATTTTGTCAAACTCAAATGCATGAGTATGCACTATGGTAGGGAATTGGTTCTATTTGGATTGGATTTACTATCAATGTTTGTCTTGATTCTTTCATATGTACCTATATTAGTGAAGGGTGTGAGTCCATGGTTAGGGAGTACTTACCATGCCTTTTTGCCCTCCTACATATTCTCACAAGACTTCTAGTATCCTTCAGTTTACCTTTGGGATCGCTACCTTTCATACCCTTTCACTTTGATTCATCATACTTATGATTACATATTTATCATTGTCCTACTTCCATGCTGAACTACTAATCCCATACCAATGCACACCCCTCCATTTCCCCATCAGTTGTGATTCTCATGCATGAGAGAGTTTATCCATCCATGGGGAAGTTATCAAGTCTATAATCATCCATAAGCTTCTTAATTTATAAATGAAATTGTTTGAGATACCTCCCATGAGGTTCCCTTATAAATTTGAAATGTGCTTCCTCTAGACAAGAGTATGTAGAGGTAGCTTATTCTAAAATGTAGCTATTGAGCACTCCTTTCCACCACACATCCACTACATGTATCCAAGTAAATTTCATCTTCACAAAGGCTATCTATCACTCTACTAACCAAGGAGCCTTCCATCTATAATTTATTGAATGGTCTTGTGCATATGCCAAAAGCCAAGCATGCAAGTGAATGGGTAATTATACAAAGAATGTTACATATAGAGAATCATATAAGTATTGATCTACCCATGTGCACACATAAACTCCTAGTTTAATATACTGAAGTGTAAATTTATCCTCTAAAGTACCAACCCAACACTCTACATTTCCCAAAGATAACTGCTCAAACATATTTCTACCATCATGTTAACAAGTGCAATGAGTCCCGACAATGAAACAAAACTATTGGGTGTGTTTCTATCCTTATTTGTGCATAACTAAGACTAGTCACGTGCCTAGAGGAAGAGATAAGCCAACACACAAGTGTGCTGACATATCATGTGAGTGACCTAGTATAGTCAATCAAGGCACATAATCTAGATTGGTTCTTATTGGTTATTCCACGTGATGGCAGATGAAAATTTTTTAGGCACTTGAGATAACATAGTTAATCAATATTATTATAATAATCATTATTGAGTTATTCATTTAACACATTCACATAGTGTAAGTACTCTAGTATCATAAAGTAAATTTAACACAAAATAAATTCATCACATTAAGGTTCATAGAATACTAGTTCCATTGATCTCATTTGATATATTATAAAGCTACTTCATTCATTAAAAACACATCTATATTCAACAACAAAAAACACAACAACCCCTTCTAAAAAAATCCAAAGGGGTATTTACACATAAGTGAACCCTTTTTGGGGTTACATCATTAATACACTAAAGATGACAAGCCAATGACTATTTCAAAGAAAGAAGTCATGGTGAGCCATTATAATTAAGTTCTTCTTGAATCGGGCCCAACAATCCTATATACTCTCTATGCTAAATATTAACGATTCCTCCTCTTCTGTGAGCCAAAGCTATACTCATGATTTCATTAATATTTGATACTTCTATGAACTAATTTTTAACTAACTCTACTTCCTGCACACATGTCTTATTCTTTCACTTCTCTAAGTCCTATGTCTTGTGCTCCTTAATCTCAATTTCCTTATTTTTTGTAACACTTATCTGTGCCAAGGTATTCCATGATGTTTCCTCATGTTTTCCTCTTCCACATCATTATCTCTCACACCATGGTCTTTCACACTCATCCTGAACCCTTGCATCTTTGTGTTTATGGATAAAAAACACTTATAATATATTAAATTTTTTGGGTATAACATCCTATCAACTAGTATGCATAGTTTGACTCTATGCAAAATAATATTTGATCTAAGGATTGATAATGAACTTATTTCAATCCTTATCATCTTTTATGATTTATCTAATATTAGGTCCATTCCATGTGCAAGAGACACTTATGCTTTATCAATTTTATCATCCTTCATGTATTCTATTTTATACATCTAAGGGTGGCAAACCTGTATGTATTTTTGTCTTGCATTAATCATATTGTTGTGACTATGCAGTTAGACCATAATTTATAACCCTATCTTCAAGTGTGGGACTTAGTTCTAAGGAGTGGTCTATGAATTTAAATCAATGACCATTTATAATTTTATTATAATTTACAACATACCCTATATGATTCCACATGAACTTTATTTCTATCAAAATGCAAAAGATGAAGAATTCAATAGTGATATCAAAGATGCTATCCTCGTTGACCCTCAAAAGATCACTTAAATCTCACATGTAAGAATAATCTTCATGCCCTATACTACAAGTTTTATCCTTGACTCTAACTCCCTTTTTAACATGCTTTACATGATGATAAGAATATTGTAATGACATAATAAGAAACAATGAATATAAAATACTTTCATAACTTATGTTGAAATAAAAATGCTTGACTTGTTTTGTTGAAAGATAAATTGTTGAGATATCCTTAACACCACCAATTTTCTGACTCAAAACTCTCGAATAGGGTTGACCAAAATATTCTCCTCAAGTGCATATCCATCCATAATGTTACTATGAAAAATACTAAATAGATCACCATTTAGAAGCTCGAAGGATAGTGTAAGATTTGATGTAGCTTCCTTCACCTTGAACTCTTCACATCCAATAAGTGAAAAATTAAACAAACCAAACCTTCTCCATTAATCTATGGAGTCGGTGTCCATTTGAAATTTTTTTTTCCATCTCTATTATTAAAATACCTCTAATTGGCCATGAGAGTGAAATTGGGGGTGTTGTTATGAAATGTAAAATTTCACAATAATAATTGTCTCTGACTATGGGACCACATTTCCCAAGGGAATATAGGAGAACTCTAGAATATTAAATGACTAATGTCTTATTACCATATATTCTTGAAAACAGTTTTGTAGATCATATTTTCATGTCTTGATTTGACCAACTATTAGTCAGTTTACCGATCTTAATCATATAATAAATGAACACTAATTTAGGTTTAGATCACCTATTTAGAATACTTTTTATTTATTGATTTAACCAACTGATAGCTAGTTCACCACTCTCAATCGTATGAGAAATGAACATGTGTTATTGGTCCAAATCTCCTGCTCTAAAAATTCTACATGTTTACCTCTTGTTCACTTGAAAATATCTATGAAAAACATATCCATTATATCTCTTTAGAAACACAAATTAATATCACCATTTTCATGATTACAAAATCTATCTTATGAATACATCGTCACATGTTTATATTGGAGACCCACTTGGTTGAAATGCTTCAAGGCTTTATTCTACATGTCATTCTAAAAGTTGAAGAAAATTTGCGCTATATGATTTACATGGGGTTAGAGATATCCAATTGATTTAATTTTAATGCAGGCATTCAAAAAAATATGGTTATAAACACTAAACCATCAAAAAATAATTTTATATCCCCTAAAATTGTGATCATTTCATTCATTCTGAGGCAATGGATGTTTTGACATGTTTTTGAATGATGTGTTTGTCCACTGATAGTTTTAAGGTGGGAAATATAATTAAAAGAATGTGCAAGAGAAAAAACCATTACATGGAGAGGAAGGGACAATATTCAACTTTCTACATTTATTGAAAAAAAAAACACATGAACATCAAAACAGAAATGTGAAAAAGAAACAAGTCAAAATATGAAAAGTAAAACTATTTACAAGGAACAAAGGAAAATGAAAAGACTATAAAAACCATTAATCAGTTGGGATAAGTACTTGTCATTTTTTTAAAATGGATTTGAATTATGAGGTCCAAACACATTTGATGATAGTGACCAAGCAAGTGGGAAGAGAATTAACTTACAATCATCATGCATACTTAGATAATCATGAATAAATAGATCAACAATGCCTTCAAGTTTTAGAATGGAATCATTGTGAACTTTCCAATCTTCTATGAACATTCTTAAGCAATATTGAAAATATTCAATCTCTTCTTTAATGAATTCATAAGCATTTATCATAGATACATGATTTGAATCAAAGAGAAGTGTTTTTCACATTTCTTTCTGAACTGAAACAATAATAGGGATATGTTATGGAATGTACTAAGTGAAGATATTCTTTGCCAAATTATTTCCTACTATAAAATTGAATTCATCACTGAATGAGTCATCATCATCAATTTATTCTACTTTGACAGATTCTATTTCTATATAAATAAATATTGGGCACCATTTATTTTTTTCTACTTTCATATCTTCTTTGATTTTATCCTTGGAAATTTTTAATCTATGTAGGCTTGACTACTTTGGATTCAAATCCTTTAGATAACTCTTCTATAGTGGGACATGAAAAGGAAGTTCCAGAGAATCTTCACTTTTGATCACTGAATCTTCCATTCTCATATAAGAGGAATCTTCTTCTTTACAAAAAACTAGTTCCATGTTATCTTCACTTTCAAAAATTAGAAAATCACATTCTGCATTATTTCTTCTCTTTGTTTGTGGTTTAATTAGTTGTTCATCAGATAACCCATTTTCTCATAGGACTAAAGTTTGATAAATCTTGTGAAATAACAAAATCTTAAACTTCTTTGCTATGGGGGGAATCCAAATTCTTATTATATTCTCTAATCAATCATAGTTCTTCTAACTATTTACATTTATCCATAATTATGAAGCTAAAACAATCATATGTGATAGGAAGCACTTTATATTTTTCTCTGTTAGAGTTCCAACATGTTTGATTAGGAATTTTCCTTCAGAATATATTTTTTGAATGTTTAATACCCTCAATTATATTATCTTCCACTGTTTTATCATCACTTATGGCATTTGTATTACATTTTGAAACTTATTTCTTCAATATCTCATATACAATCATGTCATCTTCAATTTTGATAACTTCTTATTGTATAGCTCGTAAGTCATTTACCTTGTTCCTCATCAAGATGAATTTGATCTATGGGTGTAGAGAACCAATGAAGACATAGATTTCATTTTTAGGACTTGGATGATCTACCTGAGGAATTAGTCTCAACAATTTTTTAAGTGTGCTACGAACTCTCCCATATAGTCATCTTCTTATTTCTAGATTTGGAAGAAATCTTAAAATAATACACATACGTTCATATATGGTTTGAATCTATTGATTAAATTGATTCAAGGAATCCCAACTCATAATTAATCCATTTTCTAGGTGGCATAACCACTCAATAACAAGTCTAGTGAGAGTTTGAAAAAAAAATATTATAGTGACATATTCATGCATAACTCCCAAAATATGGCAAGATAATGTCAAATCCAAGATATGATTATCTTCATCTTGACCATTTTCACCAAAAAACTTTGGAAATATCTTCCTTGATCCTGAAGGTAACTTGTTGTATTGGGCCAAAGCCAACTAGCCAAAATGTTTTACCCATGGGACACATGGAACATTAGGGTTGGCAGTAATTAATGTCATTTATTCAATCAAAAAGATGCATGCACTAGGTACTTCATCTCAATATATTATCCAACCTCCATTCTTGTAATTTTCATTTAAATGTCTAAAAATTATGTGCATAAAGCATTTCTATCCCCAATGAAGTCGTCAAAAATTATTGGCTAAAAACTTTGTTAGGGGAACGAATGTGGACTTTCAGTTAATATTATTGGGACAAAATCCCTTCATTAGTCAATAATGTCACGATAAATTCTCTCTCCTATTATCATGTGAAGCTACCTTTATTTAAAACTAAAAAGGGAAAGCAAGAATAAAGCTATTCACAGCTATTTATAGCAAAACTATTTTTCAACAGGGGTTTTGTACTTTTAACCAAAAAATTAAAAAATGTGACAAAAAGTAAATGAAGGGATTGATGTAAATGAAGGGAATAAAGAGAAAATAAAGGAAGAAGGGAGAATGGGATGATTCTATCCAGATAAACATAAAGAGTTTCTAAAATAATCCTAAGGAAGAAAAAGGATAATTCTAGGTAACTAAACATAGAGATTGTAATACGTAAAACATTTATCGTAGAAATGGGATGATAAATACATATTATGGAAATAAGAACATGATACATACACTAAGGAGATTGTATAACATTAAAAATAAAGATATACAACAACCTTATATTTCCAAATAAAAATAGACACAAGTTTTATTTATAATCCCACCAAGGCTTCACATCGACAAGAATTCATAATGCAGATTCAACAAAAAATTCTACACTAAAAATTCTACATTCTTTGACTATATAAAAATAGTATTTTAATAAATTGAAAGAACAAGAATCAAAGTGGATTGGCGTACTCATGCACATCATTAACCATACAGATTCATGGTATAAATTCTTGTAAATTATTTTTGTATTAATCCTTCGTGGTGTTGTACATATAGACTCCTACCTTCCATCTTGCCAAAATTCCTACTATTTAAAATCTAACCCTTAAAAATGAGCCCCAAACACTTATTTATAAGTTATAATGGGTGGTTATTCTACATAACCACAGTTTCTACTTTTTTTATGGGTTTACAAAATTATGTTAGTGAAAATGCACAACTTAAAACTTGAAAAAATAAGTTGAGTAATTTTCACAACTTAAAACAGTGCAATGACCAATTTGCACAACTTGAAAAAGTGTGTTGGTATTTTTTCACAACTTGAAAAAATGTATTGATGTTTTTTCACAACTTGAAAACGTACATTGATAAATTTTCACAACTTGAAAATTGAAAAAGTACATTGAAAAATTTGCATAAGTTACAAAAGTTTCATTGACTAATTCACATAACTTGCAAGAGTGTGTTGAAAAATTTGCACAACTTGCAAAAGTGCATTGACAAATTTACATGACTTAAAACTTAAATGAAACATGCATTGACAAATTAACATAATTTATAAAAGTGACTTGATAGTTTTGCCCAACTTGAAACCTATAAAAGGGACAGAAAATTTATACAACTTGAAAACTGTGAACTTTTCTTTCTTTGCATTTATGCGAACTTCACCCTATTTCTACAAATGTGATTCTCCCCCTTGAATTTATAAGTTTGAGATGAAATTTTATCACCATGGGTCCTTAAGGTAAAATTATCTTCATTAAATTCTCTTTCATAATGAAATATGACACATGGGACGTATGATCTTCATTATGAAAAAGTTATGAACTGAGGGATATTAGACTTATTTAGGCATTTACTACTTGTTGGGGTGTCAGATTCTAACCCCTCTTCTTGCCAGGTTTTAGATTATAACCCCTTTACTTGTATGGGTCATAATGAAGCTAACATGTTCCATAAATATATGTGTCTGTTCATAAATATCATTTGTGATGGGATGCAATTCATAGATTGGGGCTAGATTATCAATGATAATATTCATCATTAGTTGGCTAACTTAAAGTCAACTCAGTAGTTTTACAAGACTTATTATTTGTTATTTTCCATTAAATTCATGAATTCATGGCCTAGACTCATAAATAATTGAATATTCACCTCTATAACAACCATCTATTAGTATTATCCTCAATTAGTTCTAGAAGAAATCAATAAACATTTTAGGAGGGTGATTGATGCTCTCATAATGTTAATAGTAAGGATACTAGAAGGCAACACTACAATGAGAATTCATCCCAAAGTTGTTTCTCTAGTTATGAAATACAATAGTTATTTTTTACATTTATCCATATATATATCAAGATTGGTGAGTTTGTTGGTATTCCTTAAAAATACCCTAATTTTGCAATGATGAAATGGTCTTGATTGAGGTATGGATATGGGTGGGAGAGGTCAATAAGAACTACAAATAGAAAAAGAAAGTTAGGACCTCAATTCTAACATGCCTAGGCTATTACACATGCATGAATTATACTGATGCACAAAATATTGAAAGGAAATTGGGTAATATCACTATGCATTTCTATTTGAAGAGACCTATATTTGAAAACAAGGGTTATGTGGAAGCTAATTTGAAACTTGGATCAAGTTATCACCACATTCCATATATTGAAGACTATTGGGAGGACTATGAAAATGACTTTGAGGTAAGAAAAAGAGACTAATTGAGAATGACTCTAGATTAGTTAAATTCATGCATGTTTGAATGGGTTACTCAAGGCATTATAGATGACATGAGTAATTTATTTATTCATACCCTGGAAAAGCAATACAAGTTATTCCACTATCAGCAATCAAATTGGTAATCAAAGAGCTAACAAACATTGGAAATGAACCAAATTTATTTTTTAAAAATATAGATAATGGTTTATGAGTAAATTTGATGAACACATGGTGGGATGATTAAACATAAAAATATCAAGAGGAAACATAAAACCAATATATGGAGGTCATGAGGAAGACCAGAACAAAAATTAATTGCCTGAGAAAACTTACAATGAAAATTTAAAATCAAGGAAGAAGCTAGAAATCAAATGAAATCTAATTTCATCTCATCTACACGTGCACTATCCAACTCCTTCTCTGCCTCATGTTTTCTCTTTGCCACATACTCCCATTTCACCCACAGATTATGTTGTTGATCCAAGAGTTTACACTCAACTTTCAACTCCCACTATCAACGAAGCCATGGAGGAAATGGCTACAAAGAATAAAAATAAGTAGGAAGAAATGTAAAAAATGAATAAGTTTAAAAAATAAATTATAAAATTAGAACTTAGGAAAAGATAAAATAGAAAATCAAAATCAAAATCCAAAAAATAAGGCAGTGGTAGAAGATGCTACCTAAAAATATAAATAACAAAATAAGAAGCTATAAAAAAAATAAAGCAAGAAAAGCAGAAGGTAGCAATGGATGACACCACAAAGGTATAGGAAGAGAAAAGAGAAAATACAATTGTATCTAAATAATAAATTATCAACATCATTCAATTGGATCCAGTTATGCTAGAATACACACCATAAAGCACCAATATTCATCTCAACAAATTATCTCAAACACATATGTGGCACTTCAAGACTATTTTTATTGAAAGTGGAAATGAAGATTATATGCAACAGTGTGTTGTTTTTGAAGAATTAATATATAAAGTAATATAGGATATCTCCCAAGCAAGGCCACATGATGAGGCTGACCCCAAAAAACCATTATAATAACACCTTCAGGAGACAGTGTAAAATTTGATAAAACATAAATCATTCTTAAATTCAGATAAGCAAACCATCTGAGAAAATGTGATGAAAGAATCTAAGTTTGAACAAAAATCACAACCACTAGAAAAAAATTCATATAATCACCATAAAGTCAAGATAGACATTGCTTATGTTCAACAAATAATCATAGATGTTACTACTTATTTTACATTCACTCTAGAATAACAAACTATAGAAGCACATAATTATATCATGGCATCTGACAACTACAAAAGTCACTCACAATATTGTTTGTACTTTGCAACATCTCATAGAAAGAACATACATAGATAGTCACAACAAAGAGATGCATCTATTGATGATCTAAATGTCATATAATATATGAATATTATGTTCTAAACTATCATATGTAACCACTTTGAGTATACCAATGAGAAATACATATGGAATTCTGAATCTATATAGCTATATGCATCATGTGTGTTATATTTCATTATGTTTAAAGATTATATGCTAATTCAATATAACTAGATGCATTCTCTAGATGCATATATAACTAATGAAGACACTTAATAAAATGGGTAAGTTAATTGGATATAGATCTATAGGTAGATATGTGAATCATATCAAACACAAAATCAATAAAATTATATCAAATAAAGTAATAAAAACTTACAAGTGGATTGCTAATCAAATTTAAGTCATAAATATGACAAAACAAAACATAAAGAAATAATTAGAGAATTATTAAGGTGTAATGAATGAACAAGACAATTTTATGACACATCCAACTGATAAGGATAGCCAACTCAGTAAAATAAACACATACACAATTAACAAGATATCTAACAAGATATCTCACTTCATTTCCATATCAACCCAAAACCACTAAAAATGCTATAAAATCTAGCTAACAACTCTATCTATTTCATAAATATTTCTAAGAACCAAAACTCTGTAGAAATTTTTCTAGTGCCACTTTCGACTAAGTGATCTACAACAAAGAATAGAGACAAAATAGCTACCCCACAAGTTGATGATCTAGGAACTTTCACATTCACTTTAAAGGTGAAACATGTACCATATAAATCAAAAGTTCTAGATCCTAAAGGAGCATCTTCTAAATTACCATACAAAGTTTCACACTTGAAATACATGTTCAAATACATACATGCACATTTAGTAGAAATCAACCACACTTAGATGGATGCACTTGGCAGAATGCATGAACTGGGTGTTAGAAAAAATACGTAGGAGTGAAACCCCAAAGAATAATCCATCCCACAGATGAAGCTAGATGTATAGGCAATATTTCTTTATTTCATGCTAGTAAAAACCATAATCCAGATTCTACTCAGTCATATGCATAATACAAATTTATTCTTGGATTAATTTTATCAACTTACTTCCAAGGACATTGAAAGGGTAAGTATGTTGACAAATGAATGAAACAACATATCAAAGTAAAAAAAGAAGGGTTTTGATAAAGGTGCATATACTGCTAGTGGCTTAAAATTCAATAAAAGAAACATGATATCTATTTAACAACCATTTATAATGTCACTTATAGATACACAGTAAAGTTAGTGGCATGGAAAATCTATTTTAATAACATGAAAGATGTCGTGAGTTGTAAGAGTGCAATGGTGGCATTCTATATGATGTCAATGAAGATCAAATAGAACTTATGCCAAGCCCTATTGGATAAATTCAATTCCAACATTCATAAGATCATGAGAAGTAAGTATGGTTTTTGTTATGGAAATTTATTAATCTGGTTAGTAATGTTTTACAAAAATACTCTCCCAAGAACCGATAAAAAATTAGAATGGGAAAAATACCAAACCATAGAAGATAAAATTAAAAACCATTTAGAGAACATGGCTGGGAAACTCTAAGTTATTTTTATGCTTGAATGGGGGTATCAATTACAACAAACCCTCAATGTGTTGTATGTAATTTTTATAGAAGTTATTGACAAATATAACACAAAGTTTTACTTTACTACCACCATTGACTTCCTTTACATCTACCCATATCTTCCACATGCAAATGTAATTCCACCCTTTCAATATGAAGTTTTAGATACCAAAATAGATCAACTCATCACAATCATCTGCTCATTCCTAAAAGAAATAGGGAAGTCTTCCCCACAAGATATGCAATCTAATATATAACAGTTATTGGTTAATATGCATGTAACAAAATCTAATAAAAAACTAGCATAAGAGGAAAAAGAAAAATAGGAAGTTGTAAAACAAGAATCAACACCTAAGGAAGTATGGAAAATTAGGGGGAAACATGTACAATTTGAAGAACACCAAACATAAGGGACGTAGGCATATAAAAATGACAAAATCATAGGACCCAAAGGTAGCGGGTTTGTTCACTTGAAAAATAATGAACACATACTACACTGAAAAAATAGGACATGTCATCCAATATGAATAAAAATAAAAATAAAAGGTCAAAATCCCACATAACAAAATTAGATCAGATTTAGGAAGAATCACCCATTGACATCTCAGATATAGATATGGAAGAAGAAGCATGGCCAAACATGGTAGAAGAAACATAGACAATCATAGAGAGTGGAGAATAAAAAGAAACCTCAGAAAAATCCTTGACCATTAGATTGGACAAGGCACAATAAGAAGCCATAAAAACAGTGATAAAATTAAAACATTTAGAAGAAATAAATAAGAGAAAATAAGAAGAAAAGAAACAAAAAGAGAAAAAATAAAAAAAATTAAATTAAATTAAAAAAATAAGCAGCAAAGAAGAGGGAAAAATAAGAGGAAGAAGAGGTTGATGCAAAACAAAAGACAGATTGAAAAAAAGGCTCAAGCAAATTCCCTTGCTAAATAAAAAGTAGCTAAGTTATTAGTGACATAGGAAAATAAAGAAAAATAAGAGGGGTAAAAAGGAAAATGAATAAAAATAGAAGGAAGATAAAGAGAAAAATGAGATGATAGAAAAGGAGAAATAAGAGAGAGAAGAGAAGAAGAAGAAAAAGAAAGAATATAAGGAGAAAAAAGAGGGAAAACGAGAAGGGAAAAATAGAGAAAAAATAGAAGGAAGAGAAGGATAAGGAAAAGAAGGACAAAAAATATAAGGTAAAAGAATAAATTAAAAATAAGAAGGCAAAAGAGGACGCCACCCTTTAAGCAAACAAATAGAAAAATAAAAAATCAGTAACAGAAGCAACCCAAAAAGCCGAGGAGGATAAAAAGAAGGCAGTGGCTAAGGAATCTACCAAACAGGTAGAAGAAGCACAAAAGAAACCACAAAAGAAGCCACTAAAAAAAAGTTATTCAAACTCAAACATGACCACCACCCATTCATAATAAACTAATTTTTACTCCACCTTCCATCTTCACTCAATAAATGATCACCACTTATACCTCTCAATCCACTCCATCTACACTAAGTCTTCCACCCTAATATTTTCTCACTCAAATCAAAGCCATTCAGCCTAGTGATAAAAAATCAACACCATCCTTCTTGATCGAACTCTAACTAAATAAAATCCATAGGAACAAATATAAATTTGCACACATTAACCACTTGTCTGAAATAGAACTTGGGAAATATATTACAAGAAAGTGCACAATATGATTGGATGTAGAGATTTAAAGTGTTAAAATAAACACTATAATAAAGCCACTAAAAAGAAAGTTATTCAAACTCAACCACCACCACCCATTCATAAGAAACTAATTTTTAATCCACCTTCCATTTTCACTCAACAAATGATCACCACTTATACCTCTCAATCCACTCCATCTACACTAAGTCTTCACCCTAATATTTTCTCACTCAAATCAAAGCCATTTGGCCTAGTGCTAAAAAATCAACACCATCCTTCTTGATTGAAATCTAACTGAAGAAAATCTATAAGAATAAATATAAATTTGCACACATTAACCACTTGTTTGAAGTAGAACTCGGGAAATATATTATAGAAAATTACACAATATGATTGGATGTAAAGATTCAAAGTGTTAGAATAAACACTACAATATGCCATCTAGGAGATGAAAAAGGTTACGCCATAATTTGAATCAGATCAAAATTTACCTATCACACAATGATTCATAAAAGCATTGCACAATTTGATAAAATATCAATTTGTCTTAAAGGTAGAGAGATAAAACATCAAGGAATTTGCCATAGAAGAGTTCAAATATGAATAAAATGTAAATCCATTATATGAGAACATCCAACACCATAACATATTGAAAATATATATTTCTTCTTTGAATAAAATAATATCAGATGCTGATACATATTTCACTTTCACACTTGGATGGACGATGGTAATAATAAAGGTAAAAAAAACCTTACATAGCTTCAAAAAAGAGATAATCCAAGCAACATCCCAGTATGATATTTCCATGGATTCGATAGGCACCCAAAGGATGTATATTTTAGAACTTGGCAAGAATTTTTGAGAACAACATAAATAAATAGCACAACTAATCATAGAACTTGAATAATCAAGTGTAATAATCAATTGCTTCATGCGTAAACTTGATAAAGTGACAAGGGAAATTGGGAATTATTTTGATATTATTGCTAACCATGTTGTCCCCGATGATATAATCAAATTGATATATATATATATATATATATATATATATATATATATATATATATATATATATATATATATTTGAATCTAAAATCCCAACAAACCAGTAGTTATCTCATAGAGTGGAAAACATTCAAGACCAAGCTCGTCAATAAACATACACATTTTATGGGATTATTTATTTTGGGTTGTCTTGAGGATTGGACAAAGGATTAAGTATGGGGATGATGTTGTCAATATTATGCAGGTAAATAAGTTAATAACCAATAACTCGTAGAAGTTAATGGTTATGCCACGACACAATATATAATTCATGGCATCCTACAGAACTATGCATAAAAAAGACAAACATAAAAGATGTGACTATTGGAACATATCATTGTATCTATATTTAGTAAAATAGATAGAGAAAATTCTATCTGATGTTATCTACTATTGTAATATGAGATATCTATCTTGAGCACTAAGTTCTAAGATAACTTATGTAACCACTTTGAATATATTAATGAAGAATACATTTGAAATTATGAATTCGTATAAAAGTCATAAGTGTTTAATGTTATATTATGCTTAACAATACATGCTTAATCAATCTAACATGATATTTTCTCTAGATGTTAGCATAGTTTGAAACAATGAACTATGAGTTCACGATTTGACTTTGTTTTCATGTCAACATTTAGAATAGACATGTTCCCATTCTACATAAGATATTAAGAATATTATTGATTAATCCCATTTTATATAAGAAAAATATATTTTACATGTATATTGGGTAGTTTCCCATTCTAAATGACATCAAGATAAGAATATTGACCTCTTACAAAGAATCCAATATTATTATCTTGTGTAGAATGGGAACATGCCCATTATTTTCTTATGTGAAATGGGCTTAATCAATAATATTGATATATTATTAATATCTTGTTCAAAATGAGCATGTATATATTTATAAAAGATATTAAGAATATTATCAATTAATCCCACTCTATACAAGACAAAAATATTTGGCATGTAGATTAGACAGTTTCCCATTCAACTTGACATCAAGATAAGAATATTGGCATCTTAAAAAGAAGCCATTATTATTATTATCTTATGTAGAATGAACACATTCCCATTTTTATCCAGTGTGAAATGATCTTAATTGATGATGTTATTAATATGTTGCTTAGAATGGGCATGTGCCCATTCTACATAAGACAAATATTTTTGACATGTATATTAGACAAATTCCTATTCTACATGACATAAAGATAAGAATATTGACCTCTTACAACAAAGCCAATATATTCAAAGGATGTGCCCATTATACACAAGATATTAATAATATTATCAAATTAATCTCATTCTACACAAGACACAGATTTTTGACATGTATATTAGACAACTTCCTATTCTACATGACATAAAGATAAGAATATTGGCCTGTTACAACAAAGCCAATATATTCAAAGGGTTTTGAAGTTTGGGAAAATTATTTAGATTTTTATTTTTTAGGATAAAATCTATATACTAGGGGAAATTTTGATAGAGAGGAAGAGAGCATTTAGTAATTTAATGTGACCCTTTTTTTGTCATAAAAGCATTGTCATCTTAGACATTTACTATGTGGCACATTATGTATATCTTTGATAGAGATTGGAGGATTCTACCCCTCATTGTCTCCTAGTCTATAAATAATTTCTTTTGAGAGGCCTATTGTGACCAACACACCCAATTTTCAAAATTTTAAACAGGGAAAAATTATTGGTTTGAAAAATTTCAGCATTAATTAATTCAAAGGTTCGGTTTACTTATATGGACTAATTGAGCTGATTATATTTTGTAATTTTTTTTGGTTTTGTCAATTTTAAGGTCATCTTTGAGATGATAAGTGTCACCTTCTATTCTAACTATCAAAGACTATTAATGTTTATCCACTTTAGAAAAGTTAATGAGAGGACCAAGTGAATCAATAATATCACTCCACATGTTTTCATCTCCACTCATTGCAAGTCTTCGGTGAAATTCTAAGTTATGAAAAAAATAGCAACCAATAGATTTAGAGATATTGATCCATGTGTATTTGTCAAAACCCATCATAAGTCTTCGATAAAAATCTAAGTAATGGAAATCTAGAAACTAACTTAGCAAGATCATGCAACATGTCAACATGTTGTTACATCATGACATTTTTTTACATTTTTATAATTCACTAAGGTCTAATACTAGTCGACCAAGTGAGAATTATCCACGTGTTGACATATCACTCTATTACATGCATCAAGAAGGAAATTCAATTCATAAAACCAAGTCACTAAGTGACTCAATGATATGATGCCACATGTTAACATCTCGCTACATAGAGGTCAATATGAAAATATGATAAAATTCAAAGTCCTGACCGAGCAATGAAGTGATACCATGCCATGGGTCAGGATACGTGTCTTAACTAATTTATTTGTGTAAATAAAAGTTGTAAAAAGTAGCTAATTAATGATATTCTAACACTTGTATAGGTGTACAAGCATATTAAATCTTATAGGCATGATTAAGCCCCAGAAAGTATTGATAAATTAACATATGTCAAGTAAGCCCATGAAAAATGATGTCATAAACATCAAATTCAAAATGGAATGGATTGGTGACATAGACTATTGCTCTATAATAAATTCTCATGCATGAAAAATTCAAGAAATTAATTCTCAACATGGAGAATTTGAGCAATGAATTTGCATGCTAATGATATATGATATCTTCCAAGTCAATTTGAACTACATTTTCCCAATTCATGAATGGTAGACTACTAACCAAAGTTCAATGTCACATCCAAATTTATCTCTAAGCTAAATAACATGTTTTTTCCATAGAGTATCATGGTTGATTAGTTGATTAAGATTTATGTCATATGTTGATTATGGGATAGTTATGTGTTACATAATTTACATGATTTATTTGCTATGAGTTAGCGTTAATTTTTTATTTTGTACATTATGATCATGTTTGTTAATTATACAACATTATTTTATGGATATAATAATGTTTCAAGCTTACTATCTTCATTTTTTTGAGGTGGATGCATGATAGATTCATCCCTCAGAGTGTGACAAAGGGAGAGCACCATCAAAGAGGGTGGTTTGGATGGAGATGTTGGGGGACGACAAAGAGCAAATCTAAAAAACCTTGCACATACCATAGTAGTATTTCATGTTGTGTTATTAATTATTTAAGTAGATAGTTGTGGTATGCTTTGTTTTTTGTTTGAATGATTGGTGTGATATTTTGTGTTCTTAGATCATTTTATGTGATTACATGATTTCACCAATCTAGTCACTTTTGATGATCATGTTTATTTGTTTGAGTGATTTCACTAACTTTGTGGTCGTATATAACTTATATTGTATGACATAATTTCTTAGTTGAATGAGTGAATTTGTATATATTTTTATGTACCTCACTACCTTATCAGGTATAGTTGTGTAGTATAACGATATGATGTTATGTATGCATTGCTATAATAAGTATAGATGGATTCCATTGTTGTTATTTGATCTATAGGATTAAGGTAATAATAATTAAAATATTACTATAATAATATGTGTATATCCTAATGTCAAAAGATAGTGATAGCATTATTTGAAAATGTCATTGCATTTAATTTAGTTTTGACCAAAGGTTAAATATTTATAATATATATTAGACATTGATTATATTGTTAAATGATTTAGGGAAATCATTGTATTAGCATAATGTTTATTTGTGGATGACTTGGTAACATTAAATAATAGTATTTTAATAGATATTTGTATTAAACATGTTATATAGTCAATATGTTAAATGAGTAGTTGATAGTCAACATTGCATGGAAATATAATGATTATTGACTAGTAGATATTCAACATTGCATGGATTAAATTTTGGTTATTATGATTTGTTGTTTAGTCAATTTTGTGAAGTCAATTATTAGAATTATGTTAAGTCAATGGCATGCATATTTTATAAAATATATAAAATGATTATTTTATTGAATCATTATAAGTTTAGAGATGATTAGGGTTTCTAATCACTCATTGACTCTAGGTTAACCATCATTTTACAAAAATCATGATGAAGTTTGGTTGTTGGTTGTATTGTGGTGGATTGTAGCATAGTGATAATTTTTTTGAGATATTTTTGCATGCATATTTTCAATCAATTGAGTCGGTTGCTAATGGAGGAGAAGGTGGTGGAAAGTAATAGGATGGAGAAGAATTAAAAAAAGGGGAGAAGGTTGGGAGCCACAATACAACACATGACATACATAGGATAGTAAACAGAAAGAGAAGAAGGAAAAATTTTGAGTGAAGGAAGAAAGAGTATATATGACTTTCTTGGCATAATTATCAGGTCAGTTTTGTATTTAAATTTATTGTGTAATGATTGAAGGATTTTGAATGGAAATGGTTACTAAGTTTTCATTTGTTTGAAATGTTATGACAAGTTTTACAAGGGGTGTATGCAGGGCCGTGTGGAAGGCTTGACCTCCAAATAACCCTACATCCAACACAGGATACCCTGAGGAATTGGGTAGGGATGTAGGAATTTCCATGGTTATTTTAACTTTAATTAAGCTTTGTCTTAAACTCATTTCCAATTCAAAAATATCTATTACACTATGGGAATGGTTATTTCTTGATGGGTATGTATGATTTGGCTCGAGCTAGTTTGTTATTGAACCAACTATGATATATATTCATTAAGGTATTTAAAAATAAATATGATTAAAATTTGGGTTATATAAGGGCTCGACGGTGTATAAACCTATTTATATTTTGGGTTTAGATGAATGGGTTCTTTATACAAAATGGACTGTGTAGATGTACACACAAACACACACACACACATGTATATACTTGGATTGAACTGATTATATATATATATATATATATATAATTAGTTCAATCCAAGTATATACATGTGTGTGTGTGTGTGTGTGTGTGTGTGTATATATATATATAACCCAATGCTTTCAAAGGAAACTACTTGATTTAAAAATAACCAGCTGTCGAATACCATATAGATGAATTTGAAGTTTGGTTTTGAATGGATTTATGTTACTTTGTTTTTCAAAAGATTTTTTCTCATTTTAAACCAAGATTATAGTAGACTCTATTGTGAATTGTAACATCCCCACTAGGATTTACTAGAATAGCATATATTTTTTAATTTAATTCCACATATTCAACATTAAAATTCACCATGAGAATCTAATTAGTGATCCTAAATTTAAGATACTAAATATGTTAATCATAAATAGGTATATAATAATTTATCTAGTTACTGATCACAATGATAAAAAATAAGCAAAATAAGTGCAAAGTTGTTTTACACATTTAACTGCATAATTTCCAAAAAGGTAATCACATAATTTTAGTCATTGCTATTGTAATACTACAATCACTATTGTTTATGTATATATGTATAAATATTATAATTTTATCAAGAAAAATGTCACAATAATAAATACAATATAATATATAAGGCTCCATAAAGTATGAGTCATAATGAACTCTGATATCCTATGGTAATCTCAATTGTAGTCTCTAATGAAGTATTGTTGTGAGGAGGAAGAGCATCATCTGAGCACTTTTACACACCAACCATGGACCATCGATCCTCTACAAAATCTCCCAACTAGGGAATGGCCCTCCCTTCATGGATGGGTAGATAGTGACGGTACAGGAATCTAGAGAGACAAGCTAGTGACCATATGCAATAAGATATCCAATACATGATGTGTACCATAAAGAAAATACATTCTAACATGATATCACATATGCATGCAAATCAATCATATGAAATGACAATGTTTAACTAAACATTACTTTGGCCAAAGTTTTCAAATAGTTATTTATCTTAAGGATTAGTCAAAATATATACACACAAATCGATTGAATTACTTTCATCTTGCATTGATAATGTTAGATAAGTTAATGAAGTCCGTCTCACTGCTTAGTGCCATCAATACAAGATTTTTTTAATTTTAAACGTAACCAATAGATTCAATCATATTACTTCCTAACAACAAGCATAAAACATGCTACGTAAGGAAATAATCAAAGTACATGTATTTAGTCCATTAAATGTATGCAATGAATCTCAACTATATTATTTAATACATAAATAATAAACATAAACAAGTACAACTTATACCAACAAGGTATATTTTACACTTAGACTGCGTGTTTCTAAATTTTAGAAGTAACTCAATGTAGAACCATATATGACAAGCCACTTTTATGATAATTTATTTCCATAGACATACTTCAGAAATTACAACTGACCAGTCATAATTAATTTCAAGGCTCATAATAAATAATAATCAAACTTTCTTATTATTTTTTATACTTTTATTGAGTTGTATGCTTATAGATATGGTATGCCACATCACGACTTTAACTAAATTAACAGTCAAAGCTATATACCATATTTACAAGCATAATTTTAACACATATAAATATATGTGTATATGTACTTATTTATTTCATACAAATATACACCATATATATGTACATGTATATATCAAATTCATACAAAACATATACTATTTGCAGGTATCTGCCCACATTAAAATTATGTATTGTTATAAACTAATGGTGAATCTATTATGCTCAAAGTATTTGACTTCTAAACTCTCAGAGTATAATGTATACACTATTATGCATTCTAATATATATATTTTATTTTGGAACTTCATATAGTCCAAACAATCAATTCAAAAACCAAATTTGGAAATTATATAATGAAAACAAATATATAAAAATCATATACACGAACCCTGTTCTCATTTCCATTATACTAACTTGTAGTTTGAAATCCATTAATCAATAGAAATCTATGCAAGTTTGTTTTCTTTCATTCTCCCACGATATGGGTTCAAAATAGATACAATGTTTACATAGTATTTTTCACATAAGCCTCTAAACTAATTGTCAAACTTAGAATTAAAATAACTAATAATCAACAAATCCAACACACAACCAATATAACAATTTCCTTTGAATAAACTAAGCACAATCAACCTTATAAATTCATGACCAAATTTTAAGGTTCGAACTTGCCAACTAAATTTATAAACAAATTTGAATACACTAAGGAGTTCTAAAATACATTATTGGTTATCCACAACAGAAAGGTTTGAACCAATTACTAACCCACATAAACATTATAGAATCGTATATAACGATTTTATGCATGTGTATGTCTAAATAAAATCCACAATACAAATATCCATCTCAACTAATATTTCAATGATGGAAAATATATTTCCTACACACTAAATGGGTGTACAATCTCCTCATAAAAAGTATTCCATTTACATGAAACTAGTAGGTTATAAGAAATATAGCTACACAGAATTTTCCTTATAACATCACAAACCATCATCCACTCCATTCTTAAAAAAAATTAAACAAACCTATAATTTATATCATGGGTAAATCAAAATCATATTATTAAACTGTTATATATATAAGATCTTAATATTTATAAAATATAATCACAAATTAGTTATATTTATAAACTTACGGTTTTGGTGTATTCCCATACTATATCGAAACTTAAATTTTTGACATTAATGTACACAATCTGTCACTTATAAGCTTAAGGGTTTTTATAAAAAAACAAAACATAGATAATACTATATATATTATAAACCCAACTATAGTGCTCATGCTTCCATGGCTTGAGCTTATAGTGAACACACTAATTAAAATCTTATCCCACCATGTTAATTTACACATGGTCTTACTCCACAACCTTAAGGAATTTAGAGATATAGTTTTAGTTATATGTATGGCTAATCCGTCCACAGGGCTAAATTTGTATCTTATTAAAATATATTTAGCAAGGCATTTAAAAAAGACCCTAATAATACATATGCACAGAATTTACTATATTCTACATAACCAAATAATAGAATTTCACTACCAACCTTGAAATAGCTTCCAATTTTGTAATTTCTTGAACCAAAATGTCTCTTCTTTCCTTCTTTCTACTTACTCCTTCTCCACGTCATGTTGTACCCTTATCTCTACATCCTTCTTATCATTATTTATTCATCAACCTCTCTCATACATTCAATGCATGCAACTTTAACAACAAACTCATAGTTTGCCTTACTTCCCATCATACTAAACCCCCATTATCTGCAAAACTATTTACTAATCCAAGTTAACTCGAAAGTCCTAATTCTCTCAAATGTTCCCAAAACCATTTAATCATTATTTTAATCCTTTTATTATTGCATGGTCCTTTGATCGAACATGCCTATGTTTCAACTTCACAAAGTCCACTTATAAAATCATTACAAATGATTGTCGAAAACCCATAAGTATATCAAACCAAATAAATCACAAACTCTTATACTAATGCCAATGTATTTGACCCCATTAGTTAAGGTTAGTTCATAGGATATCTTAGGTATTCATTAAATAAACTTAGTAAGGATCAACATTATCTTGACTTTGAATAGAAAAGTGACTAGTGTAATTTTAATAACAAGCTTTTGACTGCAATAGTAAATCAAATAACTATTATACCAACATCAAACACTATGATATTATAAAAATGTAATTTTTTTGTCATTACCACTATATAGACTATCCCAAATGTCTTTAACTATCTTTTCTATATCAAGGCATTAAGTTGAAATAATGATATTTACCAAATATCATAATAACCAGCTAATGTATACAACATTTTAAAGACACTCCAGTTAGTCTATAAGTAGTAATAAGTAAATACTAAACATACAGATTTAATTTTTCATTAAAACAATATCATCCATAATCATGAATACAATAACATGACATGATAAAAAACAACATTATGCACTCAATCTATGTATTACAACTATTATGCAATCATAAAATTAGATCCTCAGAAGCATTAAATTGAAACTAGATCACAACTAACACACATAATCAATGATCTAAACACAAATAATGCAAAATACATAATATAACTAATAATTCAAGCAATGCATATAAAAAATGATAATTATCATGGTGTGTGTGTGGGTTTCTACTTGTTCCTTTGTCATTCCCTAACACCTCCATCTATGCCATCCTCTCAAATGATGTTGTCCCTCTGTCATGCTCTGAGGGATGGATCTATCCTACATCCAACTCATAACAAGAAGGTAGTTAACCCATAATATCATGATATATATCAATAAAAGACTACTTTAAAAATTAAAAACATGATCACAATGTAAAGAATATACAAATACATCTAACTCATAGCAGTTTTAATCATGTAATCTAAGCAACATACAACTTTCCCATAAATGGATTATAACTTCTAGCTTAATTAAATAGTATTTAATCAATTTAACAACCAAATAATCCATATATAATCAAATAAATTAGTTTAGAGAGAAATCAAGACGTGACAATATTTCCTCCTAAAGTTGGTCATCATCTAGATAACACTTATTCAAACACTAGCTCTAAATTTAAAACATTATTTAGTATAAAAATAACATAGTATGAAGTAAAAAATCAAACAAATAAATGTGGAAATAGTCTATAGAACTCATCATAATCCTCCCAAGTGGTGCTATCCTTATAGTATTGGTCTCATAGGACCCTGCACTATGATACTTCTCTATTACACAAATAGAATTTGCGAGTGACAATTACTCTGATTGGTTCTACCATGACCACCTCAGGATCTAGAACCTAAAAAGTATTCCAATCCAACACATTTGAAGGATTAGCTATATACTTTTTAAGATAAGACACATGGAAGACATTATGAAATAGAGCTAGGGCTGGTGGTAATGCAAGCTTATACACTATAGGGTTGACCACTTCCAAAACTTCAAAGGGTCTCACATATCTTAGTGAAAGTTTCGCTAACTTCCCAAATTTAATCGAGCTTATCTGAGGATTAACTCATAGAAACACTTTATCACCTACTAAAAATTGCCTAGACGTTGTCTTCAAATCAACATAAATATTTTATCTATCAGTGACCTCAACCAATCTCTGCCTAATTATTATTTCTTACTCTTTCATTTTTGAAAGCATCTTAGGTCCAAAGGCTACCCTATCTTCTAACTTATCCCAACTAATTAGTGTTTTACACCTTCTTCCATACAATGCTTAAAATGGTTCCATCTTCAAAGTTGATTGGTATGAGTTATTGTAAGATAACTCAACCAATGGAATGTACTCCTCCTAATTGTATTACTAATCCATGTAATACATATGAAGGAGGTCATCTAAAAATTGATTAACTCACTTAGTCTAACCATCAGTCTTTGGGTGGTATGTGGTGAAGTTTAGTTACATACCCAGCGTTGAATTCAAAGTCAACTAAAGCCTAGAAGTCATCCTTGAATCATGATCCAAAATGATCTTCTCTTGAAATACATATAACTAATATACTTCCTTTACAAATCTCTTCACAAGAGTAGGTGCATCATTAGTCAAATTGCCTAGTATAAAATGACCTACCTTGGTTTGTTTGTCAACTACTACCAAGATCATGGCATGCATGTTCTATGACAATGGTAAACCCGAAAAAAAGTCCATACTAATCACCTACCAATTTTGTTCTGGTTTGTCATCTGGATACAACAATCCAGTTAGATGCACATGTTCAACTTTCACACGTTGACACTCTAGATAATAACACATAAAGTTAGTTGCATATTTTTTTATTCCTTTCTACAAATAGAGTGGTCTAAGCTTAGCCATGATTTTGGTTACTATTAGATGACCTGAATATGGGGCATTGTGCAATTATTTTAGCATTGTGCTCCTCAAATTCTCTTTATCTAGTACATACATCCTTCCATTATACTATAAAAGACCATCATTTTCTATTCTAAATCCTTTATATTTAGGATTTTGAGTATTCTTAGAAAACACTTTCTTGACCTGATCATAGAATTCATCTCCTAACAATAATTCTATCACTTGTGTAGACATCCGATTCCTATCACTATTGTGCTACAATTGTCAATCTAAGCAATATCCTACATCAATGCACAATATAGGCCAAAATTACTAAAACATTTAAAATTGTCATGTACAAGTGTTGATTTAGGCTAATGTATCCCTAAATGGGGTAATGTATTTTATTTGATTGTTATCTTTTCTTAAATCTTTTCAAGTCAAATTATGACCACGTAAAATGACACTCTTGACCACTGAATTCTTCAAATTCAGCAACACATATCACGTGCATGTGTTATTTCACATCCATAATACCCTAATTGGGGTATTATTTTATATGCAACTGACACCTTCTTTTGATTATACTCCAGTCAAATTATGACTTAGTAAAATGACATTTTTTACTAAGTTGATTAAGCGTGCAACAAATTTCCACTTAAACAAATTAAACCAAATCAAAAGCCTAAGTGAAAATTCCATGAAAGTTGTTGAATAGTTATTTATTGTAAATTCATTATTTAATTCTAAATCATCCCATGAAATCATCAATGGGGTGACATCCATAGGTCATCAATCGAATAGATATCAGGATTAAGCCCTCCAATGCCTCATCAATGCCCCATTTTTCTAAATATTAACGAACATATTTATGGCTTGTCCCTATAAAATTGAATTAATCCATGGCCACACATATTGATCTCAAGATGGATGGTCATGGTTGATTTTGAACAATCTTGAAAAGCTATAAATGAGAGGGCCAAGACCATCATTTTTAATATTTAGATATACAAACTTAATATGTAGAAACTGCTATAGAAAATCTTCACTTATTTACACAAATTGACAAATCTTGTGAGACTAAACCATTGGTGCACTAAGAAATGATGGAAGAGCATGTTACTCTTCATTGGCATAGACTTAGAGCATCAAATCTGGGGAAAATCATGCTTTTTGGCCACTCTTAGAAGGAGGGATGTTATTTGGAAGGTTTGATGGTATTCATTTCTTAAATAACTCTTAGAATTTACCAAAAACACCCCTTGAGGGAGTAAGCTTGATGTTTTAGTATATATATGCTTCTTTATAGATGTTTTCTTGACTAATGCATTTACTAACACATCTCATAAATCTTACTCTACATTTTGGCATGCTCGATGGGACTCACACCTCACACAAGTCTTTCTACCTTCTAATTTGAATTCAGACCCTCTTTGGAGGTTATTTTTTTATCTAAGAGGATCCACATTCACTCTAAAATAGAAGTCATCAAATTGTAGATTGATCGATGACATAACATAGAGCTCATCAAGATATTTTTGATGCAACTTGAATGGGTAAATTTTGAGCCCATATGTACAAGGTATCGCACATTGAAGTTTCTAGATCAATAGGCAAAAAGGTGACATAGGATGATGTGGCATAATTATAGCTTGATAAATGGACCAATCATATTGCAACACGTGGTAATGAGTTTATGTAGGAAAAATATTAGTTTCTATATTTCATCTTTGATAGGCATACGTAGATGATGTAAAAAAAAGGGGGTTGACTATGGGGACTGTGGCTGGTGGAGTCTGCTTTTGTCTTGAAAGGAGACCCTACTGTCGATATAGCTATGGAGCATCTAGTTGGACGTCAACAAGTGTCAAATTTAGAGTCATCCATGTAGTGGGTCCTCAAACCACCATATGGCTTTCCACCTCTATATTTTCCATAGTCAAATTTTATTAATAGTCACCTAGTGACTACAATTGTCACTTAATTATTTACTCAATGCCAACTCGAGCCCATAGCCAAGATGAATATCAAGTTGAGTTTTGAGTTGGGGAAGATAAGAACTAAACTTGAGTCAATGTTTCAAATTATGTCAAATTCAAGAACCTTCCAACATCCACCTCAAGTTCTGAGAATATATGCCAAAGTTAGCATGATGGATGTGTTCACCATGAAACTCGAGCATGTCCAAGCTATCATAGTCGTATTTAGAATGGTAAAGACCAAGGACAACATGGAACCCAATCACCATGATAGTCAAGCACGCTTCCCACCAAATACATCATATAAATCATCATCAAGTCACCATGCCAAGATTGGTGAGAGGGAATAACAAAAGAGGTGATAGGTGGCCTAAGCCACAAACCCATCATGGAGATAAGGCTATTTAAAGCCTTTCTTACATTATCACCCCATGAATGTGGGATTTTGATATGCATAAAAACAAATGCAATACCATGGGACTTGAACCTTGACCACTATAATAAAAGGATAACCATTTAACCACTATGCCCATCCATGAAAATACTATATAAATCATCGTGATATTGTATTTAAACACAAGTTCTTAGCCAAGTAGCTAAGGCATAAGGACTAGTTTGCATGTTTATTCAGTTTTGAGGTACCTAGAGGCATTTCTAAACTTTAGAGTGAACTAGAGATTTATTCTAGAATCTGAGTTGGTTCCAACCATATGTTGAATGTCTAGATTTGAGGTTATTTGATGTAATTTTTAATGCCTCAAAGTTAATAATAGAGCAGACTGTGTATAGGCCATAATAGACTAGTTTGGAAAATCCCAAGTTTTGAGGGGCTTGGAGAAAATTTCAACTCTTGATGTAAACTAGATAAATGTCCTATACTTTGAGATGATTTCAATGGTATATTTAAAGACTTGTGATTATTTAATTAAATCCATTTTTTAAGTCTATTTTTGAGACTTTTGGCTAAAATCCACGAGATTGTGAGATTGCATTGACGATAGGAAGGTGGATGGTCTGTTCGTGTATGCCGAGGATTTTTAAAGGTGTTTTGACAAATTGTATGCAGTCTTAGAGTGTCCATTTTATAATTGTGAAGGTTGGCCATATACTCACTTTTTAGGGAAATGGATCGATTCATTCTTTAAGTGAAGTTAGGGATGTAGGCATTACCGAACTCCGTTATCATGTGCTTATCATGAGTTGATTCTATTTGTGCATTCTTTTTTCCAAATTTTGATTAATCATGTTTATTAATATACATTGAATGAAAAAATAGATAAATACAATAAAAGGTCAAATTTAGTTTTTGTTTCCTTGAATGTTTTGAGAAATTATGTAATTTGAAGAAAGGATCCAAGGTAAACACTTTTACGCACTAAATCAGTGTAGAGTTTACAGATCATGTTGGTATAAGAGTAATTAGTATATTGGGATAACATCTGATTGTGTGGATTTGATATCAATTTGATTTCTAGTATTATTGTATACATATGGCCTTATTAATATTCCATTTGTAGTGTGCAGTTTATGGAATTAGGTTGCTTGTAGGGAACATGAAGCCATGGGCAAAGCTTTGAAAAAATAAAGGCTTGATGAGCTTCAAGTGATTAACTGACAGATCTAGGAAGAGAATGATTTTTTGAGAGATCAATTTTACTCCTTGGATGAGGAGATTTCCCATTTGAAAACTGAGTTGCAAGCCAAGGATAAGCTCTTAGCACAAATGCAAAGTGAAGAAAGACATAGTCCTTTTACTATAGATGTAGATACTATGATAGATGATTGCATTGTAAATTGTTCATCATGTAGTAATGTTGTCCCTTCAATGTCAGATGTTTTAGATATTGATTTTTGTAGTTTTGAAAAACACACTAAGGGCATTGGATCTAAACTGTTAATGAAAATGGGATTCGATGGAGGGGGCCTTGGTAAGAATGGCCAAGGAATTGCTAACCCAATACATGTAGAGCATAGATCTCACCATGCAGGATTGGGTTACGCTAGTGAGAAAGTGGATGTTGGAGAAAGTTCTTCCATTGCTGAAAGAGGACAAGCTTCTAACAACCAAGATTCAAGGCCACTAGTAGATCAGAATTCCTCCCTACAAAAGAATGATGAGCAGTGTAAGAAATCAAGTAAAAGAGGTATTAAAATTCCACCTCCTCAATCTTACACTAGAAAAGGCACCAATACGAATGTAAATTCTAAAACTTTTGATCCATTTCTACCATTTATGAATTTTGGTTTTGATATTCAGAAGATGTTGCATTCTTTTCCTTGTACATTTTGTAGATTGAATAACTTTTGTGCTGCATATTTTTGGAAAAGATAAGCTTTATTGAAGCAACTTGTAGGTGCTAAAAACCAATATCATAGCTCATAGGTGAGAAATGGAAAATGGGTAACCTCTCCCACATAGAGGAACTATTACACTCATGGTCATGTGAGTGGACATTAGGTTGAGAAGTGTTGGAAACTTCAACCATCCCACCATCCTTGTAATGGTAAGAAGAAGATGGTTTATAAACCTGTTGATAAGGTAATTAATGAAGTTTTTTTTCAGTCAACCCATGCAGATGTAAATCAATCCACTAAAGAAATTAAACACCCTAAATAGGAGATTCTGATTAAAAGGGTTAATAAATAGTTTCTTAATTTCATGTTGTCATGAGTAGTGGATTGTTAATGCATTTATGTTACAAAGCAAATTTTGGGATTCCTTTTTGTATGTTGACAAAGGACATTTACTCATGCTTTAATATATGAATTTTGGAGTTACTATAGTGGGAACACTTTGAGACAGGTTTATCCTGCAAAGTTTTTAATTCTCACATTTATGTTTTGGAAAGCTCTATTTTTGGAATCTCCAGTATTAGCTTTATGAGTTTCCTGTCAAATTATTAAAGAATTTAACTCATTGATCAACTTTCAAGATTTGATAGTAGTTTCATAGGTTAATGGTAGGATTCAGATTTACTACAATACTTGTTTCAAAATAATTGCTATTTTGGAATGCATATATTTATGGCATGTGTGTGATTGGATATATTGATAAGACCCATTGGGGCCATATATTGCAACACAGTCACAACCAATATTGTATTTTGTTTACATTGACAAACTTGTCTTATAGCTACATTGGTGATTATTTTAGTGTTTCGTAGTTCATCAATTATAGGATGTGATAATGGGCAGATAGATTGATATATTGTGACCTTATTGACAATTGTAGGATTCAACATAACTCATGCCTTGTTTTAGGCCTTTTAAAGTTTTGAGTTATGAATCATACTTTGCCACTATTATCTATGATTGGGTTCTATACTTGATATGTTGTAGAAGACCATTTAGCGGCATCAGAGGAGATCACTAGACTTATCTATATAGTGGCTCTTGCGAAGCCGTGTAGTGGAAAAAGTCATTGCATCCTTAGTTCTGTGAAGAGGTTATTAATGGATGTGCAATAATAGAAGAATTATGGAAGATGTGATCAATCAGTTGTTCCAAGCATTATAGGTGTAGTTGTGGAACCTAAGTAGACTAATAAAAAGACCCATCATAATTCTTCAAAACTGACTGGCATTTCAAAGGATCAAGTTGGATACTAACTTTTGGTGGACCAAAAGCCCTCTTAGTAGGGAGGATTGATCTAGGAGGATCCACATTCACTATGAAATAGAAGTCATCAAATTGTAGATTGATCGATGGCACACCATAGAGCTCATTGAGAGATTTTTGATGAAATTTGAATGGGTCAATTTTGAGCCTGTATGTGCAAGATATCTTGCATTGAATTTTCCAGATCAACAGGGCAAATAGGTGACACAGGATGACGTGGCATAATCCTAACCCGATAAATGGACCAATCACATTACAATATGTGGCAATGAGTTTGTGTAGGAAAAATATTGGTTTTTATATTTCATCTTTGATAGGCATACGTAGATGACATAAAAAAGGGGGGGGGGGCAGATACGGGGACCGTAGCTGATGGAGTCTATTTTTGTCTCAAAAGGGCACCCTGTCACTGATAGAGCTATGGAGCATCCAATTGGATATTGATAAGTGTCAAATTTGGAGTGGTCCACATGGTGGGTCCTCAAGCCACCATGTGGCTTGCCACCTCTATATTTTTCCATAGTCAAATTTTATTAATAGTCACCTGGTGCATATATTGTCACTTAATTATTTACTCAATGCCAACTTGAGCCCATCGCTGAGCTGAATACCCAGTTGAGTTCTAAGTTGGGGAAGCTAAGAACCAAGCTCAAGTCAATGTTTTAAATTATGCTAAGTTAAATAACTTTCCAAAATCCACCTTGGGTTTTGAGAATAAATGCTAAAGTTAACACAATGGACATGTTCACCATGAAACTTGAGGATGTCTAAGCTACCATAATCATATTTATAACTTTAAAGATCAAGGACAACATGGAACCCAATCACCATGACAGTCAAGCATGCTACCCATCAAATGACTCATCTAAATCACTACCAAGGCACCATGCCAAGATTGGTGAGAGAGCATAACAAAAGAGGTGATACATGGCCTAAGCCATAAACCCCATCATGGAGATAAGGCTATTTAAAGACTTTGTTACATTATCACCCCACAAATGTGGGATTTTGATATGGATAAAAGCAAATGCAATGGCGTGGGAATCAAACCTTGCCCACTATAGAAAAAGGATAAGCATTTACCCTCTATGCCCATGCATGCAAACACTATATGAAGCATGGTGATATTTTAATTAAACATAAGTTCTCAGTTGAGTAGCTAAGGCATAAGGACTAGTTTGCATGTTTCCTCGGTTTTGAGGTACCTGAAGGCATTTCTAAAATTTGAAGTGAACTAATGATTTGTTCTAGACTCCAAGCCAGTTGTAGCCATATGCTGAGTGTTTAGATTTGAGGTAATTTTATGTAATTTTTAATGCCTTAAATTGAATAATAGAGCATACTATGTATAGGCCATAATAGACCAGTTTGCAAAATCCCAAGTTTTGAGGAACTTGGAGAGATTTTTAGCTCTTTGTGTAAACTAAGGAAATGTCCTAGAATTTGAGACAATTTCAAAAATATTTTGAAATACCTATGACAATTTTATTAAATCTATTTTAAAGTCCATTTTTGAGACTTTTGGATGAAATCCACATGATTGTGAGATTGCATTGATGACAGGAAGGTGGAAGGTCCATCCATGTATGTCAGGGCTTTTTGAAGGTCTGTTGCCAAATTTTATGTAGTTTTAAAGTGTCTATTTGAAAATTATGATGGTTGGTCATGTACTCACTTTTTATGGAAATGGATCGGTTCGTACTTTAAGCAAACCCAAAAATGTAGGCATTGCCAATCCCCATTATCATGTGCTTGTCGTGAGTTGATTCTATTTGTGCATTATTTTTTTTGCATTTTAATTAATCATGTTTATTAATCTCTATTAAATTCAAAAATATCTAAATATGATAAAAGGTCAAATTCAATTTTTGTCTCCTTGAATGTTTCAATAAATTATGTAATTTGACAAAAGGATCCAAGGTAAACACTTTTGTTCACTAAATCAGTGTAGAGTTTATGGATCAGGTTTTGCACTTCTTTTTTATTTTTCTCTATTAAATTCAAAAATATGTAAATATGATAAAAGGTCAAATTCAATTTTTGTCTCCTTGAATGTTTCGATAAATTATGTAATTTGACAAAAGGATCCAAGGTAAACACTTTTGTTCACTAAATCAGTGTAGAGTTTATGGATCAGGTTTTGCACTTCTTTTATATTTTTTAGATCTTGAGGAAAATGGCAGATTCAACCTATAAAATGGTGGACTTGATTTGGAAGTCAGCAAAATCGACCTGAACATTGGAAAGAACACCTTGAGAAATGACAAAGTTGTGTCTATAAATGGCGAAGTCATTTTATCTGCTCTCTATCCATCTATGTGTCTATCAAAATCAACGAGATCACTCTGTCAATAAATGGGATTTTAATGCAAATCAGTGGGATCAAATTGTATAATGGTGAGAATACATTTTGGAATGGTAGGATCAACCTGCACAAAAAATTAAGGACTTAAAACAACAAGCTAAAAGTTTTTCTAACAATCTCACACCCTAGTTTTAGAATTTTAACACCTTATTTTTAGGATTTTAAGTCACTTAGTCTCCATTTCATAATAAATCAAAGGAAAATTTCATATCACATGTCATTTTAGTGAAATAAAATGAACTCTCACATTAATTATAAACTCACAAGAGTTTTATTTTCATGCTTGTTTGTTGAAGTGTTTTATTTTAGCAAGATGAGTGTTGTGTGTATGCTTTTTCCCCATCCCCTTTAGGGAATTCAGGTGATCAAAAATGCTCATTAGAAAGTCACAAAGGCCCTCCCCAAATTCGTATGATTTGGGTGACCCCAAAATGACCCTAAATTCTTTTCACTTATCTTTATTTTTGTGTACTTTGGCTTGTGAGCAGGAGTTCATCACCTCCTCATGGGTTATCTAGGGAAGCATTGACCTGAGAATTCATCTCCCAGCATCGTTTCAAATCCACTCCATGATGGGGTATATAAATTAAGGGTGACTCATTGGGATGCTTATTTTGAGTGGTTAAAATAAGCTCTATTAGTGGGTACTCAGCCTCGAATCGTAGGGAAAATTTGGACATCATACTACACTAAGCAGTCATTTTGAAAAGGACAAGACCTTTTCACAATAAGTTGGTTAATGTGGATCCAAATGACATGATTGCATCTCTAGTGTCATCCACACTAAGGGCCATCTAGATACATAAAAATTTAGTTTTAGATAAACCCCACTTGCTATGGACATATTATTGATGTAGGGTGAGTAGCCCAAAGTTCCATGTCACCGTACAAACTCTTGAAAAAAGAGGGGGAGTAAAAACCCTACTTTTCATGTGCTTTTAATTTTTGGATTAATAGTTAAAATCCTCTCAAAAGCACATATACAAATGGAATTCAATAGTACCATGCAACCTTATCAGTTTTAGGATTTAGGACATTACACTTAAGTGTTTTTGTCATTTTATCCTCTCCTTGAATAGTCTTTTTGAGTCTAATACTATTTTGTGTGAATTAAAAAACATGTTGATAAAACAAAAAATCTATTGTATACCATTCTATTTTAACAAAGAGGTGTTACATTGACCAAATTAAAATCACTTCTTGCCTTGTTCAAATCTTCATTTAAAACATCATGTTTATATTTTTTGAATAGTGTTTTTATGTTGTTTGTTTGAGTCTAAACTACCATCCACTTCGCCAAATCTCAAAGTCCTTCATTTTTGTCTAAATTCAAAATCTTTCCCTTCTAAGTTTTGATCCAAGGTGCTATCGATTTACCTTTCGCACTTGGATTGAATAACTTGGGTATGATTTCTTATTTGGATTTAAGTCTGTTACCTAGACTCATCATCATTTTATTCTCATTGTGGACTTAAATTATCTTGCTTTTACTCATGCTCTAAGTTCTTAGACCATTCTACATATTTTTCCATGTGGCATCGTTGTTCTACCC
Source organism: Torreya grandis (assembly GCA_037957365.1). NCBI lineage: Eukaryota > Viridiplantae > Streptophyta > Pinopsida > Cupressales > Taxaceae > Torreya > Torreya grandis. Next base: position 2,027,395 of record JARHVA010000043.1, on the reverse strand, counting down.
ATTTAGTTTTGACTTTATATTTAAGATTTTTTATGTTGATTCACATTTTGAGCTTCTTAGTTTGCATTTTTATCTTCTTGATCAAAAGACTCTCTTATAATTTTTATAGTTACAACTCACCGCAATTATATTTATCTTTTTATGTTATTGACATATTTTTTTATCTAAGTTTATTGTGCTAACCTACACTATAGGTTCCAAAATTATCTTACTCCCTTCTAATTTGAAGATTTCAACCCACCAAGGTTGAGTAAATTTGTAACCACTTTCTTCTAATTGTGTGGTACTAAGCCACTTCCTTTTATTATAGTCCCATCTTACCTTGTCTTTTGTTTTAAGAAATCCAAGTCTCCTTTTTAAACATTTGTAAACCACGTTTCATATCTTAGCAAACATAGAAAAATAATAATTTTTAAGCATGACACAAAGGTATAGTCATAGTGGGGTCTCTTATGGCCCTAGTTACAAGGAAGAGCATTATTATGAAGGACAAGAAAAATCCATTGTGTTTGAAGATATCCCAACAACCATACGGTATAAATAATATTATTATAAGCATCAAACCTTAGAAGACAAAGATGAATCCCTTTTTAGATTGATATAATTAGGTGCTAGGTTGCCACCGGATTTCCCAATAGAACATTACACACACTTGTTAAGGTAGAAAATAAAAAACAAGAATAATCTCTTGCCCGTATCAAAAAATCCAACATTGCTTCTTCTATCAAGGGAAAAGAAACACTTGTAGATTCTACTCCCAATGATCAGGATCTTGCTACCACGATCAATAAAATTAGTCAACAATATGCGGATCAGCTTATTTTAGACTTAATAGACTCTTTGGATGAAAATTCGATCAACAATAATGCTTATAAAGAGCAATAAAATGTGATAGATAAATCATAACATACCCTAGTTGAGACTACATCTATGATAGATCCTGGGAGTTCCTCTAAAAAAACAAACCTATAGATTCTTCACAACATGTTTCATTAGATACAGAGCATACATTCTTTAACCATTAAGAGACTCTTATCCCTTCACAAAACCAAGGGATGAACAACTCAACATTTATTGGGGGTATTGTACAAAAAACTTTAGCCAGTTCCTCCCAAACATCACATCCTTTGGTGAACTAACTACAGACTCCTCAAAAGCAACATTATACTTATAGCTCAAAGCGGTAGATCCCAAGAAATGTTCATCAACCACCTAGGAATCAATGATAGGCCTACTCAAATCAAGGAGTGAACTAGAACAAAATTTCTAATTTTGGGTTTTATATCCCTAAAAAAACTACATAATAGGGGCATACACCACCCCCAAAAAATTATATTCCACACACAAATGCACCAAACATACAATAATGGAATTCAATGAAAGAAATAGTATCAAGATTGGAGATGAGAAACTAAGTTAAAAAGTTTAATTTTAATGAGATATGTCCATATCCATTTGACTTAAGTATTCTACAAGTCCCCTTTCCACCTCATTTTGAGGTACCCAAATTTGATAAATACAAAGGGAAGGGTGACCTTTGAGAGAATATCCAAGCCTTTTTCATACTATGCCAAGAGGTAGCCTATAATAGTGTTTATTTACTTCACTTGTTTCCACATAGTTTGGTTGGACAAGCTTTAGATTGGATCCTCAAATTACCTAAGGGATTGATGGTAGATTGGAATGATTTATTAGAGAATTTTTTCAACCATTTCTCTTATAACATTGAGCATGAGTTAATAGTGGTTGACTTGTACAAAGCAACATTACAAGATGGAGAAATCTTCACATCATACCTGCAATGATGGAGGGCATTAGCTAGTCACTTTCAACACAACCTGCTAGATAAACAGTTGGTTGATATTTTTGCATAAAACCTACACCCTGAGGTGGCTCATAATTTATGGCTCACTTGTGCCAACACATTCGAGGTGATCATAGATAAGGGTGTATAGATTGAGAAGGTGCTCATCACCAAGGGACTTGTAAAGATTTACATAAAGGGACAAACATCTAATCAGACCCAACCACATGTTCAAGATATTACTACAAAAAAAACTAAAGGGTTTTAAAAAAATAAGAACATGATGGGAAATAAAGTTACATAATCTAGACATGTGCAAAGGGCTTTTCCATGAAGGACATTTAATATATATAGGGTATTCACAACTAATATGATTGTGTGTCCTATACCAAGGTCATTCCCTAAAGATCAACCCAAACTTTATTGGTATCGAGAAGATGAGTTTTTAATTTTCATCATGTTATCAGCCATGTCATTTACTAATGTGTTCAATTGAGGTATCTTATTGAGGACTTGATTAAAAGTGGTGAAATTGAAATAAAACACATGGAAAAAAAACTAATCAATACATGGGTATTTATAAGGACCCATTTCTTAAACATAATCAACAACCACCAAGGAATAATTAGAATCAAGCTCAAGTCCAATGCCAATAAGCACATGACCAAAATCATAATCAGGATCATAATACCCATGCCAATAACTTGGGTTACTGATCTGGGTAACACTTCAGATGACAATTCAGGTGACAATTTGGGTGATGGTTCTACCCCAATTGGTGGCAAAAATTTTAGGAGCCATAACTTTTGAAGCATAGCTCTATTTGACTCCCCATTCAAACCATTGGAGAGATAAAAATGAGGAGAATGTGATGAGATGGCATTGAGATATGATCAATGGGTTTTGACCCCTAAAACCTAATGGAAGTGCCCATAATTTTAATTTTAATAGTGCTATCTAAAAATAGAAAGTTTCTAAAAATAGTAATTTCTCAAATTTTGTGTTGTAAATCATGGAAGTCAAACCACTTCATCTCCATCAATATTGGTGACCTTCCACATCCTCATCCTACCTTCAAAGTATGTATAAAAATAGATATATCCCAAGAATGGCATATATTTTCTGTAATTTTGTGAGCAATAAAACATCTCTTCCCAAAGATAGCATTATATGATTGTGTTATTTTGTGTTATTGAATTATATTTCAACCAAAACCTCTAAGTTTTGGATCAGTTACAATAACATGCCATATGATTATAATAGCACCATGGGACATATTTTTGTAAATCATGTTACTACTATCATAATTAAAGCTCATGAGTCATGCAATGCTTCTCGAAATACTAGACTCCACATAATAGGGTCAACACCCTCTTCTTCATGTAACACTGTACTAGGTTCAAGAAATTCCATTACACCTTAGTTTCCATGAGTTACTATTTATGGACCATTTCCCCCTTCTTCTAATTATAATGACTCCTTGTCAACTCAAAATTGCATAAATGTAACTAGATGCTTGTGAGTTACCATCCAAGGCCCTTTGTCTTTTTATTCTAATTATCATGGCTCTTTTTCAACTCTAGATTATGCAATCACAACTAGATGCTCATGAGTCACCCTCAAGATCCCTTTGCCTTATTCTAACACTATACCAAATGTGAACACTGTACTAGCCAAGGCCAAACCTTCTCATTCTTCTATTGAAAAGTCGTATAGTATCTCAGACCAACTATGTAAAACCCCTACACAAATTTCTATCCTAGACCTTTTACGTACATCATAAGTCCACCAAACTATTTTAAATGACTTTCTTCAACAATCCACTATTCCCTAAGACATTAATCCTGAGCAATTTCAGACACTTTTTTGGTATTTATCTCCTTCTTGACAAATTACATTTGATCAAAGAAATATGACTACTCTTGGTCCTAGCCATAACAACCCCTTGTACATTGAGGTCATTATAAAAAATCATAAAATCAATTGGGTTCTTATAGATAATGTTTTAGGGCTAAACATAGTGTCACTCAATTTAATACAATGATTGGGTTATACTGACAATGACATCTAGCTTGAGACAATCACAATCAAGGCATATAATAATGATGAAAGGGAATCTTTTGGAACTATCTATTTGCCAATCATTATTGGGTCAATATCCCATCATACTTTTTGTCATGTCATGGACATTTAATTGTTGTATAATATACTTCTTGGTCATCCTTAGATCCATGAAGTACAAGCTATCCCATCTACTTTACACCAGTGCCTCAAGCTACCCCATGTTGGAAGTGAGGTTACCATTCATGTTGATTTGTAGCCCTACCAATATTGTAAACAACTAGAGGCTAAATTTTTCAATTATAACTATTGCTTTGGTTTTGAATTCATAGCCAAGAAGAGCAAAAAAATAGTTTCACAGCCACCCAAGTCTAATTATATCAACCCAAGTGACCTTGCTTCCACTTTCATTGGTCTATTTCTTACAACACTTTTATAATAGGTCACTATTGAGGATGCAGGAATTTCCACATACCATCTAAAAGATGCCTTTCACATTGCTAAGTTGCCCAAGTCTCTTACTCAAGCCTTCCCAAATCCCTTGTAGGACCAACATGATTTGGAAAAAGAAGAAAGACATGCAAAAGCAATCCATGGCATTTGTACCAGTAAATTCACCAAATCAGGATTGAGAAGCTTTTATTGAAGGAGACTAGTTATATTTTAATGGCCTTGCTGATTATTTTCAAAATCCTAAGTACCCTATCCCTAATCAGATTATGGACAACTGAGATTATGCATGTAAAGGCTTGGAGCCATGGGAGTAAGGAATCTTGGAACCATTATCAACTGGTAAGCCTAATATGAGTCAGGGTCTCATATTTATATCACCTAGGGGTGAACTCATGTATTTTGATAGTGATTCCTATGAATTGACTAGTAACTAGACTCTTGATAATGATAAAACATCCCATTATAGTATTTATAATGAGATTATAGACACTAACATATTTGAATCTAATTTTATTATGACTATCATATCCCATTATCCTATTTACCTTTACCATATTGACCTCATTGATTGGGATAATCAAAATTATGTTATACCCCTCGATGAATTCTAGAATAAGGAATCTATTACCTATTACATGGGCCTTAGAGATGAATTTCCAATTCATGATCACAAGTAAGGCTTTGACTTCTCTTTAGACTCTGTCACCTAATTTAGAGATCATACAAAATTTATTGGTCACACAAAAGATAAAACATCAATATCTTCAAGTGAAAACATCTTTGAGGCACTCATTGATCAAGGAAACAGTAAATAAAAAGATAATCCCTTGAGTGAAAACTTGTTTTAATCACTCTTGGATGGGGAAGTTTGCTCATATCCAAGGAAACATTGTGTCCACCAAGTCCTAACTCTATAGCCAGTGCCAGTATCACATATGAACAACATAAAGTCTTTGAACATCTTGATCTAGACTTTACAGAGATATTTTACATTTGGTCACTACCTAAACTTATAAACTCAGATTCATCCTGTTATTTAGAGATTTGGGAAGAACAATTAGAAGCTGAAGTGAAAGAAGAGGATCAGGATCAAACATTGCCCACTATTTTAGAGGACAGTTCTATGCTCCTCATAGAAAACATAACTAAACTGAACTTAGGAACTTATGAAGATCTAAAAATTGTTTATCTTGGAGCATCCCTCACTAATGAGTGACTACATTGTCACCATTCTAAAGGATTTTAATGATATCTTTGCATGGGTTTATTCTGACATGCCAAGCCTAGACCCTGACTTGGTTGTGCATCACCTTGTTGTACATCTATATGTTAAGCCAATCAAGCAAAAAGTGAGAAAGATGCATCCACACATTTCTCTTTTAGTAAAAATGGAGCTTGATTAGCATTATAGATCAACTTGCAGAGGCTCTTATTGTAGATACTTGACCACTCACATTTGGTTTTCTAGATGATTCTATTATGATAATATAAGAAGTGTTGCATGAACTTAAACAATGGAAATTATACTTTGATGGCTCATTTACATCCCATGGATCTAGGGCTGGCATTTTGTTGATTACACTGCAAGGGGATCTAATCCCCAAAGCTTTCCATATTAAATTTCATTGTACCAATAATATGGTCGAGTATGAACCCCTTATTGTAGGACTTCATCTTGCAGTATAGTGGGATATCCAATGGTTAATGGTTTACGGGGATTATTAATTGATTATTAATTAAACCATAGATCAATATCATACTCAAGATGACAAGCTTGTACCCTATAATCACATTGTGGATAATCTCAAGTCTCACTTCAAATCCCTATAATTTAAAAAAGTACCATATGTCAATAATAGATTAGTCGATATAATGACAAAAATTGGGTCCATGATACAAATTACCAATAGTGTTAAAGAGTATTAGTTCCTCATTGAAATTCTTCTAAAACTTACTCATGTATTTTCAGATTCAGAGAGGGTATGTACCATTATTGGTCCCAATCCCCTATTAGAACTACCTTGGTTCCAAGACATTTATATAATTATTTCCATGACCAAGTCTTTCCTCTAAATATTTCACCTAATCACTAGAAAATATTCCTTTATCACATAGTCCATTATACCCTCCTTGGAAATATGTTTTATTGTAATGGTTATGATGGAACGCTTCTTAGTTGTTTATCTTTGGGAGAATCCAAGTTAACACTTATGGAGGTTAACAAAAGAATGTGTAGCGCCAAGATAGATACATATTGGCCCAAGATAGAAACATATGATTGTAATCATGTCAGGAAGTATGTTGCTTGCCAACAACATGGTAATTTCATACACACACCTTCCTTTCCACTCCAGTCGATGACTAAACCATGGTCATTATCTACATGGGGCCTTGATCTCATTGGGAAAATCAACCCATCTTCTTTTGATGGACATAAACACATTTTCACTGATATCGAGTATTTTAGTAAGTGGATTGAGGTCATTTCTATCACTTACATCATCATTAAGTATATTTCCAAATTTATCCATTACCATATCATCTGTCAATATGGTATCCAGGCCCATATTATATCTAATAATGGAAAATCATTTATAAACCAAGATGTTAAGGCTCTTTGCACCATGTTCAAAATCAAGCATAAGAGATCCACACCATATAACCCACAAGGCAAAGGTCAAGCTGAGGCATATAACAAAACCATTATCAAAATCCTAAAGAAGATTGTTAATGATGCTATCCATAATTAGCACTTGCAAATCTTTCCTCCCCTTTGGGCTTATCACACTACTCATCTAACCCCCATAAGAGCCACTCCATAATCCCTTGTTTATGGCATGGAAGATATTAACCCAATCAATATAGAGTTACCTTCACTACAAGTATCCTTGGAGAACATTGAGGATGATGAAGATTATAGATTTTATAGGTTACAAGAGCTCGAACTCATTGATGAAAATCATTTAACTACCCTAGACAACTTGAAATAATATCAAAATAGATTGTGTAAAAGTTATAACAAGCACATTCTCCCTCAAGATTTTGAAGTTGGTGACTTGGTCTTGAAGGAAAATAAAAAGAACACTAATGTTGATTGTAAGAAGAAGGGTAAGTGTCAACTTAATTGGCTTGGCACGTATGTAGTCATAATAACTTATGGATCAGGGGCATACTGATTGGCTATTCCAAATGGCAAAGATCTCCTAGAACCCATGAATATTATACATCTCAAGTGGTTCTATGCTTGACAACCTTTTGAACCATTGTCTACAAGAGCCCTTACTTGGGGGTAGTTTGTGCCAAAGTTGCTTATTCCACCATTATAATTTGGACCATTTTTATTCTATATCATCCTATCTTGGACATTGGTCTTAACCTGAACCATTCTACTTTGAACAATATTCTTTTACTACCCTAGAACATTTTAACCCTGGACCGTTATCACTTGGATCATTTATATTGCACTGAACTCATTTTTTTCCACTATGGACCATTGTAACCTGGATCATTATATCCCATAACCAATTATGATCTTAATTATGATTCTTAGGCATTTTGGACACACTTATAACCCATTATATAAAGCAATTCTTCATGAAAATTATTTCACATCTTATTTTTGTATACAAGTTTACAAGGATATGCCAACACATGGTTTTTGCCTATTAAATGGTTCTTTAGATTTATTTAAGACTACATATTATTTTATTATTATTTTGTTGTTATTTGGTAGGTATTGTTTCTTTGATAGGATCACAGGTACTGTTATAGTTAGTTTATCTATTTACTTGCATTTGGGCATGCAACTCCTTAGATAAGTGGTTTTATGTGCCATTGTTTATATTCATGATCCCTGTTGTAGTTGCTTTAGTTGTTATTTGAACTCTTACTTGTGGAAGTGTATATCCTCAGTTAGGCAGTTCCCTATGTCTTTTGTTAATATTTTATTTATGTTATTTATCCCAAAAACATAAAAACATTAAAAATTGATACAACAAAAGAATAAAAACATTACCTTGAACCTTTGTTTGTTCTGATACTGAACACTCTCACTATTTTGCAAGCAACTTGAACCATGCTCTCATTGTTTTATGAGTTGGACCAATTAGTCTCTTGTAATTATTAATCAAGTGGAAACACTTAGAAAACCCCTAAACATTTGTAAATGTTCTTAAAAAAACCCTAAAAAATAAAAAATCATAAAAATTGGCTTAGGATTTCCATGAGAGTTATAAATTTATCAAAAATTTTGGGTGGGTTTCTCTTATTTGTTGAGTTTATTTCTAGACCACCTTGGTCTTTTTCCTCCCATTTTTGGGAAAACTATATTGGATCGAGGTCCGAATAGACTATACAAGCATCACTTAGATACATGGGGTATCTTGGGTTATCTCAGCATCATTCACACATTCTTTTATTTTTTTTGTTGATCATTGATTTACCTTAAGGATACTAAGAACCCTGGCTATTTCACAAGTAACCACTTGTCATTTAGTTTCCCCATTCTTCTTGGACGTAAGCCTTATGTTCTCACCATTTCATGAGTTTCTATTGTGCACATTGTGTATTTCACTTAGCTACACTGATTCCCACTTGGATTCACTTTATGCTCTTGACATTTTATGAGTAACATTTTCCCACACTCTCATCATTTTGTGAGACCCTTGTGTACATTGTTCATATGAACACAATCCATTATTTCACCCTTGGTTTTTCTTATGCTCTCGCTATTTTTATATCCTTTTCTCTTTCTCAACCTTAGGTGAAGTAGGCCCTCAGGATTCCTAATTCAGTTCTTTTGCGCCTAATTATCTCTTGACTTTTACTATGGTTTTAACCTAAAACCATACCCTATTTTTCTCATGCACTCACCATTTTGCAAACTCATTTCCTTATTCCTATTTAATACAATTATGTTTTCTTATCATCACTTTTCTTCTATCCCATATCCTAGGAGAACTACAGTTTTCCTGAAGTTCATGTTGGACCTTGCATCCATGAAACTATGAAGGCAATGTCCACTTGCCTCATTCATCTAGAGTCATCTTGGCCACCCCTTCATTTTCTTATATTTTTTCCCATTTTATTTTTTGTGTTATTTTTTTCCTATCACTTGGGGGAACCTTTGTATCTATTTTTCTTGTCTCATTGTACTAGTATCATTATTTACTAGATTGTGGGTCACCCTATCACAGAGCGTAATACCTCTATTACACATGCACGGATAATTTATTTTCTATTTGCACTAACATTGTGATTAACCATTATTTGTGTGTGTTTATTTGATTTTTTATTGTTGTTTTGTTGCGTTGCCCATTTATTTTTATTGTTGTATTATTATTATGTATATATTTATATTGTTGTTTTGTCATACTTTTTTACCTCTCCATTTATTTTTATTGGTGTTTTGTTGTTTATTTGTTAGTTTGTATTTGCATTGTTTTATGTCTTTTTTTTTTGTTGGTGTTTTATTGTGTTTGCATTGTTATTTTGTTGAGTTGTTATTTTATCTATTGTTGTTTTGTTATTAGTTTATTTTTATTAGTATTTTATTATTTATATCTTGGTATTTTGTTGTGCATTTATTTTTGTCTTTTGTCTTGTTTATTATATTATTTTGTTCTTTTGTATTTAAATTCATTCCATAAACATTTTAAAGTCTAGATTTCACTTAGGCTTGATTTGTTTACATTTGTCTTTAACTTATTATTATTTGTTTATTTTTCAAGTACACTTTGTTTATGCACGTGGATCTTGATTATTCATATCTTGATTTTAGGTTGTTTAAGCATTTATTCATGCTTTGTTTTTTTTCCTACTTAACTATTGATTGTTCATAACTTGATTTTAAGTTAGGTTACATTTTTCTATTGTTATTTTTCTTTTTATTTATTTTATTTTTAAATGTAAATAGTTGTAACTTTGGTTTTGGTAATTTTTATCATTATCCTTAGTTATAAATATTCATATTTAAACAGGTCAAGTGAAAATAGAAACACAATATTATTATGAGTTACTCATACTTATGATGCATAATTTAAATTTCACCATACCTAATACCTAACACAAAATCTATCTTGAGCCAATTTTAGAAACAAACAAGACTCTATGCAAGACATGCATCTCTTGACATACACTATGAGTCTAACTGTCTATTTCTATGATTAGTTTAGGATGCATATCTCTTAAATTATCCTCTAAATTCTATTCATACATGAAGAAAAACAATACAAATACATCAACATCCATATGATAACTAAGGACATGCATATCTTGAAACTAGCATATCCAAACACATCATAACAAGAGCAATATAAATGTAAACATCATGTGATAATCAAAGAATATTAGGAGTCAATGTAAAAGTAGAAATAATCCAAAAATAAATGCCATACACACACACACACACACATGTATGTATGTATGTATGTATGTGATAATCAAAGAATATTAGGAGTCAATGTAAAAGTAGAAATAATCCAAAAATAAATGCCACACACACACACACATATATATGTATGTATGTATGTATGTATGTGATAATCAAAGAATATTAGGAGTCAATGTAAAAGTAGAAATAATCCAAAAATAAATTCCATACACACACACACACACATATATACATACATATATACATACATACATACATATATATATATATATATATATATATATATATATATATATATATATATATATATATATATATATATATATATACATACATACATACATACATACATACATATCATGTTTTATACATCACAAGAATATCTATACATCTCATAATACAAAAAAAAGAGAGTAGAGATACAACATCAGCTCTAATCATGGTCATTTTAGAGGAGGATAAGCTTTGACCCATCCCTAATACTGGTGGACATGGTGGTGGAAGGCCTATGACTAACCACTGTGCTGCTGGCTATGTCACTAACCACTTTAAATCAGTCTCATGTCTGGACTTGAAGGTCTAGTTAGTTCAATGTGATCTTGTATACTTCCTATAGGAATCCACTCTCCTTTTCACAAGAACTGATGCCTCATATGCCTACCTCTAGTAGGATATCTCATCCTTGACCCATAAGACATCATCTTTCAAGTGCAAGGCATCATCATTGGCCATAATCATGTCGTCTAAGGCTATAGCTACTTCTAAACCACTATTTGTCCTATCTTGGTGAGACTCATCCCTCTCCTCTGTCAGCCTCTATATCTAGGAGGATAATCTCTCCCTCTCTACCTAAGTAAAATATTTCTCACCAACCATTTTTAGTAGATCCAAGTCTCAAGTGGCTAACTAGGTCTGAATCCCTATTAGTTGTGCCACCTATCCTATCAGAGTAGCAATCTTTGTATCTCTAGCTGTAATAAGACCCTATAACCTGGTGGTCTCCCTATGAGCAATCATAAACTGTGCCTGTAACCCAACCAAATTTATTTTTAATACTAAAATCTCTAAGATTTATTTAGTAATCTCCCTCTAGAGTGTATCTATCAATGTCTGGTCCTCCGTGGACCTCCCTGTGCTAGAGGGCCCTGCCCCTCCTAAACCTATAGCTACATCTATGTCAAAGGTATGTGCCTTTCATGTGCCTATCATGTGGCCCCCATCACCACCTAGGGCATCCCCCATATCCAAATTCTTCCCACCTAGCTTGGCCATATATATCCTCTACCAAACCTACTGTACTTGAGGCTGCACTACCTATAGTGGTATTGCATATGGGGTTAATAGTTGTATGGGAAATTATCCTTTTCACTATTCTAGGTTCTATCCTTGGTCTCTCCTCATCTTGACTCACCTTTAATGAAATACTAGTTGTTGGACCAATGACCTCATTACTCAGATAGGTCTGATCCTGATCCACCATGTAGTATAAGCATTGATAACCCCTACATCTTGAACCCCTCTAATTTAATCCCATAATATATGGACCATCTTACCATTATCAACTATTGGCTCAGCCCCAAGCACTGGTATCCCTCACTCTCTGATCTCCCTAGTCACATGCACAAATTAGTGTGGACCCTTTGGGACATCTTGCTACATATCAAACTACTGCTGGACTCAATCTGGCCTATACCTCTCCACCACATAGTCATAGTGCCATGTGACATAACATGGCATGATCTAGCCTATACCTATTTGAGTGCCACCTCTATACAATTGATGATAAATTTTCCCTATCTATACAAATCACTAGTAATTGTGCTAGGTGATATAGGTCTATTGTAACCAAGATGCCCAATAGCTCATCCGTCATGAGTTCTTATTTACACAAAACCTAGGAGCACCACTCCCATGATATGATGACTCCAACTTGCTATTTCAAATCAAATAGTGAGCATTAGGTAAATTATATTTCCTATCATTCACATCATTATTCTAATTTTGAGGCCTTGACTAATCATCTATGGGCCTTACTCTCTTTTCTTTTAATTTTGGGCCTAGATTAATCTTCTATGGGCCCCATTATACCTTCTTCTAGTGTTTACACTATTTGTTTTGGATATTCCACTACTTTGTAGGTCATTCTCATTACTTTATAGGGTGATCTTGATAAAATCAATGAATCCTCTATTAAGCAGGGCATTCTTACCACATGACAGGGTGATCTTGCTATCCTTTGTGAACTTATTATTTGACAGGGCAATTTTCACCCAAAAATGTGATATTGTCAATGCCCTGACAATATCACCATTTTGACCCATGATACTGCTGAAAGGTCGATTACATCATTGATTTTGTGGTGATTCTACCATTTTCACATGCAAACTTACCATTTTCCAAATTGCAAAAATGGTGGGATCACCCAACTACCTACTTCCTATGCTTAATAATTACAATAAATAACCAAATTAAATAAAAAAGGTACTTAATGATGCTCCACTCCCTAGTGGCTATTGATACTCTCTCATGCACTCTCCAAGGTGATGGTGGTGTGGGATGTTGGTCATTCTTCTAAGCTCTCTTACATGAAAAATCTTAGAGCTCTAAATTTATTATTGCTAGGGATGCAAATGAACTATTTTTACCCTTAGGAGTTAAAATTTAGTATTTTTTTCAATTTTTTGACCCCTTGGGCCTATAATTGGACCATTTTATGTCTCTTGGGATACCATTTTTGCCCCTCTTATCTATTTTTCCTCCTACATTCTTCTAATTTCTCCATTTTTCAACCTCTTTTGCTAGAATTAATGTGATTATCATTTCTTCTGATCGAAGGTCCAACCTATCAAATATTTTCAACTTTTATATCTCCCCCTTGAGGGGGCATCATCAACCACCCAAATGATGTTTGGGGTATTTGGTAATCTTGTTTCTTTGTGACTCATGCAAAATTTAAATGGAAAATGGGAATTAAGTTTATTTTTTTATTATAGTGACCTTTTCATTTTTTGAAAAGATGTTGATTTGATCAAATGTCTCACCACACCTTCTCAAATAGGGTAAAATATAGACATATAATTCCTATCACTATTACGCTACAATTGTCAATATAATATATTTCCTGTGACAATGCACAATCTAGATTAAAATCACTAAAACATGCTCAAACATTCAAACTTATCACGTACAAGTGCTGATTTAGGCTAATGTATCCCTAAATGGGGCAATGCATTTTATGTGATTATTATATTTTATTAAATATCTTCAAGTCAAATTATGACCACATAAAATAACACTCTTAACCATTGAATTCTTTTAATTTAGTAACACATGTCACGTGCATGTGTTATTTTGCATCCATAATACCCTAACTGGGGTATTATTCCATACACAACTGCCACCTTATTCTAATTATACTCCAGTCAAATTATGACTCAGTAAAATAAAATTTTCAACCAGGTTGATTAAGCGTGTAAAAAATTTCTGAAAAATTACAAAAAATTAATCAAATCCACTTAGGTAAATTAAAACAAATCAAGAGCCTAAATGAAAATTCCATGAAATTTGTTGAATATCTATTTATTGGAAATTTATTATTCAATTATGCATCATCCCATGACATCATCAATGGGGTGGCATCCATAAGCCATTAATGGAATAAATATCAAGATTAATCCCTCTCATGCCTCATTAATGCCCATTTTTACAAATATTAATGGGCATATTTATGGCTTGTCCCTCCAAAATTGAATTAATCCATGGCCACACATCTTGATCTCAAGATGGACAATCATGGTTGATTCTGAATAATCTTGAAAAGTTATAAATAAGAGGGCCAACACCACCATTTTTAAGCTTCATATATACATACTTACTATGCATAAATTGCTATAGAAAAGCTTCATCTATTTTCAAAAATTGACAAATTTGGTGAGCCATGGGTTCACTAGGAAATGATAGAAGAGTATGATACTCTTCATTGACACAAACTTAGAGCACCAAATCTAGAGAAAATCATGTTTTTTGGCCACTCTTGAAAGGAGGGATGATATTTGGAAGGTTTGATGGTATTCTTTTCTTAACCCCTTGAGGTAGTAAGCTTGATGTTTTAGTGTCTATATTCTTCTTTATAGATGTTTTATTGACTAACATAGTAAGCTTGATGTTTTAGTGTTTATATTCTTCTTTATAGATGTTTTATTGACTAACACATGGACTAATGCATCTCATAATCTTACTCTACAAATTTATTCCTAAAATTAATCTTGATAGTATCCATGATTGCTATATACCTCTTATGGCTTAGGGCATCATCTACTCTATTTTCATTGCCTTTGATATAGTTAATATCAAAATCATAAGCAGACAATAACTCTAACCAATGTTTTTGATGAACATTCAAATCTGGTTGAATGAAGATGTATTTGAGTCCCAAGTTATTAATCTTAAGCTTAAACAATTTTCCAAACAAGTAATGCCTCTAAACTTGTAAAACATACATAATTGTTACAAGTTCTAGGTTATGAGGGGCATAATTCACCTCATAAGGCTTTAGTTTCCTAGATTCATAGGCTACCACTGCACCATCATGCATTATAACTCCTCGAATTCCATCCCTAGATGCATCTATAAACACTGAGAATTGACCATTGGGATCAGAAACTCTTAGCACTAGTGTTGAAGTAAGCCTCCTTTTCAGTTCCTAAAAATCTACTTTACACTTATCTGACCAAATAAAATTTTGATTATTATGTTGAAGAGAGGTAATCAAATTAGCTATCTTATAAAAATTTGAAATGAATTTCTTGTAATAGCCCAATAATCCCATGAAACTTCTTACCTTGTGCACATTCTTTGGTGTTGGACACTCCATAATGACTCTTATCTTTGCTAGATCTATTGAAATATATTCCAAAAGATAATATGTCCCAAATATTACACTTTATTTTTAAAAAATACAGACTTGGACAATTTTCCATATAACTTGCACTTCTATAAACATTGTAAAACTACTTCTAGATGTTGAATATGCTCTTCTTCATCCTTATAATATATAAGAATGTCATCTAGAAAGACCATAACAAAGTGATCTAGATAATCTCTAAACACATTGTTCATGAGATTAATAAATGTTTACAAAACATTTGTCAACCAAAATGGTAACACTATGAACTCATAGTGCCCATATCGAGTTTTAAATGATATTTTTGGAATATTTTCATCTCTTATCCTCCACTGATGATACCCTGCTCTAAGATCAATCTTATAAAATACCATTTGCCTTTGCATCTCATAAAAAAGATCATCTATATGAGGTAATGAATATATATTCTTGATTTTCACCTTATTCAACATTCTATAATTAATACAAAGGAGGAGAGTACCATCCTTCTTCTTGATGAAGACAACTGGTGCACCCCACGATGACACACTTGGTCTAATAAACCCTTTTGATAACAAATCATGTATATGAGACTTCAATTCAACCAATTCAGTGGTTGTCATCCTATATGATGCCTTATACTATGGCTTCAATCTAGGTATGATATTAATTGAAAAATCAAACTCATGCTTGGGAGGCAATCTTGGCAATTCCTCTAGAAACACATCATGAAAATTCCTAAGAAAAAGATAATCTTCAAGGGATGGTTACTTATATTCCTCCATTTCATTTATATTGATAATAAATGCTTGGCATCCTTTTCCTTGAGCCTTCTTGATTTGCATTGTAGAAATATGTCTAAGCCTCAACTCTCTTTTCTCACCCTAAATTTATGTCTGATTTACAAAATCATCTTGACACTCAACCTTCTTTAGATAGCAATCAAACATGGCTTTAAGCTTCACAAGACAATTAACTCCTATAATCACATCATATGACCCTAGTGGCACTATATAAAGATCCATTATTATTGTGAATTCAAGTGACCTAATCTCAGCTTCAACTAAATACTTGTTAAATTTTACCTTTGACTCATTCCCATATTGTACAGACCATGCATTTACCTTTACTCCAACTTTTTTAGATAACTTATTTAGCATTATATGATAAATAAAACATTATGTATCCCCAATATCTATCAAAAAAGAAACTACAAGTTTAAATAAAATACCTGATAGTTCTATGGTGAAGCTTGGAATTCAGCTTGTTGATTTTCAATTGCTACATGAATCTGCTAATGAAATATTCCCTATTCTAGAGTAGAATCTTTGTTCTTTGACTTATCTTGGATACACTCATGAGAAAAATGGTCACCTCCAAAAATGAATCAACCTCCAGGTGGTCCTTTTATGTCAAATTGTTGGTTTCCCTTGAAACCACCTTTAAAACCATTACCCATTTTCTTATTACCTAAACCACTATTGAATATAGCATTTTGATTTTTGAACTAGCTCTTGGAGTCTCCACTCTTATGCTTCTAGTTCTTATTTTTTAAAGTTGGTTTATAACTTATAAAAAAATTCTTAAACTTATCTCTAACCTGAGTAAGAGATTTCAGCTTCTATTCCTATTTGAATGCCTTCTCAAAGCCCTGATACATGGTATATGGTCCATGCATGTCCACCTCACCACTAATATAGGGTTTTAATCCCATGATGAAATTCCTAATTTTGAACCTCTCATTTTCTTGATACTAAGGTACATACTTTAAAATTTTGGTGAATTATTCCCAATATTTATTCACTAATAGGTCTCCTTGCTTAAGATTCTAAAAATTTGTAAGCTTTTAATCAAAGTATAAATTTGAAAGCCACAATGATCTAAATAATGTCATGAATTTCTCCCTTGTGGTGGCAATATATTTAAGATTCATTTCCAACTTTTTGTTGGCCCACCACATAGCTACTTTACCAGCTAATTGGTAAGCTCCCCAAATGTCTTTAGTGACTTCAAAGTAGTTTTTAATCTCGAAATACTTCTCCATCTCAATCAACCATGCTTTAGCCCCATCTCCCAAAATGGTTCCATAGAACTTGGGTGGATTTGTTAAGGTGTGGAGCTAAAAGCTTCACCAAGTGAGCATTTTGCAAATTTGCAGGTTTACAAAGTCACTGGCGTCGGTCAGGAGCGACCAACATCGATCAGGAGCAGACCAGAAGATGCCGGCGTCGACAGGGATCGGCCGACGTCGGTCATAGGCAAATAGGCAAGAACTAATGTCGGTTACCGATGCGTCCAGAAAGCTATTTTTGTGGACAGAACAGAGTGTTTGCATGTTAAGATTAAGTGATAGTCTTAAGTCTTCATCTCTATTATTAGCAAGACTATTTAGAGCCCTTGATTAGGAGGTGCATCTAATGGCTGTAATTGTATGCTCATGTTTCCTAATTATTATATATAGGATTAGATCTTCATAGCTTATTGTAAGAGTAGTGTTGAACAGTACATAATTTTACATGTGAATCATTCCAGGTTGTTGGAGTTGATTGTAATTGAGAGAGAGAGCTCTTGAGGGAAAGAGATCTAGATAGAGATCTGTACATCTGAGAGAGGTGTGGAAGAAAATGAGTTTATTCAATTGTATTCCTTTTGTAAAGAGTTTAATACAAGTTTTCAGGGTGGTTTCTTATATCTCTTGTTCTTTTCTATTTCTGATTCTAGTTACTTATCATTCTGGTTAATTCTGTAATTTATTGCTTTCATATTGTAATCAACATTGTTGGTTGATCCCCAACAAGTGGTATCAGAGCTCAGGTTGACTAACAGGTGTTTCAGATATGGTTAGTGTGTATTGATTACAGGATACTCACAGAGGTTTTTGCAGGGATTTCTGTTTGAGTGGGAGAAGCAATGGCAGAAGAAAGTAAACTGAGAATGGAGAAGTTTAATAGCAAGAATTATCAACATTAGAGAATGCATATAGAGGATTATCTATATCAGAAAGATCTATACTTACCGTTAGGTGGGATTGCAAAGAAGCCCACAGACATGGATGATGAAGAATGGGAAGTTCTTGATAGAAAGGCTCTGGGGTCTATAAGACTGAGTCTGGCATCTACTGTGATATCTAATTTATCACAGGCAAAGTCTACGGTAGAGTTAATGACTACTTTAGCAAATTTATATGAAAAACCCTCAGCTTCTATTAAGGTATATCTTATGAAGCAGTTATTTAATTTGCGAATGCAGGAAGGTGGATCTGTATCTAATCATCTAAATGATTTCCATGGAATTGTAAATCAATTAAGTTCAGTCAATATTTTGTTTGATGATGAAATTAAAGCTCTTTTAATATTATGTTCTTTGCCTGAAAGCTGGCATAGCTTGGTAATGGCAGTCAGTAATACTGCATCTGCTTCAAATATTTTAAAAGTAGAGGATGTTGCTAGTGTGATTTTGAATGAAGAAATTCGCAGGAAAAGCACAGAGAAAACATCTAGGAATGCATTAAGTTTTGAGAGCAGGGGAAGGCAAAAAGAGAAGAGCAAGAAAGGGAGATCAAGGTCTAAGTCAAAGATGAGAGGTAGATCCAAATCCAAAAATGGCAGGAAGCCACAATGCTGGAATTGTGGAAAGATAGGGCTCATAAGCAAAGATTGCTGGTCAAAGCCTAAGGAGGACAATTAGCACGAAGGAAAAGAAGAAGCGAAGGTTGCAGGTATTGCACAAGATGCTCTTATATTCTCTTTGCATAATAATATAGAATCTTGGGTTTTAGATTCTGGTGCATCTTTCCATGCAACCCCTAATAGAGAATATTTTAGTGACTATGTCCATGGAGATTTTGAAATAGTGTATTTAGGGGATGATGAGCCTTGTAAAATTATTGGCAAAGGAAAAGTGCAGCTGAAAATGCAGAATGGCAACACATGGGTGTTGAGAGATGTGATGCATGTTCCCAGCTTGAAGAGGAATTTAATTTCTGCAGGAAAGTTAGGGGATGAGGGTTGTACAGTAACTCTCACAGCTGAATCTTGGAAGGTGACCAAGGGAGCACTTGTATTGGCCAGAGGTAAGAGAGTAGGTACTCTTTATTTATGTATTTGTGTTATTAATAATTCTCCTTTTGTATTATCTACTTCAGATGTGGATGCAAAATTATGGCACTCTAGGCTCGGCCACGTGAGTGAGAAGGGAATGTCAATTCTTAAGTCAAAAGGTATGCTTTCAGATTTAAAAAGCATAGATTTGGATTTTTGTGAGCACTGTGTTTTTGGGAAATAGAAGAGAGTGAGTTTCCTCAAGACTGGGTCAACAAATAAGAAGCATAAGTTGTAGCTTTTTCACACAAACGTGTGGGGACCGGCTCAGGTTGCTTCTATTGGAGGATCACAGTACTATGTTTCATTCATTGATGATGCTACAAGAAAGGTATGGGTCTATTGTATTAAGAAAAAATCTGATGTATTTGAGACTTTTAAGATTTGGAAAGCTATGATTGAGAATGAAATAGGCAGAAGATTAAAGTGCCTGAGATCTGACAATGGTGGTGAGTTCTGTAGCTACAAGTTCAACTGGTATTGTTATATGCATGGAATCCATAGGCAAAGGATGGTTCCAAGGACACCTCAGCAAAATGGAGTTGCTAAAAGGATGAACAAAACAATCATGGAGTGTGCAAGGTGTATGAGATTGCATGTTGGTTTGCCCTTAGAGTTTTGGGCAGAAGCTGTGGATACTGTAGTGTACCTGATTAACAAAAGACCCTCTACAGCTCTGGATGATGGAATTCTAGAAGAGGCATGGACAAGTAAAAAGGTAGATCTCTCATTTCTCAAAGTTTTTGGTTGTGAAGCCTTTGTGCACGTTGATAAATAAAATAGAAAGAAGCTGGATGCTAAGTCTATGAGGTGCACATTTATTGGCTATGGCTCAGGAGATCTTGGTTTCAGGTTTTAGAATCTAGGAACTAACAAGATAATTAGGAGCCATGATGTTGTTTTCAATGAAAAAGTGATGTATAGTGATTAGCTGAGGAAGCTGAATCAATCTAGGCAGAGCAATGGAGAATTGGATGAGGTGATGGTCTAAAATGAGCTCACGAGAAGAAATAATCACAAACAGGAAAACACAGAGACCAACGTCAGCCAGGTAAGAATCGACGTTAGTAGAACAGAAACCGATGTCGTTCATATAGTGACCGATGTCAGCCAGGAAGGAATCGAGGTCGGTCATGGAGAATCGACGTCGACTAGTAACAGGCCTAGAGGTGACCGAGGTTGGTCACTGTTAGAGAATTTGGGCAGACAGCGTGTTGTGAATGAGTCTCAGACGCCCATCAGGAGGTCAGAAAGGGTAAGTAAACCTCCAATTTGATATTCCCCTTCATTATTCTATTTATTTTTTATTGATGGTGGAGAACCAGAGAGTTTTCAAGAAGCAGTACAGGTAGAATCCAAGCATCAGTGGGAGCATGGCATGGTTGAGGAAATGGAGTCCTTGAAAGAGAATCAAACATGGGATTTGGTTGAGTTGCCAGCTGGTAAGAAGACACTGAAGAATAGATGGACCTACAGGTTGAAGGAAGGTGAGAATGGACAGATGAGATATAAGGCCAGGTTGGTAGTGAAAGGATTTGTACAAAAACTAGGTATTGATTTTGGTGAGTTTTTTCTTCTGTTGTTAAAATGACTTCTATACGGACTGTATTGTCTTTAGTTGTTATTGAGGATTTGCATCTTGAGCAGCTTGATGTTAAGACAATGTTTCTTCATGGAGATTTGGATGAAGAAATATATATGGATCAATCGGAAGGATTTGAGGTCAAAGGTAAGGAGAAGTTAGTGTGCAGATTGAAGAAAATCTTGTATGGCCTCAAGCAAGCTCCTAGACAATGGTATCTGAGATTTGACAGGTTTATGACTGAGCATGGCTATAGTAGGTGTCAATCTAACCATTGTGTGTATTTTAAGAGATTGAATAATGGTAGATATATTATTTTGTTGTTGTATGTAGATGATATGCTAGTTTCAGGATCACACATGCAGGATATCTCTGAGCTTAAGATGAAATTAGCTCACACATTTGCCATGAAGGATTTGGGAGCAGCAAAGAAAATCTTTGGCATGATTATTAAGAGAGACAGGAAAAATCACAGGTTGATTTTGTCTCAAGAGGATTATGTGAACAAGGTGTTGAAACGGTTCAATATGCAGGATGCAAAATTGGTAAGCACACGGCTGGACATTTTAAGTTGAGTAAAGAACAGTGTCCTAATTCACATGATGAGGTAGAGTACATGAGTAGAGTTTCATATTCTTTTGTAGTAGGGAGTTTAATGTATGCAATGGTATGTACTAGACCGGATATTGCCCAAGCAGTGGGAGTTGTAAGTAAGTATATGGCCAATCTAGGGAAGGAACACTGGAAAGCAGTTCAGTGGATCCTTAGATATCTGAGAGGAACTAGCAGTAGGCATTTGTGCTATGGAGGTTCAGATACTTCTCTACATGGTTATGTAGATTCAGATATGGCAGGTGATTTGGATGGCAGGAGGAGCACCACAGGATATGTTTTCACTGTTGGTGGAACGGTGGTTAGCTGGATATCAAAGTTGCAGAAGGTTGTTGCCTTGTCAACTACAGAAGCAGAGTATATTGCAGTCACAGAGGCTAGCAAAGAGATGATATGGATGACACGGTTCGTGGAAGAGTTAGGAAAGGAGCAAGAGAGTTGCAGATTGTATAGTGACAGTCAGAGTGCAATTCATTTGGCTAAGAATTCAGCCTTTCACTCAAGAACCAAGCACATACAGCTTAGGTACCACTTCATACGACAGGTATTGGAGGATGGTGAGTTGAAGCTAGAGAAGATCCATACAGATAAGAATCCTGCTGATATGTTAACCAAGCCAGTAACAAAGGAGAAGTTGAATCTTCAATCAACTTCTATTGGTCTTCATGATTGAGTTGAAGATGGAGGAGCTAGAAGATGTTGCTGTACAGGTACTGGTGCAGCTGTTTATCTCCAAGTGGGAGATTGTTAAGGTGTGGAGCTAAAAGCTTCACCAAGTGAGCATTTTGCAAAGTTGCAGGTTTACACAGTCACCGGCGTTGGTTAGGAGTGACCGATGTCGGTCAGGAGCAGACCAGGAGATGTCGACATCGGCAAGGATCGGCCGACGTCGGTCACAGGCAAACAGGTTGGAACCGATGTCGATTACCTGTGCCTCCAGAAAGCTATTTTTGTGGACAAAACAGAGTGTTTGCATGTTAGGATTAAGTGATAGTATTAAGTCCGCATCTCTATTATTAGCAAGACTGTTTAGAGCCCTTGATTAGGAGGTGCATCTAATGGCTGTAATTGTATGCTCATGTTTCCTAATTATTATATATAGGTCTCGATCTTCATAGCTTATTGTAAGAGTAGTGTTGAACAGTACAGAATTGTACATGTGAATCATTCCAAGTTATTGGAGTTGATTGTAATTGAGAGAGAGAGCTCTTGAGGGAAAGAGATCTAGATAGAGATCTGTACATCTGAGAGAGGTGTAGAAGAAAATGAGTTTCTTCAATTGTATTCCTTCTGTAAAGAGTTTAATACAAGTTTTTAGGGTGGTTTCTTATATCTCTTGTTCTTTGCTATTTCTAATTCTAGTTACTTATCATTCTGGTTAATTCCACATTTTATTGCTTTCATATTGTAATCAACATTGTTGGTTGATCCCCAACAAGTGGTATCAGTGCTCAGGTTGACTAACAGGTGTTTCAGATCTGGTTAGTGTGTATTGATTACAAGGTACTCACAAGGGTTTTTGCAGAGATTTCTGTTTGAGTGAGAGAAGCAATGACAGAAGAAAGTAAACTAAGAATGGAAAAGTTTAATTGCAAGAATTATCAACATTAGAGAATGCAGATAGAGGATTATCTGTATCAAAAAGATCTATACTTACCGTTAGGTGGGATTGCAAAGAAGCTCATAGACATGGATGATGAAGAATGGAAAGTTCTTGATAGAAAGGATCTGGGGTCTATAAGACTGAGTCTGGCATCTACTGTGATATCTAATTTATCACAGGCAAAGTCTACGGTAGAGTTAATGACTACTTTAGCAAATTTATATGAAAAACTCTCAGCTTCTAATAAGGTATATCTTATGAAGCAGTTATTTAATTTGCGAATGCAAGAAGGTGGATCTGTACCTAATCATCTAAATGATTTCCATGGAATTGTAAATCAATTAAGTTTAGTCAATATTGTGTTTGATGATGAAATTAAAGCTCTTTTAATATTATGTTCTTTGCCTGAAAGCTGGCATAGCTTGGTAATGGTAGTCAGTAATACTGCATCTGCTTCAAATATTTTAAAAGTAGAGGATGTTGTTAGTGTGATCTTGAATGAAGAAATTCACAGGAAAAGCATAGAGGAAACATCTGGGAACGCTTTAAGTTTTGAGAGCAGGGGAAGGCAAAAAGAGAAGAGCAAGAAAGGGAGATCAAGGTCTAAGTCAAAGATGAGAGGTAGATCCAAATCCAGAAATGGCAGGAAGCCACAATGCTGGAATTGTGGAAAGATAGGGCACATAAGCAAAGATTGCTGGTCAAAGCCTAAGGAGGACAATCAGCACGAAGGAAAAGAAGAAGTAAAGGTTGCAGGTATTGCACAAGATGCTCTTATATTCTCTTTGCATAATAATATAGAATCTTGAGTTTTAGATTCTGGTGCATTTTTCCATGCAACCCCTAATAGAGAATATTTTAGTGACTATGTCCATGGAGATTTTGGAATAGTGTATTTAGGGGATGATGAGCCTTGTAAAATTATTGGCAAAGGAAAAGTGCAGCTGAAAATGCAGAATGGAAACACATGGGTGTTGAGAGATGTGATGCATGTTCCCAGCTTGAAGAGGAATTTGATTTCTGCAAGAAAGTTAGGGGATGAGGGTTGTACAGTAACTCTCACAGTTGAATCTTAGAAGGTGACCAAGGGAGCACTTGTATTGGCCAGAGGTAAGAGAGTAGGTACTCTTTATTTATGTATTTGTGTTACTAATAATTCTCCTTCTGTATTATCTACTTTAGATGTGGATGCAAAATTGTGGCACTCTAGGCTCAGCCACATGAGTGAGAAGGGAATGTCAATTCTTAAGTCAAAAGGTATGCTTTCAGATTTAAAAAGCATAGATTTGGATTTTTGTGAGCACTGTGTTTTTGGGAAATAGAAGAGAGTGAGTTTCCTCAAGACTGGGTCAACAAAGAAGAAGCATAAGTTGCAGCTTGTTCACACAAACGTGTGGGGACCGGCTCAGGTTGCTTCTATTGGAGGATCACAGTACTATGTTTTGTTCATTGATGATGCTACAAGAAAGGTATGGGTCTATTGTATTAAGAAGAAATCTGATGTATTTGAGACTTTTAAGATTTGGAAAGCTATGGTTGAGAATGAAATAGGCAGAAGATTGAAGTGCCTGAGATCTGACAATAGTGGTGAGTTCTGCAGCTACAAGTTCAATTGGTATTGTTATATGCATGGAATCCATAGGCAAAGGATGGTTCCAAGGACACCTCAGCAAAATAGAGTTGCTAAAATTATGAACAGAACAATCATGGAGCGTGCAAGGTTTATGAGATTGCATGTTGGTTTGCCCTTAGAGTTTTGGGCAGAAGCTGTGGATACTGCAGTGTACCTAATTAACAGAGGACCCTCTATAACTCTGGATGGTGGAATTCCAGAAGAGGCATGGATAGGTAAAAAGGTAGATCTCTCATTTCTCAAAGTTTTTGGTTGTGAAGCCTTTGTGCACGTTGATAAAGAAAATAGAAAGAAGCTGAATGCTAAGTCTATGAGGTGCACATTTATTGGCTATGGCTCAGGAGATTTTAGTTTCAGGTTTTAGAATCTAGGAACTAACAAGATAATTAGGATCCGTGATGTTGTCTTCAATGAAAAAGTGATGTATAGTGATCAGCTGAGGAAGTTGAATCAATCTAGGCAGAGCAATGGAGAATTGGATGAGGTGACGGTCCAAAATGAGCTCGCGAGAAAAAATAATCACAAATAGGAAAACACAGAGATCGATGTCAGTCAGGTAGGAACCGACGTCGGCAGAATAGAAACCGATGTCGGTCATACAATGACCGACGTCAGCCAGGAAGGAACTGAGGTCGGTCATGGAAAACCAAGGTCGGCCAGTAACAGGCCTGGAGGTGACCAAGGTCGGTCACTGTCAGATAATTTGGGCAGACAACGTGTTGTGAATGAGTCTCAGATGCCCATCAGGAGGTCAAAAAGGGTAAGTAAACCTCCAATTCGATATTCCCCTTCATTATTCTATTTATTGCTTACTGATGGTGGAAAACCAGAGAGTTTTCAAGAAGCAATACAGGTAGAATCCAAGCATCAATGGGAGCACGACATGGTTGAGGAAATAGAGTCCTTGAAATAGAACCAAACATGGGATTTGGTTGAGTTTCCAGCTGGTAAGAAGACACTAAAGAATAGATGGACCTACAGGTTGAAAGAAGGTGAGAATGGACAGATGAGATATAAGGCCAGATTGGTAGTGAAAGGATTTGCACAAAAACCAGGTATTGATTTTGGTGAGATTTTTTTTTCTATTGTTAAAATGACTTCTATACGGACTGTATTGTCTTTGGTTGCTATTGAAGATTTGCATCTTGAGCAGCTTGATGTTAAGACATCATTTCTTCATAGAGATTTGGATGAAGAAATATATATGGATCAACCGGAAGGATTTGAGGTCAAAGGTAAGGAGAAGTTAGTGTGCAGATTGAAGAAAATCTTGTATGGCCTCAAGCAAGCTCCTAGACAATGGTATCTGAGATGTGACAGGTTTATGACTGAGCATGGCTAAAGTAGGTGTCAATCTGACCATTATGTGTATTTTAAGAGATTGAATAATGGTAGATATATTATTCTATTGTTGTATGTAGATGATATGCTAGTTACAGGATCACACATGCAGGATATCTCTGAGCTTAAGATGAAATTAGCTCACACATTTGCCATGAAGGATTTGGGAGCAGCAGAGAAAATTCTTGGCATGAGTATTAAGAGAGACAGGAAAAATCACAGGTTGATTTTGTCTCAAGAGGATTATGTGAACAAGATGTTGAAACGGTTCAATATGTAGGATGCAAAACCGATAAGCACACCTTTGGATGGACATTTTAAGTTGAGTAAAGCATAGTGTCCTAATTCACATGATGAGGTAGAGTACATGAGTAGAGTTCCATATTCTTTCGGAGTAGGGAGTTTAATGTATGCAATGGTATGTACTAGACCGGATATTGCCCAAGCAGTGGGAGTTGTAAGTAAGTATATGGCCAATCCAGGGAAGGAACACTGGAAAGCAGTTCAGTGGATCCTTAGATATCTAAGAGGAACCAACAGTAGGAATTTGTGCTATGGAGGTTCAGATACTTCTCTACATGGTTATGTAGATTCAGATATGGCAGGTGATTTGGATGGCAGGAGGAGCACCACAGGATATGTTTTCACTGTTGGTGGAATGGCGGTTAGCTGGATATCAAAGTTGTAGAAGGTTGTTGCCTTGTCAACTACAGAAGCAGAGTATATTGCAGTCACAGAGGCTAGCAAAGAGATGATATGGATGACACGGTTCATGGAAGAGTTAGGAAAGGAGCAAGAGAGTTGCAGATTGTATAGTGACAGTCAGCGTGTAATTCATTTGGCTAAGAATTCAGCCTTTCACTCAAGAACCAAGCACATACAACTTAGGTACCACTTCATACGACAGGTATTGGAGGATGGTGAGTTGAAGCTGGAGAAGATCCATACAGATAAGAATCTTGCTGATATGTTAACCAAGCCGGTAACAAAGGAGAAGTTGAATCTTCATTCAACTTCTGTTGGTCTTCATGATTGAGTTGGAGATGGATGAGCTAGAAGATGTTGCTATACAGGTAATGGTGCAGCTGTTTATCTCCAAGTGGGAGATTGTTAAGGTGTGGAGCTAAAAGCTTCACCAAGTGAATGTTTTTCAAAGTTGCAGGTTTACACAGTCACAGACGTCGGTCAGGAGCGATCGACATTGGTCAGGAGCAGACCAGGAGATGCCGATGTCGGCAGGGATCGGCTGACGTCGGTCACAGGAAAATAGGTTAGAACCGATGTTGGTTACCTGTGCCTCTAAAAAGCTATTTTTGTGGATAGAAAAGAGTGTTTGCATGTTAGGATTAAGTGATAGTCTTAAGTCCGCATCTCTATTATTAGCAAGATTGTTTAGAGCCCTTGATTAGGAGGTGCATCTAATGGCTGTAATTGTATGCTCATGTTTCCTAGTTATTATATATAGGATTAGATCTTCATAGCTTATTGTAAGAGTAGTGTTGAACATTACAGAATTATACATGTGAATCATTCCAGGTTGTTGGAGTTGATTGTAATTGAGAGAGAGAGCTCTTGAGGGAAAGAGATCTAGATAGAGATCTATACATCTGAGAGAGGTGTGGAAGAAAAGGAGTTTCTTCAATTGTATTCCTTATGTAAAGAGTTTAATACAAGTTTTCAGGGTGGTTTTTTGTATCTCTTGTTCTTTGCTATTTCTGATTCTAGTTACTTATCATTCTGGTTAATTTCGCATTTTATTGCTTTCATATTGTAATCAACATTGTTGGTTGATCCCCAACATGATTCACCTTTTTCATTTCTCTAACCAGTTTTTTACTTACGTGAGTTCTCATGTCCTAAAACACTTCCTCATGCCTCTGTTCTTGAGGGATTTCCTAAACAACAAAATGCTCTTCAAGAACATCCTGATGGGCTTCCTCTTCATGGCCATGAACTTCTTGCTCTAGGGTTGTAATTCAGTCCCTAGTTTCAATTATGGCTACAAAAATTTGATCCAAATTTGTTGCTTGATTAGTGACAAATTGATTAGGATCAAATAGAGGGTTATTGTCATTGACATTTGAAGGACCTTCACCAAATGATCTAGCTTATACCATTTTCCTTTCTTGTAAATATATGGATAAGAAAATGTTAGTGGACTCAATAAGTCTTAGAGATTTGAGCCACATCTCTAATACCACAATGTAACATCCCCATTGGGATTTACAAGAATAATGTAATTAAAAAAAATCAATTCCACGTATTCATTATGAGAATCTAATTAGTGATCCTAAATTAAAAATATTGAATATGTTAATTGTAAAAATTTATCTAGTTACTGATCATGATGATAACAAATCAACAAAATAAGTACAAATTTATTTTACATATTTAACTACATAATTTCCAAAGTACAAAGTTATTTTACATATTTAACTACATAATTTCCAAAAAGGTAATTACATAAATTCAGCCACTATTTATGCAATACTATAGCCACTATTGTTTATGTACAAAAGTATAAATATTACATTTTTATCAAGAATAATGTCACAATAATAAATACAATATAAGATAAAAGGCTTCACAAAGCATGAGTCACAATTAACTCTAGTATCCTTTGGTAATCTCAAGTATAATCTCCAATGAAGTATTATTGTGGGGAGGGAGAGCATCATCTAAGCACTTTTCCACACCAACCATGGACCATCGATCTCATGTACAATCCCTCAACTAGGGAATGACCCTCCCTTCAAGGATGGGTAGATAGTGATGATGTTGGAGTCTAAAGAGATAAACTAGTACCCATATGTTGTAAGATATCTAACACATGATGTGTACCATAAATAAAATATGTTCTAACATGATATTGCAAAAGCATGCAAATCTAACATATGAATTGACAATGTTTAACTAAACATTACTTTGGCCAAAGTTTTAACAATTTTATTGATCTCAAGGATCAGTCAAATTCATACACACTACTTGATTGGATTACCCTCATCTTGCATTCATGATGATAGATAAGTTAGTGAAGTCCATCTCATGGCTTACTTAGTTCCATCAATATGAGATTTGGTTAATTTTAAACATAACTAATAGATTCAATCAGATTACTTCCTACTAGCAAGCATTAAACATGCTAAGTATGAAAATAATCAAAGTATATACATGTATTCCATCAAATTTATGCAATGAATCTCAAATATATTATTTAATTTATAAATAACAAACATAAAGAAGTACAACTACTTAATGATATTCTAACACTTGTATAGGTGTTAGAGGTATAATCATTGAGAGGGGGGTGTGAATCAGTGAGCAATAGCCTAGATATTTCAACTTCAGTTCCAACTTCAATTTTTATTTTTACAAGTCCTTAATCAATTTCCATAAGCATTCATGAAGCATACACATCATTCATAGTAATTTACAAAAAAGACAATCCAAGATCAAGTGCATAACACATGACATACGTGGGAAACCCTCTTGGGGAGTAAAACCCACTGGAACTTGTAATTAGACTATTATCCTATAAAACAAGAACCAATTTAGACCAATAAGTTACTAATCAAGGAACTACCATTCCTGGTATTAGTGAGACTGTAATCCCATAAGGAGCTACTACACTTATCTAGTTGAGATATCATAACAACTAGATCTTTAGCAAGTTTCATCTTTGCAAGGAGACTGCTACCCCCTTAGATGTTGAGCACCCAAAAAAACACCTAAGAACACATCCACCTTTGTATCGATGTCTTCAACACCCAATGATAGAACTTTGATTATAAATCTCTCAATGTATCTAAAACCACCTTTTGGATCACATAATACTTCTCAACAATAATTCTGTCAACATATCACTCCCTATTGATCAAATCATATTACATACTTGAATCAACATATAAAGATCTAATAAGACACATTACATATCCCAATTATCCCCACTCTTCAACTCTGTATACTCAATGCAATCTTCATGACAATAACACTATCACAGCTTCAACAACATGCCCAGATGGTCATACACACTGTCCACACTTTGATCAGTGTCTCAAACCAACCACCAAGCTCTCATAGACACTATAAATCCTTCACTCATTCTAAAGACATCTAAAACATCCTTTTGGATCACTCTAGGCCTCTTCACTCATGCTCAACCTACAAGATCACTATTCCTCCTTTAGAAACATGACTTACAAGTCATACTCCCAATCCTTAATCTAATATGCTCATCAACCCAACCTTTTGGCACACTTGGCATCTTATCTTCTTCACTTCAACACTCATGCATCTTTAAGTCTTATAATTCTCACATACAAGTCTAGAAATCACCATCTTTGATTTTACTATTTATAGAGCAATCTTGATCAACACCACTTTGGTCGGCCATTAGACATATCTTAACCCTTAAGACATCTATCAAATAAAGATACAACTAAATACAATCTACATAGGTTGGCCATAGCATCTATGGGTCACCCTTAATTAGTTGCACCTTTTAACAAGGCACTTGTAACTCTTCTAGGTCTTATAGAGACCTATTTACCCATTTAACACATCCTCAAGCAAAACAAGAACACAAAACCACTTTAAAATACATGGGTCCACTCCTTATGTGCCCTTCAACATCTTCAAATGATCATAGTCAATTTAGCTCACCTCTTTGTATTCTCAAACAACTCAAATAGAGACCTTATACATAAGAACACCATTAATTGAACATATAGTCAGCTTATTAAGCATTGTTCATACTCAAGATAGATTTTATCACATTTTCAAAATCCACACAGGGAATCCTCATGGAGTCTACAACATGCTCCAATGGATAATTCATCATGAGACATCAAAACAACAATAATATAATCTCAAAAATCTTTCTCGAGTCATTTGAAAAACAGCGAATACACAGTCAACTTCTAGGCTCAATATCTTTGATTGTACTCACTTTTAGATCTTCAAATCTATATAAATAGATGCACCTTGGATTCCTCTACCACTTTTATTTTTAATGCATTAGAAACATCATCTTCTATCAAAAGATATGATCAAAATATAAAGCTCTAGTTTTTCCTATGTTAAATTCAAATATTTGAATAGAAATGGTCATAGTTGACCTTTGAACACAATTCTTGAATCTCGTGGACTCTCAACTCAGGATCAATCTCACATTATTGATCTTATTCGAGATTTAATGCATGGACCACCAAATACAAATGTTAAACATCTATCATGTTGACCTCATCTCATGAAATCTAAGAACTTTGAATCAACGTGATTCATTGATCTCTACGAATCAGTCAGGACTTTAACGATCAATGCTCACCATTCAATCAGTTGTATGAATGTCTGCTCACTATTAGATCATTATCATGTACCTTTACTTAGATGTTAAACATCATGAATATGTCCTCATCTCGTTGCTTTATAACTCCTTGGAGAAAATGTGCACCATTGATCTTGAGTGAGCTTTAACACTTTCAAAAATGACCAAGTATGGGGACCTTGTCAATATGTTTAAGTATCCATTTTGATCCTTAATAACTTCTACTATGCTTTGATGCACAATCTAACTTTTGGACCAGATGATCTCCTTCCATATGAGAATCTAACCATGTAACACATTGCTCCTAGAATTCTTGTGTGTATGAGATATAACATCATTAAAGTGCCTTCTAAAAACCATCTTTCATAGAGCCAACCATGTCTAAACTTGCTTGAGAGGCCAACATTGATCAACCTTCACTTTTTCCATGCTTTAGCAGATGATCTCAAATCTAGCACAAATCATCTATGCTCAAAACTGAACAAACCCATATGATCATATTCTTGTGATACCTTTACACGTGCAAGATATAACATCATCAAAATGCTCACTTGGATTTTTATACCACACTACAAAATTGGCTAAGTATGGGAAAACACAATAAAACTAATTGGGATCACAACTTTGAATATGCATATATTTTGATGCACTACATCGCATGATCTAAAAATTATCACAAATAAATAAGGTCCAAAATTGAATAAACCCATATGATCACCTTATCCTAAATAATCCACATGTGCAAGCTTTGACCTCATCAACATTCTTACTCAGCTCTTTCTAGCCAATCTGTAAATTTGGCCAAGTATGGGAAAATAATGAAATCCATCAGAGAAGCCAACTTTGCACCTTCATATCTTTGATCACACTTCAATACATGACTTGATATCTAGAACATAACAATTAAGGACTATTTTGATCATAAACATATGACCAACTCCCCTTGATGCCTTCCCATGTGGTAATGGTGATGTCATCAAACTACCTACTCAGATTTTTTGCCATTGGACCCAAAGTGTCTAGATGAAAACTATGATCAACCAGATGAATTCCACTTATGCACACAAGCTCTTCAAGCATAGATAACATCATAAATACCTCTTGCACATGATCAAATCACCATACTCATCCTTGAACAAATCTATCCATGTCAACACTGAATATCAACCAATCAACCTTCAAGCATACAAGAACAAACACATTACACATTTTATCATTATCACTTAGACTATCAAGGCATTTCATCCACTCAGTAGGATACATCCATGACACCACCATGACATCATCATGACAACTCTCCAACAATCTCCCCCTCTGTCATTGATGTCAACATCCATCAATATAGCAATATGCAACTCACCTATTCTCTCTTCAAAACACTCCCATAAAAGGAACTTTATCCCAATTAGGAACTTTCTCCCCCTTTGACATAATGAAAAAATGGGAAAAAAATGATTCTAAGGACCTAAAAATACTATTAAATAGGGAAGGACCATCTTAGAAAGATGATACAAACTCCCCCTTACCTTGAGCCTACCTCTTCTTGCATTGACAACTTCCTCTTGCTCCATGCCAACACTCTCTTCAATCAAGCACTGAAACAATTGAAGAAAGAACACACAAAATAACTAAAATATGATGTAACTCACCAATAAATATATAAGATGTAATCCCCCTAAGATCTCTTAGAAATTACACCTTCTGAGCATCTTCAGATCTCCACACACCATGAAGAACCACCATGCATCCTTACTAGCCTTCTTTCTCAAGATACTTTCATGACCACCAACTCCACATCTACACTATAAATTAGGAAACATGTATTGAACCAACTTGAAAACATACCTTTAGATACTCATACCTTGCTCTTTTGTAGAAACTGAGCAAAAGACACTCT
This sequence comes from Torreya grandis, assembly GCA_037957365.1. Classification (NCBI taxonomy): domain Eukaryota; kingdom Viridiplantae; phylum Streptophyta; class Pinopsida; order Cupressales; family Taxaceae; genus Torreya; species Torreya grandis. Next base: position 1,993,710 of record JARHVA010000043.1, on the reverse strand, counting down.
TCTTCAAATCAGGCATGTCTAGCCTCCTTGTAGCCCTACTTGAAAGTTGTAGATCCCACAATTTTCATTAGACACATCTTGAGGACCTAAAACTCCATACTTAGAGCACTCTATTATTCCCCCTTAAGCACATAAATTTTTCATCATCAAGCTCATCCTCTGCAACATACTTCCTTCACAAACCAACTAGCCAATTAACCCTCCATATTGATAAAAACCTGAATAACAAGAGAAATAAAAACCTTCAAATATATTTGAATCTTGATTTGACCACCCATTTGTCCCATTCAACATATTAATAATCCTCACACTTCAACTCATAAGGTAAACCACTTTTCTAGAATAGCCCAAAACCCTAGAATCTCAAAACAAGCAGGGTTAACAAACCTCCTTTTGGTTAATGCACACCTTTGAAAATACTTGCACACCTGGAGACACCCATCACACACTTATAGACCAAAATTTGAGCTTTCATACCTTTAATAATCCATACATCTTATAACCCATTTTAGGCTTACTTGCCCTTAAGCTAAAAATAGAGAAAACTGAGAGCACTCAAAAATTCTCAATTAACACATACATACCTTCAGAGCTCAAAAACACTTGGAGCACACCACAAATAAATGCACAGACCTTTCTGAGCATAAAACACTTCTTGACATTTTCATCAATCTCATTAAGCCACCTAGAACCACCCATTCTGAATCTGTATTATATCTCCTTCACAAACCTTTGAACCAAGCTTATGAACTTGTTACTCCCCCTTAACAAAGGACCTTCTCTAGTTAGAATTATCATCTTGAGTACACAAACTTGTTTCTCCACACCTTATTTTTCATATTCAACTACTTAATCCTTTGATCCTATAATTTTACCAATTACAAAGCTTCTCCTAACTGCATGCTTCATCAAGAACATGATATATTCAACAAGACTTCAAAAACTATCTAATCATAGTCAATACTCAAAAAGAGATATCTCATATTCAAAACACTATGAACTTCCATGTCATACAAAAATAGAATCTACCACAAACTGACATGTAGATAGGTATTTGAAACTCACCTTTATACTAAAACATCTAAACCATTATCAACAAACAAAATCCTTCTCAAGATAGGACCACTGAGATTCTTCACAAACTTCTTTTCTCCAATAGATAGATATATAAAAATAATGCACAAACATATCTTTTTTTCATATCTTCTCACGAAACAATATATGATAGCTACCAAGCTTGCTTTGTCTGACAAGTGTCTCCTTGAAGCCTAGATAAAGACACCCTCTACACCATACAGCTTTACCATGGTGTGTAACCAAGAGTTGCCCATAACTCCTCATATTCCTACTCATCCTTAATCAATTGATACTTGTATTTCTTCTTCTTCTTCTTATTCTTCTTCTTTGGCTTAACAATGACAACTAATTTATTTTCTATATCACTATCCTTCTCTTCTAAGATAATATTGATAACACATGGAGACAACACAAATTCATGGCATACCTTTTCATCTGAAGAATCCATCTTGTAGCTTGGAATCTTATTACTAGATACTAACAACTTATGTTATTTACATGAAACTTGCTAAACAATAGCTATATGTTTACTTGGATCTATACACACTTCAGAACTAGACTTAGCTAGTACCTTCGTCTTCTTCTTGAGCTTGGTCTCTTTATTTTTAACATGAGAAAATTTTTGTTTTTGTTTTTCTAACTGGATAGTTGAGACATTCCCTACTTCAAATTTGTCAAAAAAAACTATCAATAGAAACTCTTGACTTTTCTTTATTTATGATTCTTTTTCTACCTTGGCAAACAATCCATCAAGACTCTTGGACTCAACAGAGTTAGTCTCCTTAGTCTTTACTATCTCAGGTATTCATATCAAATTTTGACTCTTCTTGTCTTCTGTATCCATCTTACCTACTTGATATTTGAGCTTATCTTGATTTATAACATAGCCTTCTAGAGCAATTTTCTTATCAACCTTATGACTAGAAGAATTGGAAATGATTACCTTTGGTTTCCATACCTAAGTTTGTCCTTTCTTGGACCTTATAGGATCTCTATATCCTTTGACATAATTTGAAGACCTTTTAACACCATTTAGATAAAATCTAGCAATATGTCCACTCTTATGACAACTGAAACAAATAATATCACTCAACATACCTCTTGATTGATCTGAGTTATGATTTCTCCAAGACCAATTGCTTCTTCTTACAAGGCTCCATGAGGATACATTCTTGACTAACTTCCTTTTATAGTCCTTAGCTCTATGGCCATACTTATTACATGTATAATAATGACCATGAAATAAACTAGCATACCTTGTAGCATTAGGTTATCTAATTGACCTTTTAACATTGCTCTTCAAGTTTGCATTCTTCTTCACTTATTTAGGCTTCTCATGTTTCCTTTTCATCTTGTCCAATTTGACTATAACAAGCTCATGTTCACTTTTCAATGACTTCATTTAAACCTTCAACTAATTGCACTCATCTTCTTTTGCTTCCAGATTTGCATTTGTAGTCCTTAATTGATCCTCAAGAATATTGATCTTCTCTTCATCCCTCTTGACCTTGTTGGTCACATCTTTCAATCTATATGCCTATAATTTAATATACTTGATTTCTTCTTGATACTTATTTTCTTTTTTTTTTGTCATCTTCTCTACTATTATGGCAAGCTTCTTTATCAAACATGATGTCCTTTTATTTTGAACATAAACTTATTTTGGAGTCTACTAGCTGAGACTTGAGATCATTGATAACATTCTCATCCTCTTTGGCATCTTTCTCAAAGTACATATTTATTCTTCAAGTGCCTTGATCACAACCTTACACTATTGATTTTCTTTTTTCAACTATTTAGTCATCTTTGTACCTACTTAAGATCACCTTCAAGATGTTAGGCTTCCTTCAAAGGACTCACTCTGATACCATTTGTCAAAGGCATAATCACTGAGAGGGGGGATGAATCAATGAGCCCATATATTTCAACTTTAGTTTCAACTTCAATTATGATCTTCATGAGTCTTTAATCAATTACCGTAAACATTCATGAAGCATACACATCACTCATAGCAATGTACAAGAAAGATAATCCAAGATCATGCACATAACACATGACATACGTGGGAAACCCTCTTGGGGAATAAAACCCACTGAAACCTACAATTGGAATATTGTCCTATAAAACAAGAACCAATTTAGACCAACAAGCTACTGATCAAGGAACTACCATTCCTAGTTTTAGTGAGACTACAATCCTAGAAGAAGCTACTACACCTATCTATCTGAGTTGACATAACAACTAGATCTTTATCAAGTTTCACCTTGTAAGGAGGCTACTACCCCCTTATATTTTGAGAACCCACAACAACACCTAAGAATATATCCACCTTTGTACTGGTGTCTTCAACACCCAATGATAGAACTTTGATTATCAATCTCTTAATGTATCCAAAACCACCTTTTGCATCACACAACACATCTCAGCAATAAGTATATCACCATAACACTCCCTATTAATCAAATCATTTAACATACTTGAATCAACACACAAAGATCAAATATGACACATTACATATCCCAATTATCCCCACTCTTCAACTCTACACACTCAATGTAATCTTCACAAATAAAACACTATGACAACTTCAAAAACATGATGAGATGGTCATACACACTATCCATATCCTGATAAGTCTCTCAAACTAGCCACCAAGCTCTCACATACACCAACAATCCTTCACTCATTCTCAAGACATCAAAAACATCCTTTTGGATCTCTTTAGGCCTCTTTGCACATGGTCAACATACAAGAGCACTATTCTACCTTTAGAAACATGACCTACAATTCATACTCCTAATCCTTAATTTTTTCTACTCATCAACCCAACTATTGGCACACTTTTCCTCTGCTCTTCTTCGATTCAACACTCACACCTCTCTAATTCCTACAAGTCTAGAAACCACCATATTTGATTTTACTATTTATGAAGCAATCTTGATCAACACCATCTTGGTTAGCTATTAGGCATGTTTTAACCCTTAAGACATCTATCAAATTAATATATGGCTCGATATAATCTACATAGGTTGGTCATATCATTTATGGGTCACCTTTAAGCAACTACATCTTTTAACAAGGCACTCGTAGCTCTTATAGGTCTCATGGAGACATATTTACTGATTTAGCACATCCTCAAGAAAAAAAAGAAAACATTACAAATTTAAAATACATGGATCCACTCATTATTTCCCATTCGACATCCTCAAATGATCATAGTCAACTTAGCTCACCTTTGCGTATGCTCAACCAACTCAAATAGAGACCTTATACACATGAATACCATTAATCAAACATATAGTCAACTTCTTAAGCATTATTCATACTCAAGATAGATTGATCACATTTACAAAATCTACATATAGCATCTTCATGGAGTTTACAACATGCTTCAATAGCTAATTCATCATGAGACATCAAAATAATAAAATTACAAGCTTAAAAATCCTTCTTGAGTCACTTGCAAAATAAGCATGAACACATAGTCAACTTCTAGGCTCAATATATTTGATTATACTCACTGTCATATCTTTAAATCTATATAACTAGATTTACCTTGTAGTCCTCCACCACATGAGAAAAATCATCTTCTATCAAAAGATATGATCAAAATATAGAGCTCTATTTTTTCCTGTGTTAAATTCAAATATTTGAATAGCAATGGTCACAGTTAACCTTCAAACATAATGTTTGAATCTCGTGGACTCTCAGCATAGGATTAATCTTGTACCATCAATTTTGTTTGAGATTTAATGTATAAACATCCAAAATTAAACATTAAATATCTACCATGTTGACCTCATCTCATGTAATCTGGGAACTTTGACTCAATGCACTCCATTGATCTCTATAGTCAGTCAGGACTTTAATGATCAATGCTCACCATTCGATCAGTTATATAAATGCCCACTTGTCATTGGATCATTATCTTGTACCTTTGATCATATGTTAAACATCATGCATTTGTCCATATCTTACTACTTCCTAATCCTTAGAGCAAACACACACCATCGATCTTGCTCGAGCTTTAACACTTTTAAAAATGACTAAGTATGGGGATCTTATTAATATGTTTGAGTAACCATTTTTGATCCTTAATAAATTCTACAACACTTAGATGTAGGATCTCAAATTTGGACAAGATGATCTCCTTTCATAGGAGAATCCAACCATATAACACACCACTCCTGAAACTCTCATGCGTGCAAGATATAATGCCATTAAAGGGCCTTCTCAAAAACTTCTATCATAGAGCCAACCATGTCCAAGCTTTCTTGAGTGGTCAACTTTGAACAACCTTAATTTTTATCATGATTCAGTGGATCATCTCAAATCTAGCACAAATCATCTATGCTCAAAACTAAATAAACCCATATGATCATATTCTCCTGACATCTTCACATGTGCAAGATATAACAACATTAAAATACTCACTAGGCTCTTTTTGACACACTGTAAAATTGGTTGAGTATGAAAAAACATAGTAAAACTACCTAGGAGCTCAACTTTGCATATGCATATATTTTGATGCACTACATTACATGATCTAAAAATTAAAATAATTAAACTAGGTCCAAAAATGAACAAATCCATATGATCACCTTCTCCTGAATCATCCATATGTGTGAGTGTTGACCTCATCAAATGCTTACTTAGCTCTTTCTGGCCAATCTACAAATTTGGTAACTATGGGAAAATAATGAAATCTGTCTGAGAAGCCAATTTTGCACTCTCATGTCTTTGATTGCACTTCGACATATGACTTGATATCTGACGCATAATAACTAGGGACTATTTTGATCATAAACATATGACCATCTCCCCTTAACTCCTTTCCATGTGGTAATGGTGATGTCATCAAACCAACTACTCAAATTTTCTACCACTGGACCCAAAGTGTTTAGATAAAAACTATGATCAACCAGATGAATTTCACTTGTACACATAATCTCTCTAATCATAGATAACATCATAAGGCCCTCTTACACATGCTCAAATCACCATAATCATCCCTGAATAACTATAGCCATGTCAACACTAAAGATCAACCAATCAACCTTCAAGTATACAAGAACAAGAACATTGCACACTTTGTCATTGTCACTTATACTATCAAGGCACTTCACCCACTTAACATGATACCTCCATTACACCACCATGACATCATCATGATAACTCTCCAATAATAGGTAGATGGGCATATTAAAGCTTATATGCATGACTAAGCCCCACAAAGTAGTGATAATTACCACGTGTTAAGTAAGCCCATGAAAAATGATGTCATAAACATCAAATTCAAAATAGAATGGACTGGTGACAGATTATTGCTCTATAATTAATTCTCATGTATGGATAATTTAAGCAATTAATTCTCAACATCGAGAATTTGAGGAATGAATTTGCAAGCTAATGATATATGATATCTCCCAAGTCAATTTGAACTATATTTTTCCAATTCATGAATCATAGACTATTACCTAAAGTTTGATGTCACATCTAGATTTCTCTTTAAGCTAAATAACGTATTTGATATACAAATTATCATGGTTGATTAGTTGATTAACTATTATTTGATTAAACTTTATGTCATATGCTGATTATGAGACAATTATGTGTTGCTTAATTTACATGATTTATTTGCTATGAGTTAGTGGTAATTTTTTATTCTATACATTATGATCATGTTTGTTAATTATATAACATTATTTTATGGATATAATAATATTTTGGGATAACTATTTTCATTTTTTTTAGGTGGATGCATGACAAATTCATTCCTCAGAGTGTGATGAAGGGAGAACATCATCAAAAAGGTTAGTTTAGATGGATATGTTGGAGGATGATAAAGAGAAAATCTAGAAACCTTGCACACACCAAGGTAGTATTTCATATTGTGTGATTAGTTATTTGAGTACATTGTTGTATTATACTTTATTTTCTATTTAAATGACTATTATGATTTTTGATGTTCTTAGATCATTTTATGTGATTACATGATTTTACTAATTTATTCATTTTTTATGATCATGTTGTTTTGTTTGAGTGATTTCACTAATTTTGTGGTCGTATGTAGCTTATCTTATATGACATAATTTTTTGGTTGAATGAGTGAATCCATATATGTTTTTACTTAACTCACTATCTTATTGGGTATAGTTGTGTAGTATAACGATATGATGTTATGTATGCATTACTATAATAAGTATAGACAGATCCCATTATTGTTATTTAATCTATAGGATAAAGGTAATAATAATTAAAATATTATTATTATTTTATATGTATATCCTAATATATCGATAGCATTATTTGAAAATGTCACTATATTTGATTTAGTGTTGACCAAGGGTTAAATATTCATAATATATATTAGCCATTGATTATATTGTTAAATGATTTATAAAAAACATCACATTAGCATAATGTTTATTTGTGGATGATTCGATAACATTAATTGATAGTCTTTTAATACATATTTGTATTAACCATGTTATATAGGCGTATGTTAAATGAGTAGTAGATAATTGACTTGGCATGGAAATATAATGATTATTGACTAACTTATATTCGACATTGCATGGAATAAACTTTAGTTATTGTGACTTGTTGTTTAGTCAGTTTTATGAAGTCGATGATTGGAATTGTGTTAAGTCAATGGTATGCATATTTTATAAAAGATAAAAAATGATTATTTTATTGAATCATTGGAAGTTTAGAGATGATCAGGGTTATTAATCACTCATTGACTCTGGGTTAACCATCATTTTATGAAAATCATGATGGAGTTTGGTTGTTGGTTGCATGGTGGTGTATTGTAGCACAATGGGAGTTCTGTTGAGCTATTTTTGCATGCATATTTTTTATTCAGTTGGTAATGGAAGAGAAGGTGGTGGAAAGTAAGAGGATGGAGAAAAATTAAAGAAAAGGGAGAAGGTTAGGAGGCATGATACGACACACGACATATAGAGGATAGTAAATAGAAAGAGAAGAATGAGAAAGTTTGAGTGAAGGAAGAAAGAGTATATATGAATATTTTGGCATAATAATCAGGTCAATTTTGTACATAAATTTACTGTGTGTAATGATTAAGGGATTTTGAATGGAAATGGTTACTGAGTTTGTATTTGTTTTAAATGTTATGATAAGTTTTAGAAGGGATGTATGTAAGGCTCTGTGGAAGGCTCGGCCTTCAAAGAACCCTACATCTAACCTAGGGTAACTTGAAGTAATTAGGTAGGGATGTAGGAATCGTCATGGTTATTTTGGCTTTAATTAACCTCTGTCTTAAATTCCTTTCTAATTTGAAAATCTCTATTACACTATGGGAATGATTATTTCTTGATAGGGATATATGTTTTAACTCAATAAACCAGTTATGATATATATTCATTAAGGTATTTAAAAATAATAAGATTAGAATTTGGGTTATATAAGGGATCGATGGCATATAAACCTATTTGGATTTTGGATTTAGATGAATGGGTTCTTTATACAAAATGGATTGTGTGTGTGTATGTGTGTGTGTGTGTGTGTGTGTGTGTGTGTGTGTGTGTGTGTGTGTGTGTGTGTTGGTATTTTGGAAACCTAATGCTTTCAAATAAAATTACATGAGTTAAAAATGACCAACTATAGGATACCGTATAGATGAATTTAAAGTTTGGTTTTGAATGGATTTATGTTACTTTGGTTTTCAAAAGAATTTTTCTCATTTTAAACCCATATTATAGTAGACTCTATTATTAATTGTAATGTCCCCACTGGGATTTACTAGAATAACATATTTTTATTAAATTTAATTCCACGTATTCAACATTAGAATTCATCACGAGAATCTAATTAGTGATCATAAATTAAAGATGCTAAATATGTTAACCATAAATAGGTATGTAATAATTTATCCAGTTATTGATCACTATGATAAAAATAATCAAAAAAAGTATAAAGTTATTTGACACATTTAACTTCATAATTTTCAAAAAGATAATTACATAATTTTAGTCACTATTGATGCAATACTACATTCATCACTATTTATGTACAGATGTATAAATATTACATTTTTATCAAGAATAATGTCACGATAATAAATACAATATAAAAAATAAGGCTCCATAAAGCATGAGTCACAATGACCTCCAGTATCCTATGGTAATCTCAAGTGTAGTCTCTAATGAAGTACTATTTTTGGAAAGGAGAGCATTATCTGAGCACTTTTCCACACAAACTACGGACCATCGATCCCATGCACAATTCTCCAACTAGGGAATGACACTCCCTTCATAGATGGGTAGATAGTGATGGTGTCAGAATCTATAGAGACAAACTAGTACCCGTGTGTTGTAATATATCTAATACATGATGTGTACCATAAAGAAAATACATTCTAACATGATATCACACAAGCATGCAAATCAAACATATGAAATGACAATGTTTAACTAAACATTACTTTGGCCAAAGTTTTCACATAGTTATTGATTTCAAATATTAGTCAAATTCATACACACTACTTGATCATATTACCCTCATCTTGCATTGATGATGCTAGATAAGCTAATGAAGTCTATCTCACTACTTACTTAGTGCCATCAATACAAGATTTAGTTAATTTTAAACATAACCAATAGATGCAATCATATTACTTCCTAACAACAGGCATAAAACATGTTAAGTAAGAAAATAATCAAATTACATACATTTAGTTCATCAAATATATTTAATAAATCTCAACTATATTATTTAATACATAAATAATAAATATAAACAAGTACAACTTATACCAACTAGGTATATTTTACACTTAGACTATATGTTTCTAAATTTTAGAAGTTTGGTTTTCCACAGAGCATGAGTCATAATGAACTCTTGTATCCTATGATAATCTCTAGTTTAGTCTCCAAGGAATTACTATTATGGGGAGGGAGAACATCATCTGAGTGTTTTTCCATACCAATTACAGACCATCGATCCTTGCACAATACTCTAACTAGGGAATGACCCTCCTTTCATGGATGGCTAGATAGTGATGGTGCGAGAATCCAAAGAGACAATCTAATACTCATGTGTTTTAAGATATTTAATAAATGATGTGTACCATAAATAAAATATGTTTTAACATGATATCTCAAAAGCATGTAAATCAAACATATGAAATGACAAAGTTTAACTAAACATTACTTTGGACAAAGTTTTTAAATAGTTATTGATCTCAAGGATCAACCAAATTCTTACACACCACTTTATTGGATTACCTTCATCTTGCATTAATGATGATAGATAATCTAGTGAAGTCCATCTCACTGCTTACTTAGTGCCATCAATATGAGATTTGGTTAATTTAAAACATAACCAATAGATTTAATCATATTACTTTGTAATAGTAAACATAAAATATGCTAAGTACGGAAATAATCAAAGTACATACATTTAGTCCATTAAACATACACAATGAATCTCAACTATATTATTTAATACATAAATAATAGACATAAACAATTACAACTTATACCAACCAGGTATATTTTATACTTAGACTGCATGTTTCTAAATTTTAGATTTAACTCAATGTAGAATCATTTATGACAAGCCACTTTTATCACAATTGATTTCCATGTACATGCTTCACAAATTACAACTAACCAATCATAATTAATTTCAAGGCTCAAAATAAACAATAATCAAATTTTCTTATTATTGTTTATACTTTTATTGAGATGTATGCTTATAGATATCGTATGCCACATCATGACTTAATTAACTTAATCACACATACAAATATATGTTATATATGTGTATATGTACTTATTTATTTCATACATATATATACCATATATATGTATAATTTATATATCAATTTCATAAAAAACATATAATATTTGTATGTATCTGCCCACATATAAAAATTATGTACTATTATGAACTAATAATGAATCCATTATGCTCTAATTATTCGACTTTTGAACTCTCATAATATAATGTATACACTATTATGCATTCTAATATCTATTTTTACTTTGATAATTCATACAGTTTGAACAATCAATTTAAAAGCCAAATTTGGAAATTATATAATGAAAACAAATATATAGAAAATCATATACACGAACCTTGTTCTTATTTCCATTTGACTAACTTCTTGTTTGAAATCCATTAATTTTCAGAAAACTATGCAAATCTATTTTCTTTCATTCTCCCATAATTTGGGTTCAAAATAGATATAATGTTTACATGGTATTTGTTACACAAGCCTCTAAACTAACTATCAAACTTAGAATTAAAAGAACTAATAATCAACAAATCCAACACACAACTAATATAATAATTTCCTTTAAATAAACTAAGTAAAGTCAACCTTATAAATTCATGCTCAGTTTTTAAGGTTTGAACTTGCCAACTAAGTTTATAAACAAATTTGAATACACTAAGGATTTCTAAAATTCATTATCAGTTATCCAATATAGAAAGGTTTGAACCAATTATTAACCCACATAAACACTATATAATCATATATAACGATTATATTCATATGTATATCTAAATAAAATCCATAATACAAATATCTATCTCGACTAATATTTCAGTGATGGAAAATATATTGCCTGCACACTAAATGGGTATATAGTCTCATAAAAAATATTCTATTTGCACGAAACTGGTAGGTTGTAAGAAATATAACTACACAAAAATTTCTCTAGAATGACACGAATCATCTACTCCATTATTAAAACAACTTAAAGAAACCTATAATTTATATCACGAGTAAATCAAAATTATATTAACAAACCATTATATATATAAGATCTCAAAATTTTCAAAATATAATCACAGACCAATTATATTTATAAACTCAGGGTTTTGGTGTATTCTCACACTATATCGATGCTTAAGGTTTTTTCTAAAAAAATAAAACACAAACAATACTATATATATATATATATATATATATATATATATATATATATATATATATATATATTATTGTTTGTGTTTTATTTTTTTATAAAAAACCTTAAGCCTATAAGTGACAGACTATGTACATTAGTGTCAAAACCTTAAGCTTTGATATAGCGTGGGTATCAGTGACAAACTATGTACATTAGTGTCGAAACCTTAATATTTGATATAGTGTGGGAATGACAGACTGTGTACATTAGCGTTGAAACCTTAATATTTGATATAGTGTGGGAATACCCACACTATATCAAAGCTTAAGGTTTCAACACCAATGTACACAATCTATCATTTATAGGCTTAAGGTTTTTACTAAACAAATAAAACACAAAATATATAAATATATATATATATATATATATATATATATATATAATAAACTGGACTGTACTGCTCATGTTTCCATGGCTTGAGCCTATAGTGAACACACTAATAAAAGCCTATCCTACCATATTAATTTACACATGGTCTTACTGCAAAATCTTAAGGAATTTGGAGATATAGATTTAGTTCTATGGATGGCCGAGCCATCCACAAGACTAAATCTATATCTTATTAAAATATATTTAGCAAGGCATTTCTAAAAAATCCTAATAAGACATGCACATAATTTATTGTATTCTACACAACTAAATAATGGAATTTCATTACCAACCTCAAAATAACTTCTAATTTTGTAATTTCTTGAACCAAAATGTCTCTTCTTTCCTTATTTATACTCACTCCTTTGTCATGACGTGTCATGCCCTTCTCTCTACCTCCTTTTTATCATTATTTCTCTATCAACCTCTCTCATACATTCAATGCATTAAATTGTTACATCAAACTCATAGTTGGACTTAGTTCCCATCATGCAAAAACCCCATTATCCACAAAACTATTTACTAATCCAATTTAACTCAAACTTGAATAAAATAAGAAATCCCTAATTCTTTCAAATGTTCCCAAAACCATTCAATCATTATTTAAATCTTTTTATTACTGCATGGTCTTTTGACCTAACATGCTCATGTTTCAACTTTACAACATCCACCTATAAAATCATTATAAATGATTGTCGAAAACCCATAAGCATATAAAACCAAATAAACCACAAACTCTTATACTAATGCCAATGTATTTGACCCCATTAGTTAAGGTTAGTTCGTAGGATAGCTTAGGTAATTATTAAATCAACTTAGTAATGATCAACATTATCCTGAATTTGAATAACCAAGTGACTAGTGTAAATTTAATAACAAGCTTTTGATTGCAATAGTAAATCAAATAACTGTTATACTAACATCTAATATAATGATATTGTAATAATGTAGTTGTTTTATCATTACCACTATATAGACTATCCCAAATGTCTTTAACTATCTTTTATATATCAATGCATTAAGAAGAAACAATGATATTTATTGAATATAATAATAACCATCTAATCTATAAGACATTTTAAAGACACTTCAGTTACTCTATAGATAGCAGTAAGTAAATACTAAACATACAAATTTATTTTTTCATTAAAGTAATATCATCTACAATCATGAATAAAATAACACAACATGACCAAAAAGTACCATTATGTAATCAACCTATTAACTACAACTATAATTCAATCATATAATTAGATCCTCATAAGCATTAAACTAAAACTAGATCACAACTAACACACATAATCAATCATTTAAATGCAAATAACATAAAAGATATATTATCGCTAACAATTCAAGTAATGCATATAAAGAATGCTAACTATCGTGGTGTGTGTGTGGGTTTTTAGTTGTTCCTCTGTCATCCCCTAACACCTCTATTTACGTCAACCTCTTTGATGATGATCTCCCTCTGTCATGCTTTGAGGGATGGATCTATCCTGCATCCAATTCACGATAAAAAGATAGTTAGCCTGTAATATCATGATATATGTTCATAAAATACTACTGTAAAAAATAATAATATGATCATATTGTAAAGAATATAGAAATATAACTAACTCATATCAATTTTAATCATGTAATCTAAGCAACATACAACGGTCTCATAAATATATTATGACTTACAACTTAATTAAATAATATTTAATCTATTTAACAACCAATTAATCTATAGATAATCAACGGAATTAGTTTAAAGAAAAATTGAGATGTGACATGAATCTTGTAACCTGTATATTTACTTATATATGGATATGGTAATAAAATAGTTAAATCCATAATATATAGCCTGTTTACAAGTAAGTGGATGAGTGAATATACATGAAGGTTATTGTGGATATGATAGAATTAAGATTTCAATTGAATTTATTATATTTGAATTACATAAATATTTAGCTTGATTGTGTATTATGATTACATACTTGGATTAGAATATGATTTGAATAAGAGTTTGCATAGTTGATATAAATATTGGGTATGCATTTTTATATGTATTGTGCATGAAGAAGTTTATATGGCCAAGTATGTATTGTTATATAAGTAAACCCAGATTGGACATAGTCGACTGCGTGTGTGTTTCATCATATGCATTTAATTTAAATATCAATTTAAATTGATTGAATTATGAAAATTGATTACAAGGATTTGGTATAAATGATTGGTTGTGTATGAATGTTGAATTACATGAAATTTTTATGTGCTTTAATTAAACAAATACATTAGAGTTTATCTAGTTTATAAAAGGGACTATGGGACTATTTTATTAGTTGGATATATACATTACATATATGAAATACTCTAAGTCATGGACAATGGATTTATTCTTAAAGTATAATGTATATAATATAATATTTATACGATATTAAAATTATACTCAAGAATTTTAAATATATATATTATATATATAGATGGCAGAAATACATAGTTGTGGACTGTGTCATAAATTTCGAAAACATTATTACCATATAGTGTAAAAATGGGTGCTTATATATATTTTAATGTTAATATATAAAAGTATTAAAATAATGTATTTAATAGTTTTAAATATAAAGCATATTATGATGTTTTGGACTAGAATTATTTTATATTTGGAGTATGAACAAATATATAAGCTTGTGTTAAAATGATTATTTTAGGGTTGAAATAACATTATAAGTTGCTTTGTGATTTAAGTAAATGATAGTCTAGATAAATCATTACCCAGATGGTATGTTATATTGAGGACTATTTTTATTATATTTATTATTTTATAATAAAACAGATGTTATAGATTCATTTCATTTCATTTGACGGACTAAATGAATGTATTTAATATTTTTGTACTTAGCATATTTATATCATCTAAAGAGAAATATTTTGAATGAATCTATTATTTTTTATATTATTATATATTTTTAATTGAATCTCACATTCATGATTCTAATATAAGCAATGGATGGATTCCATTATATTATCAGCATAAATGCAAGATGAGGTGTAATCTGAGTGATGTGTATAGATTTGAATGATCCTAGAGATCATTATTTATTGAAAACTTTGACCAATGTAATATTTATAATTAAACATTATCATTTCATATGTTGATATAGTTTTCATATTTGTGAGATATCATGTTATAATGAACTTATTTATGATACACATTATGTATTATATATCTACAACATATACGTTCTAGTTTGTTATTCTAGATTCTTGCACCATCATTAACTACCCATCTGTGAAGGGAGGGTCAACCCCTTGTTTGGGAGATAGTGTGGGGGATCTATGGTTCATGGTTCGTGTAAAAAAGTAATCAAATGATGCTCTTCTTCCCAGCTAGAGTACTATACTAAGAACTACACTTGAGATCACAAATTTATACTTGAGTCATAGAGACTCTGCTCTCTGAAGCTTTATATCATATTTTATTATTTGAGATACTTTATGTATTATTGAAAATTGTAACATTTATACATTATACTTATACAATAGTGGTTATAATGTTGTATCAATCATGGTTTAATTTGTACTATTTTATTAATGATTAGATGCAGTATTTATTGCTTATTCAGTATTGTTCATGATTTGTATATCTATTCGTAGTGATCTTTAGCTAAGTAAATTAGCTATAAACCTTATGTTTAACTAAAAGAATACAATTAGATAAATATCACTAATTAGATTTTTCATGATGAAATCTGTAAAATGAATATGTGTAATTAATTTAATTTTTTTACTATATTTCAATAAAACTCAATTGGATTGTTACATTGTGGTATCAGAGTTGAGGTTCAAACTCTATGACTTAATGTGTCTGTTAATGCAAACTTATTCTCCTGATAAGTAGGAAAATAAATGGTGCACACTAGACCCAAATGTGAGGGCACTTCAAATACTGAACCCCCTTTTGATCCAAACTAGTTTATCACTAAGAAAATTATAAAGTTAGACCAAATCCTCATAACCATACAAGAGACTAAGGACCGAATCATGGCCCTAGAATAGGAAGTGCATAGTCATGAAGAGGAAAATACTTAGGAGGAACCTGAATAACATCATGATGATCAGGAACATCTTTAAGAGCATAGGCATGAGGAAGTGCATTAGGATGTGAGAGCTCAAGTAGTTGTAGAGTTGGCATGGGATATGAAAAAGGTAAATCCACCCAAGTCCAATGGAACTATATTAGGACATAGATTTCAAACATTGCTGATAAAAATGGAGTATTTTGAGACTTAAAATTATTCTAAAGTCACAAAAGCATTATGGGGAGTTTATCAGCTTGCTAGTGAAGTAACAACTTAGTAAGAAAATAAGAAGCTCAAGATGAACCTTGACTCAACCACCACTACTTGGGAATAGTTTGTGACACTATTTCAGTCATGATGGCTTCCACAATTGTACTTCAATCAAAATATTATGGATTTTTAGAATCTTAAGCAAGGAGATTTATCAATGAATGATTACTAGGAGAAATTCATCAAGTTCATTAAGTATGTAACTCAATACCAAGTGGATGAGAGGTTAAAAATTAAAAAATTCATCATGAGATTGAAACCTCAAATTGCTTGTGAAGTAGATGTGCACAGTCCATCTACTATGGATTAGATGTTCAAGAAGGCAGTCAAGTAGGAACAAAACTTAAAATATCTTTCTCAAATCAAAGATAAGTTCAAAAATAAGTTTAGACATTATAAACTAGATTTCAAGAAGAAAAATTAGAAGTAGAGGAGTGAAGAATCCAAGAGTTAGTTCAAGAATAAGAATACCAAGTTTAACAGTGGTTTAGAGAACATAAAACCTGGTAATGGTTTAAAGGGAAACCAATAATCTTAGAATAAAGGACTAATTAGAGGTTGTTTCATATGTGGAGATGACCATTTTACTTGAGAATATCCTTGGGACAAGTCAAAGAAAAAGGGTTCTAATTCTCAACATGGTATACTCTAGCAGTAGATTAATGTAATTGTTGACAATCATCAGGTTGAGTATCAACCTTAGCCCATAAAACTATCAAGTATTTTGTTCGATCATCTAGTTTCTATTTTGATTGACACAAGAGATAAAATATGTTTCATTACTCCTATAATGCTTAGTAAATTATCTATAAAATATGGATTTATGACAAATGCATGGTTGTTTCAGTATAAGAGTAAGTCAAAGGTCAAAGTTGACAAGTGTCTAGTTGAAATAGAGATTAGGTTCCCTGAGTTCACTATAGTAGTAGGTATTTTTATGGCACCATTGGGATCATATGATGTAATCATAAGAGTCAATTGGATTTCCAAGTATAAAGCCAAGGTTAACTATTATCTGAATAAGGTTGAGTGTCAAGATGATTTCAAAAATTAGAGACAACTTTATGGTGAGAAAAGGGAGTTGAAGCTAAGGTAGATTTCTGCATTTAAACTCAAGAAATATCCAAGAAAGGGATGTCAGGCATTCATCATTAAGATAAATGAGATGGAGAAATCTAAGGAACCATCTATCAAATATTATCCTTTTCTGAGAACTTTCATGATGTGTTTCTAAAAAAATTACCAAGATTTCCAACTAAGTGTAAGTTTGATTTCTTGATTGATATCATACCCAGATTGGAACTATAGTATAAGGTGTCATACAAAATGACAACCACTAAATTGGTTGAGTCAAAGGCATAAATTTAGGAGTTGTTTTCAAAAGGGTTGATTTGACCAAATATGTCACCATGAGGTGAACCAGTTATCTTCATCAAGAAGAAGGATGGTATTCTTCACCTGTGTATAGATTATAGGATGTTGAATAAATCAATGATTAAGAATATATATTTGTTGTCATCCATTGATGATATCTTTGATCAGATGTGAGGGGAAACAATCTTTTTGAAGATTGATCTTGGAGTAAGGTATCATCAGTTGAGAATCTGTAAAGAGGATATTTTAAAAACAACATTCAAAACTCGATATGGGTGTTATGAGTTCATAGTGTTACTATTTGGATTGATAAATATTCCAATAAAATTTATAAATCTTATGAATGGTGTGTTTAGAGATTACTTGGATAATTTTATTTTGGTATTTAAGATGGCATCCTCATTTATTCCAAAGATGAGGAAGAGCACCTATAACATCTGAAACTAGTTTTGTAGCATTTGCAGAAGCACATGTTATATGGAAAGTCATCCAAGTGTGTATTTTTCCAAAATAAAATGTAGTATCTGGGACATATTATCACTGTAGATGATATTTTAGTGGATCTAACAAAGATAAAAGTCATAATGGAGTGGCTAACACCAAATAATGTGCATGGGGTAAGGAGTTTCATGGGATTAACAGGATTATAAAAAATTGATTCTAATTTTTTTTAAGATAGCTCATCCAATTACCTCTCTCTAATAGAAGAATCAGAGTTTCATCTAGTTAGATAAGTATGAGGTAGCCTTTCAAGAACTAAAAAGGAGGCTTACTTTAGAACCAATGCTAAGAGTTCTCGATCCTAGTGGTAAATTCTCAATGATCACTGATGCATCTAGGAATGGATTTGAAAGAGTTTTATGTAGGATGGCTCAGTAGTAGCCTATGATTATAGAAAAATGAAGCCATATGAGGTGAATTATGCCCTTCATGACTTAAAACTTGTGTCAATTGTGCATGCTTTGCAAGTTTGGAGGTATTATCTATTGGGAAAACCATTTGAACTCAATAATAATAACTTGGGACTCAAGTATATCTTCACCCAACCGAACTTAAATGCTTATCAAAGATGATGGTTAGATTTCTTATGTAATTATGATTTTTATATTAATTACATCAAAGGTAAGGTGAATAGAGTAGATGATTCTCTAATCTGTAGGAGGTACATAGTAACGGTGGTTACTATCAAGAGTACTTTTTGAGGTTAAGTAATCAAGTTTTTGTCAAGAGATGAATTCTATGATTAGGTCAAAAAAACATTATCTGAGAATGCTCAAAATCTTAGGTATAAATGAATCAAGATAGAGAGTAATGGTCTTTTAGGGTACAATGATAGGATGTATGTGCCTAATAAAGAGAATCTATAGAGCATAGTGCTAAAAGAATTATATAATGCCCCATATTTAGAACATCCAAGAGTAACCAAGCTTGATGAGATCAAAATATGGCACATCATTGACATGTTATTTCCTTCAAATCATCTCTCAAAGGATATTATCTTATACAAATCTTAGATTCTTAGATAGCTTTTACATGGAGAAATAGATATTTGTCTTGTTTATATTAAACCAAAGACTGAATCTTTACTTTGTCATTAATGTCTAATATATAGCATGTTTTAGTGATCTTTTATGTGAAGAATACTCATGAAGAAGACACATGTGATGTACAGTGAACATTCTATTTTGATCTCCATCCAGCAGATCTACAGACTCCGTAGGCTTGTTTCTACGGACTCTGCAAGCTTGTTTTTACGGACTCTGCAGGCTTGTTTTTATGGACTCTGCAGGCTTGTTTCTACGGACTCTGCAGGCTTATTTCTACAGACTCTACAGGCTCATTTATACAAAATCTATAGGCTCATTTCTACGGACTCTGCATGGTCAGTACCGAGAATTCTATAAGGACAACAAGAAGCTGGAGACCAGATAGGATAGGAAAGAACCATTTCAGTTGGAATCAAATAAGGAAAATAACTACCTATTGTTTTGAAGGACTTATTTTTGATAAATTTGTATATGATCAAATTTTAGGACTATTATAGGATAGGATATTTATTTCATCAAAATAATTGGATCTCTTGGGAATCCAATCTCCTATCTTTGGAAGAATGGATCGACCAAAGAATCCTATTTTTTTGCATCCTATTTTGAGTTAATTGTATTAGTATAAAGTGTAAGACTTTTGACTATAAAGGGGGATTTAAAAAAGAAGAAAATAGAGGATTGAGAATTAGATAAGCATACAAGTTTCAATCAGATTGTAATTATTTCATTTCTATAAATTAATACTTCAAGTTTCTAGCACTGATTAAGCTTTGTTCCTAAGTCCGAGAGGAGCAAGAGCCCACTCTCCTTGGAACCAAGAACTGTGTACGGTATTTATGTTATGTTTTATTAGTTAGAATCTTGTTACTATTTGTAGTTATTTATAAAAATATCAAAATAAATTCATAGTTTAAAAAAAGCATTTTCTTATTTTATTTCTTTTCTATGCAAAGTATATTTTCTTTTACAGTAGAAGTGTGAAGCAAATTTCCTTTCGTAAGTAGGAGTGTGAATTTATTTTCCCTGCAAACGTAAAATAAGAGTGTGATCTTTTAATTCTAGCAAAGGAGTGGATTGATTTGATTTCTTTCTTTTTCAGCAAAAGCGTGAATCAAGTAGTTTAGTCAAAGTTAGAATAGGATCAACAAGTACCCCCATAAGCAAGACTTCTAGATCTACCATCCCATACCTTACTTCAAATAGCTTTGGACACCGGCCCTGGTTGATAAGACACCAATTAAATATTGGTTAAATGAGGAGTTAGATGACACTCATCAAAGCTCTTGGTTGAGCTTAGACTACTTTATTTATGGAAAGGAATCAAGAGAGATGCAACAGATTTTGTGTCTCATTGTTTACAATGTTAGGGTATGAAAGTTAAACATGTGCATCTAGTTGGATTATTATATCCACATAATATACCAAAATGGATGTGGTGGGTGATTCACAAGGACTTCATCTAAGGTTTGTTATTAACATAAAACTGACATGAAATAATCTTAGTTGTAGTTGATAAATTAACCAAGGTAGCCCACTTTATACTGGATAACTTGACAAATGATGCACCTATGCTTGTGAAGAGATTCATGAATGAAGTGTATAGATTGTATGGTTTTTCATATAAGATCATTTTGGATTGACATCCAAGGATGAATTCTAGGTTTTGGTTGACTTTGAATTTAGATTTGATTACGCAATTGACTTTTAGCACTACTTATCACTCACAAAATCATAGATAGACAAAGCGAGTTAACTAAGTTTTAGAATATCTCCTTCATATGTACTGCATGGATCTAAAATACAAGTGGGAGGAGTACCTTTCATTGATTGAATTTAATTTCAAAAATGTATACCAATCAATATTGAAGATGACTCTGTTTGAGGAATTATATGAAAGGAGGTGTAGAACACCAATCATTTGGGATATGTTAGAATACAAGGTAGTCTTTGGACTTGAGATAATTTTAGAAATAGAAGAGCAAGTTAGGATGATCAAGCAGAGGTTGGTCGAGGTTAATGATGCTGATCCAAAAATAATAATTAGGTAGTTTTGTGTTGGTGATAAAGTGTTTATGTGGGTTAAACCTCAAAAAATCTTGATTAAATTCAAGAAGTCAAATAAACTTTCACCAAGATATGTGGGACCCTTTGAGGTTTTAAAAGTGATCAATCCTGCAGCGTATAAGATTACATTGTCACTAGCTCTAGTGTTCTTGCATAATGTCTTCCATGTGTCTTATCTTAAAAAGTATATTAATGATCTTTCATATGTATTAGAATATAATATTTTGTAGGTTCTGAATTTCAAGGTGGTCATGATAGAATCAATCAAAATAATTGCCACTCGTAAACTTAGTTTGTGTAATAAAGAAATATCATGGTGCAAGGTCCAATGAGACCAATCTTCTAAAGATAGTGCCACTTGGGAGGACTATGATGAGTTTTACAGGTTCTTTCCATATCTGTTTTCTTGACTTGTTGCTACATATTATATTATTTTTCTATTGAATAATGTTTTAAATTTAGAACTTGTGTTTGAATAAATGTCATTGGAGTGATGATCAGTTTTAGGGTGAAGGATGTCACATCCCAATTTTTCTCTAAGTTAAATAACTTATTTGATTAGTAGATTATCATGGTTGATTAGTTGTTTAACTATTATTTGATTAAGATTTATGTTATATGTTGATTATGGGACAATTATGTGTTAATTTAAATAATTTATTTTCTATGAGTTAGTAATATTTTTATATTATATACATTATGATCATATTTTTTATTATATAGCATTATTTTATGGATATAATAATGTTTTAGGCTAACTACCTTCATTGTTGTGAGGTGGATGCAAGACAAATTCATCTCTCAGAGTGTGACTGAGGGAGAGCATCATCAGAGAGGGTGGTTTAGATGGAGATATTGAGGGATGACAGAAAGCAAATATAGAAAGCCTTGCACATACCATAGTAGTAATTCATGTTGTGTCATTAATTGTTTGAGTAGATAGTTGTAGTATGATTTGTTTTTAATTTGAATGACTGCTATGATATTTTGTGTTCTTAAATAATTTTATGTGATTATATGATTTCACTAATCTAGTCATTTTTTATGATCATGTTGATTTATTTGAGTGATTTCACGAATTTTTTGGTCGTACATGGCTTATCTTGTATGAAATAATTTCTTGGTTGAATGAGTAAATCCGTATATGTTTTTACTTACCTCACTGCCTTATTGAGAATAGTTGTATAGTATAATGATATGAAATTATGTGTGCATTTCTATAATAAGTATAGATGGATTCCATTGTTGTTATTTGATCTATATGATTAAGGTAATTATATATATATATATCATTATTTGAAAATGTCATTGTATTTGATTTAGTGTTGACCAAAGGTTAAATATTCATAATATATATTAGACATTGATTATATTATTAAATGATTTAAGGAAATCATTGTGGCAGCATAATGTTTATTTTTGGATGACTTGGTAACATTAAGTAATAGTCTTTTAATACATATTTGTATTAACCATGCTATATAGTTGATGTGTTAAATGAGCAGTCAATAGTCAACTGTGTATGAAAATTTAATGATTATTGACTAGTCGATATTTGACCTTGCATGGAATAAACTTTGGTTATTGTGACTTGTTGTTTAATCAGTTGTGTGAAGTCGATGATTAGAATTATGTTAAGTCAATGGCATGTATATTTTATAAAGGATATAAAATGATTATTTTATTGAATCATTGAAAGTTTCAAGACGATTAAAGTTTCTAATCACTCATTGACTATGGTTAACCATGATTTTACGAAAATCATGATGGAGTTTGGATGTTGGTTGTATGGTGGTGGACTGTACAATAGTGAGAGTTTTGTTGATCTATTTTTGCACGCATATTTTTCAATTAGTTGAGTTGACCGTTAATGGAGGAGAAGGTGGTGGTGAATAAGAGGATGTAGAAGAATAAAAGAAAGGGGAGAAGGTTGGGAGGCACGATATGGCACACAAAATATATAGGATAGTAAATAGAAAGAGAATAAGGATAAAGTTCGAGTGAAGGAAGAAAGAGTTTTTAATACAAAATAAAGAGGATAGTAAATAAAAAGAGAAGAAGGAGAAGGTTTGGATTTTGGGTTTAGATGAATGGGTTATTTATACAAAATGGACTATATATATATAGACACAAAAATACACACATACATACATGTGTGTGTGTACTGGTATTTTGGAAACCTAAAGATTTTGAAAGACACTATATGAGTTTAAAATGATCAGCTATAGATACCATAAATATGAATTTGAAGTTTGGTTTTCAATAGATTTCTATTGCTTTGGTTTTCAAAAGAATTTTGTTCATTTTAAACCCAGATTATAGTAGACTCTAATTTAAACCCTATAACCTGCATATTTACTTATATATGGATATGGTAATAAAATGGTTAAAGTGATAATATATATCCTAGGTACATGTAGGTGGATGAGTGAATTGTTGATTGTGTACTCAACTATATGCATAGATATATACATGAAAGTTAATGTGGATATGACAGAATTAAGATTTCAATTGAATTTATTATGTTTGAATTACATAAATATTTAGCTTGACTTTGTATTATGATTACATACTTAGATTAGACTATGATTTGAATAAGAGTTTACATAGTTGATAAAATGACTGTGTATACATTTTTATATGTATTATGCATGAAGAGGTTTATATGGTCAAATATGTATTGTTATATCAGAAAACCTAGATTGGACATAGTCCACTGAGTGTGTGTTTCATCATATGTATTTAATTTAAATTGATTGAATTATGATATTTGATTAAAAAGATCTGGTATAAACAATTAGTTGTGTATGAATGTTGAATTATGTGAATTATTTATGTGTTTTAATTAAACAAGTACATTGGAGTTTATTTGGTTTATAAAAAGGGTTATGGGGCTATTTTATTAATTGGATGTATACATTACGTATATGAAATACTCTAAGTCATCGATAGTGGATGTCTTCTTAGAGTACACTGTATACAATATAGTATTTGTATAGTATTGGAATTATACTCAAGAATTTTATATATATATATATATATATATATATATATATATATATATATATATGGTTGTGGACTGTGCCATAAATTTGACTTTGATTATGCCATTTATATATGTATATATGTACATAGTTGTGTTCTAATTGAAAACATTATTACCATACAATGTGAAAATGGGTGTTGGTATATATTTTAATGTTTATGTATAAAAGCATTAAAATAATGTATTCAAGAGTTTTAAATAAAAAACATATTATGATGTTTTGGGCTGGCTTTTATTTTATATGTGGAGTATGAAAAAATATATAATCATGTGTTATAATGATTATTTTGAAGATGAAATAATATTATAAGTTGCTTTGTGATTTAAGTAACTGGCAGTCTAGATAAATCATTACCCATATGGTATGTTATATTGAGGACTGCTTTTCATTCCATTTATTATTTTGTAATAAACTAGATGTTATAGATTCATTGCATTTCTTTTGCAGGACTAAATGAATGTATTTGATATTTTTGTACTTAACATATTTTTATCAGCGAAAGGAAAATATTTTGAATGAATCTATTAGTTTTTATATTATTATATATTTTTAACTGAATCTCACATTCATGACTCTAATATAAGCAGTGGATAGATTATGTTGGCTTAATTAATGCTATCAATACAAGATGAGGTGTAATACGATTGAGTGGTGCGTATGAATTTGAATGATCCTAGAGACCATTATTTATTTAAAACTTTGGCCAAAGTAATTTTTATAATTAAACATTGTCATTTCATATGTTCATATAGTTTTAATATTTGTGTGATATCATGTTAGAATAAATTTATTTATGATACACATTATGTATTAGATATCTTCAACATACAGGTTCTGGTTTGTTACTCTAGATTCTTACACCATCATTATTTACCCATCTGTGAAAGGAGGGCCATCCCCTTGTTTGGGAGATAGTGCAGGAGATTTATGATCCAAGGTTGGTGTGGAAAATAATTCAGATGATGCTCTCCCTACCAACTAGAGTTCTATACTAGGGACTACACTTGATATTATAGATTGATACTTGAGTCATGGAAACTCTGATCTATGAAGCTTTATATCATGTTTTATTATTTTACTATTTTTATGTATTGCTGAAAACTATAACATTTATAAATTATACTTTTACAGCAATGGTTATAATGTTGTATCCATCGTAGTTGACATTGTACTATTTTATTAATGATTAGATGTGGTCTTTATTGCTTATTCGACATTGTTCATGATTGTTATATTTGTTTATGGTGATCCTTAGCTAAGTGGATTAGCTATAAACCTTATGGTTAACTAAATGAATGTAGTTAGTTAAAGATCACTAATTAGATTTATCATGGTAAAAAATTTAAGATTCCGATAAAACCCAATGGGTTTGTAAAATTCAACATTGACCAAAAATTTCTAATTATCAATTAAGCATAAATATCATTTAGCACAATAATGGAGGCACAAAATTTGGAACTAGTTCCTTCAAAGTTATACTTTGTACTAAAATAGAATTTAAGGACATAGATTTCAACCAGGGAGCTTTGAACAATAATTTCACACACTTTTTTTCTATTTTCTTGTACATCAAGGTGATTAGGACATATAAGGATGATGATAACTTGAGACTAGATGAAAGGGAATATAGGGACAACTTTATCTCAATCAAAGCTGTCAAGATCCATAAAGCGACGACCAAACTTGAGGTATTTCCTTGTACTAACCTAGTTTTCAATTCATTTAAAAAGGCAACTACATAAATGATACATTCTAAAAAACCATGCTCACACATTTGACAACATATGTGATATCATGGATTTTGTAAATTTATAAATAATGTCCAAACTTGATATTCCTTACAACCCCAAAATGGTCAATAATCGGTTTAAGGAAAACAATATCAGGAATACCCTAGTGAGTTAGGCCTCGAACCCCAACAAATTTTCCATGAGGGAAACATTCCAATCACTTAAATTATAAATAAGAGTTATGGTAGCCATGGTCCTTATGAATAAACTTCATGGTGCTCCTTCCATTACTTATGTGGATGAAGTTTGATTTCCCTTGTCAATAATTTTAAAAACTATAAACATTCCCCCACTGGGTGAAATTATAAGTTTTAATTTGAAAATCTAAAGGGACTGCATTTGGAGGAAAACATCTAATAACAATTTATAAATATTATATTAGTTGGTTGACTCTATTTTTAGGACTATTATCCCTCCAAGAACCCCTTATTGGGAACCTTAGGACACAAGCATTTTTTATGATTTTGATTATTCACATATTCATAGATATCGAGACCATATGCATAAAATAGTAAATTAATTTTACCCTATGGTCTACAAGGAAATTAACAAACATACAATGCTTGGATTTTTAGCTGAAATCAATAGATCATTCAAATCCTTGTGTGACTATTGATTTTATCTAGATCATATAGTGATCAGAGTCAAGGGCACACTAGTCTCCCCTTGCTCCTTGCCCAGACATGTACCAGATAAACTAGTTGAGCAAAAGATTGCCTTCTAGCTTTCAAATAACATTGATGAAAACATTATAAAGGAAAATTTGGCCAATTACCACAAAATGCCTCTCAGCATTGGTAGTTAGTGGGTTCAACATTGGGAACAACTGAGTAAAACTTCAAAGCATAGAGGTTTGTTTAGGTTCAAATTGGTTGACTATAAAGAGTGGGACCCTAGGGGTGATAAGGGAACATATGAATAATTTTTTAAGATACTTCAAAAAAGAGTATGGGCATGTTTAGTATGAGCATGATGTAATTTTCATGATTCCTAAATATGACTCTAAAGTATATTTAAAGGTGAAAAAGGTGGAATTGTCAATGAGGGTGGTTGAGATGATTCAATTTTATCCAAATATCAGAAAAGAGGATGCAAGAATAATGGAGATAGAGTTCAAGTCTAAGGATTCTAAAAAAAATGAGCATCCTCAAGAAGAAGAGGATACAAAGGCTTAAATAAATGATCATCTTAAGGCTAGGGTCCTCAGGGCACTCTTGATGTCAAAGGACATAGAGCAATAAGTTCTTATTATGGACTTTGTGTCAGGGAAACCCCCAGAACAATAAACATGCTCCAATCCCTACTGAGTCAGGATCTTGCTCTACCAATTAGAACACATGTGATTACTTCTTGTATTAGCAACTAAACATGGAATTATACCAGAATCAATAAGTAACTAGAAATATGAAACAACACAGGAATTAAGAGACAATACACAAATGTATTATATACATAGAAGAATATACAATAAGGAAGATGCCACTTCTTCCTCCACCTCAAAGGTTCGCCACACCTCAAGACCTTCTTCCCTCTCTCTCTCGGTCCTAACAATCAACTCCAATATAGAATTGATGTTCACCTCTCCAACCAGTCAGTAACATGCTGCCAGTTCACCAAGTACACAACTGTACTCCAAGTAGATCTCCTGCTCTCTGTTGCTACCTGCAAATCACTAGACCTTACTCACCATGTAGATATCTCTACACCCCTGAAGAACCCTTGTCCTTGCCTCACCAAGTCCTTATGATTCTTCAACCAGTACTCCATTGGATCAGCTCCTTGACCTTGCAGACCTTGCAACTCTCCCTGATCATACACACTCAGCACCCCTTGGAACTAGGAGGAGCTACACTAGCTCTCTCTAAAAGCTCTCTGGCTTTCTAGCACACTTTTACAATACAATCATGAGTCCATAAATAGATCTCATCCAAACAATAATTAGACAATAATACAATAATTAAATCTGCAGCTCTAAGTCTAAGAATAGCTCTAAACATGCAAACACTTGGTTCGTCAACCAACTGCCCATAACATACTCGCAGCTCGAACCACAGGTGACCGACATCGGTCCCTGGCTGCCTGGGGGTGCCGACGCCGACCGATCCATGACCGACGTCGGTTGCCTTCCTGTCTCCCTCCTGCCGTCATCAGTTGTCCTGACCGACGCCGGTGTCTGTGACACTTCACAACACTTCCTGCAACCTCCATAACTTCTCCTGTTTGCATCCTGGTGAAGCTTTTAGCTCCACAACCTAACAATCTCCCACTTGGAGATAAATAGCTGCACCTATACCTGTATCTGTAGCCCATCTAATTTTTTTCCTGGTTTGTATCCCTCTTCAAGATGAATCCTGAAGACCACCCACCACACAACCTGTGATGCTATACCTGTCATTCAAGTAACCTGCCACATCCGAACCTACACATCCATGTAGTAAAGAACTTGACCCTGCATAACAAGAATCCCTGCTGCTAGTCCCACTGAACTGCCCTCTAGTACTCCTTCCCCGAATTGGCTCCATACTTTCCGACAACCCCCACTGAATTGGGAAAACTCAGATCTACAATAGATCTCATGTGATTTCGAACCCTATTTCAAGCTAAGCTTGAACTGTCCAGCCATTGGTGTGCTTACCGATTCTACATCTTGCGTAATAAACCTCGCCAACACCATCTTCACATCAGCTCCCACTGGAGATAAAATCTCCATGTCTCTTATGCCAAAGAATTTTGCTGCTCCAAATTCTTCATGACACACCTCTGAACTAACCTTACCTTTTAGCTCAGCAAATCCCTGTATGTACAAAACCTGCTAGCAAACCATCCACATACAGTAACTGGATAATGTCACGACTCATCATCCACATGGTAAGAATAAAAAACAACACAATAGTTACACTGACATTGACTGAAGCCATGCTTAGTCATCCACCTGTCAAAACCTGTACTACTGTCCTGCAGCTTCTTCAAGACCATATGCCTTGGCCTTCTGTCTCATGTATCCATCCACTCTCTTCTTTAAAATGGGAATCTATCTCTCTCAGTGCTTTCTTCCAGCTGACAACTCTACCAACAAATACCTGTTTGGTTCTTCTCCAAGGACTCACTCCTCATCCATGCCAAGCTCCCACTGTATCTGGACTCTACCTGCATTGCTTCTTCACATCCTCCTGGTTCTTGACCATCAGTAAGCAATATAAAGAAGGTGAACAATGAATATGAGGTTCACTTACCCTTTTTGACCTCCACATGAGCGTTTGAGACTTGTTGTCCGCCCAATATCCGTTCCAGTGACCGATCTCGGCCATCTCCCAGTCTGCTCCCAACCGATGTCGGTTCCCTGCACTGACCCTGACTGCCGACGTCATCTCCCTAGCCGACGCCAGTATCCTTTCTGCCGACGTCAGTTCCCTCATGACCGACGTCGGTCTTCCTGTTGCCGATGTCAGTTACTGTGTGACCGACGCTGGTACCTGTGTCCATCTGTAAGTGACAACTTTTTACCCGTGAGCTCTCCATGGATCAAAGTCCTAATCAAATCAACCTTGCTCTGCTCAGAATAAATCAGTTCTCTCACCTGATCTCTGTCTGTCATCTCCTCCATGAACACCAAGGCTTTCCAGTTCTTTAGCTTGTCAAAAACATCTATCTTCCGCTTCAAAACCTGCATTCTCCTTCTACATATGTAACCAAGCCTACAAAGCCACATCTCTGTAACAGAAGGTGAATCAGTAATATAAGTAGATAGATAAAGGATACCTACTTTCTTACCACCATCTAATTCAAGTGTATCCACTGTGAGAGTTACAGTATATCTCCCATCACCCAAATTTCCTGAAGAAATTAGACTCATCTTCAAGACTGGTACCTGCATGACTCCCTTCAACCACTGTGTGTCATCCATCTGCAATTTCAGCTTCACTTCCCCTTTGTCAATAATCTGACAAGGCTCTCTAGCTCCTAAACCTGGGGCTGCATGGAAAGAGGAAACATAATCTGTTATCCAAAATTCAACTTCATTCAAGAAACCTCCCAAAGCATCCTGTACAACAACACCTGCAACATCTGCATCTTCAGTTCCTTCATGCTGATCTGCTACCAACCAACAATATCTTTTTCTCTGCTCTTTCTTTCCATCAATCAGACCATTCATGCTATTCAGTTTCTCCATTCGTAGCTTACTTCCTTCTACCATTGCTATACTCCCACTCAATCAGAAACCCCTGTGAGCAACCTGTAATCAACAAACACTACTAGATCTGAAACCACCTGTTAGTAACCCAACCTGAAGCTCTGATACCACGTGTCAGGGAAACCCCCAGAACAATAAACATGCTCCAATCCCTACTGAGTCAGGATCTTGCTCTACCAATTAGAACACATGTGATTACTTCTTGTATTAGCAACTAAACACGGAATTATACCAAAATCAATAAGTAACTAGAAATATGAAACAACACAGGAATTAAGAGACAATACACAAATGTATTATATACATAGAAGAATATACAATAAGGAAGATGCCACTTCTTCCTCCACCTCAAAGGTTCGCCACACCTCAAGACCTTCTTCCCTCTCTCTCTCGGTCCCAACAATCAACTCCAATACAGAATTGATGTTCACCTCTCCAACCAGTCAGTAACACGCTGCCAGTTCACCAAGTACACAACCGTACTCCAAGTAGATCTCCTGCTCTCTGCTGCTACCTACAAATCACTAGACCTTACTCACCATGTAGATATCTCTACACCCATGAAGAACCCTTGTCCTTGCCTCACCAAGTCCTTATGATTCTTTAACCAGTACTCCAGTGGATCAACTCCTTGACCTTGCAGACCTTGCAACTCTCCCTGATCATACACACTCAGCACCCTTTAGAACTAGGAGGAGCTACACTAGCTCTCTGGCTTTCTAGCACACTTTTACAATACAATCATGAGTCCATATATAGATCTCATCCAAACAATAATTAGACAATAATACAATAATTAAATCCGCAGCTCTCAATCTAAGAATAGCTCTAAACATGCAAACACTTGGTTCGTCAACCAACTGCCCGTAACATACTCGCAGCTCGAACCACAGGTGACCGAAGTCAGTCCCTGGCTGCCTAGGGGTGCCGACGCTGGCCTATCCATGACCGACGTCGGTTGCCTTCCTGTCTCCCTCCTGCCATCGTCAGTTGTCCTGACCGACGCCGGTGTCTGTGACACTTCGCAACACTTCCTGCAACCTCCATAACTTCTCCTGTTTGCATCCTGGTGAAGCTTTTAGCTCCACAACCTAACAATCTCCCACTTGGAGATAAACAGCTGCACCTGTACCTGTATCTGTAGCCCGTCTAATTTTTTTCCTGGTTTGTATCCCTCTTCAAGATGAATCCTGAAGACCACCCACCACACAACCTGTGATGGTATACCTGTCATTCAAGTAACCTGCCACATCCGAACCTACACATCCATGTAGTAAAGAACTTGACCCTGCATAACAAGAATCCCTGCTGCTAGTCCCACTGAACTGCCCTCCAGTACTCCTTCCCCGAATCGGCTCCATACTTTCCGACAACCCCCACTGAATTGGGAAAACTCAGATCTACAATAGATCTCATGTGATTTTGAAACCTGTTTCAAGCTAAGCTTGAATTGTCCAGCCATTGGTGTGCTTACCGATTCTACATCCTGCGTAATAAACCTCACCAACACCGTCTTCACATCAGCTCCCACTGGAGATAAAATCTCCATGTCTCTTATGCCAAAGAATTTTGCTGCTCCAAATTCTTCATGACACACCTCTAGACTAACCTTACCTTTTAGCTCAGCAAATCCCTGTATGTACAAAACCTGCTAGCAAACCATCCATGTACAGTAACTAGATAATGTCGCGACTCATCATCCACCTGGTAAGAATAAAAAACAACACAATAGTTACACTGACATTGACTAAAGCCATGCTTAGTCATCCACTTGTCAAAACCTGTACTACTATCCTGCAGCTTCTTCAAGACCATATGCCTTGGCCTTCTGTCTCATGTATCCATCCACTCTCTTCTTTAAAATGGGAATCCATCTCTCTCAGTGCTTTCTTCCAGCTGACAACTCTACCAACAAATACCTGTTTGGTTCTTCTCCAAGGACTCACTCCTCATCCATGCCAAGCTCCCACTGTATCTGGACTCTACCTACATTGCTTCTTCACATCCTCCTAGTTCTTGACCATTAGTAAGCAATATAAAGAAGGTGAACAACGAATATGAGGTTCACTTACCTTTTCTGACCTCCACATGAGCGTTTGAGACTTGCTGTCCGCCCAATATCCATTCCAGTGACCGATCTCGGCCATCTCCCAGTCTGCTCCCGACCGATGTCGGTTCCCTGCACTGACCCTGACTGCCGACGTCGTCTCCTTGGCCGACGCCGGTGTCCTTTCTGCCGACGTCGGTTCCCTCATGACCGACGTCAATCTTCCTATTGCCGACGTCGATTACTGTGTGACCGACGCCGATACCTGTGTCCGTCTGTAAGTGACAACTTTTTACCCATGAGCTCTCCATGGATCAAAGTCCTAATCAAATCAACCTTGCTCTGCTCAGAATAAATCAGTTCTCTCACCTGATCTCTGTCTGTCATCTCCTCCATGAACACCAAGGCTTTCCAGTTCTTTAGCTTGTCAAAAACATCTGTCTTCCACTTCAGAACCTGCATTCTCCTTCTACATATGTAACCAAGCCTACAAAGCCACATCTCTATAACAGAAGGTGAATCAATAATATAAGTAGATAGATAAAGGATACCTACTTTCTTACCACCATCTAATTCAAGTGTATCTGCTGTGAGAGTTACAGTATATCTCCCATCACCCAAATTTCCTAAAGAAATTAGACTCATCTTCAAGACTGGTACCTGCATGACTTCCTTCAACCACTGTGTGTCGTCCATCTGCAATTTCAGCTTCACTTCCCCTTTGTCAATAATCTGACAAGGCTCTCCAGCTCCTAAACTTGGGGCTGCATGGAAAGAGACAACATAATCTGTTATCCAAAATTCAACTTCATCCAAGAAACCTCCCAAAGCATCCTGTGCAACAACACCTGCAACATCTGCATCTTCAGTTCCTTCATGCTGATCTGCTACCAACCAACAATATCTTTTTCTCTGCTCTTTCTTTCCATCAATCAGACCATTCGTGCTATTCAGTTTCTCCATTGGTAGCTTACTTCCTTCTGCCATTGCTATACTCCCACTCAATCAGAAACCCCTGTGAGCAACCTGTAATCAACAAACACTACCAGATCTGAAACCACATGTTAGTAACCCAACCTGAAGCTCTGATACCACGTGTCAGGGAAACCCCCAGAACAATAAACATGCTCCAATCCCTACTGAGTCAGGATCTTGCTCTACCAATTAGAACACATGTGATTACTTCATGTATTAGCAACTAAACACGGAATTATACCAGAATCAATAAGTAACTAGAAATATGAAACAACACAGGAATTAAGAGACAATACACAAATGTATTATATACATAGAAGAATATACAATAAGGAAGATGCCACTTCTTCCTCCACCTCAAAGGTTTTCCACACCTCAAGACCTTCTTCCCTCTCTCTCTCGGTCCCAACAATCAACTCCAATACAGAATTGATGTTCACTTCTCCAACCAGTCAGTAACACGCTGCCAGTTCACCAAGTACACAACTGTACTCCAAGTAGATCTCCTGCTCTCTGTTGCTACCTGCAAATCACTAGACCTTACTCACCATGTAGATATCTCTACACCCCTGAAGAACCCTTGTCCTTGCCTCACCAAGTCCTTATGATTCTTCAACCAGTACTCCAGTGGATTAGCTCCTTGACCTTGCAGACCTTGAAACTCTCCCTGATCATACACACTCAGCACCCCTTGGAACTAGGAGGAGCTACACTAGCTCTCTCTAAAAGCTCTCTGGCTTTCTAGCACACTTTTACAATAAAATCATGAGTCCATATATAGATCTCATCCAAACAATAATTAGACAATAATATAATAATTAAATCTGCAGCTCTCAGTCTAAGAATAGCTCTAAACATGCAAACACTTGGTTCGTCAACCAACTACCCATAACATACTCGCATCTCGAACCACAGGTGACTGACGTCGGTCCCTGGCTGCCTGGGGGTGCCGACACCGGCCGATCCATGACCGACGTCGGTTGCCTTCCTGTCTCCCTCCTACCGTCGTCGGTTGTCCTGACCGACGCCGGTGTCTGTGACACTTTGCAACACTTCCTGCAACCTCCATAACTTCTCCTATTTGCATCTTGGTGAAGCTTTTAGCTCCACAACCTAACAATCTCCCACTTGGAGATGAACAGCTGCACCTGTACCTGTATCTATAGCCCATCTAATTTGTTTTCTGGTTTGTATCCCTCTTCAAGATGAATCCTGAAGACCACCCACCACACAACCTGTGATGCTATACCTGTCATTCAAGTAACCTGCCACATCCGAACCTACACATCCATGTAGTAAAGAACTTGACCCTGCATAACAAGAATCCCTGCTGCTAGTCCCACTGAACTGCCCTCCAGTACTCCTTCCCCGAATTGGCTCCATACTTTCCGACAACCCCCACTGAATTGGGAAAACTCAGATCTACAATAGATCTCATGTGATTTCGAACCCTGTTTCAAGATAAGCTTGAACTGTCCAACCATTGGTGTGCTTACCGATTCTGCATCCTGCGTAATAAACCTCGCCAACACCGTCTTCACATCAGCTCCCACTGGAGATAAAATCTCCATGTCTCTTATGCCAAAGAATTTTTTTGCTCCAAATTCTTCATGACACACCTCTGAACTAACCTTACCTTTTAGCTCAACAAATCCCTGTATGTACAAAACCTACTATCAAACCATCCACGTACAGTAACTGGATAATGTCACGACTCATCATCCACCTAGTAAGAATAAAAAACAACACAATAGTTACACTGACATTGACTAAAGCCATGCTTAGTCATCCACCTGTCAAAACCTGTACTAATGTCCTACAGCTTCTTCAAGACCATATGCCTTGGCCTTCTGTCTCATGTATCCATCCACTCTCTTCTTTAAAACGGGAATCCATCTCTCTCAGTGCTTTCTTCCAGCTGAAAACTCTACCAACAAATACCTGTTTGGTTCTTCTCCAAGGACTCACTCCTCATCCATGCCAAGCTCCCACTGTATCTGGACTCTACCTGCATTACTTCTTCACATCCTCCTGGTTCTTGACCATCAGTAAGCAATATAAAGAAGGTGAACAATGAATATGAGGTTCACTTACCCTTTTTGACCTCCACATGAGCATTTGAGACTTGTTGTCCGCCCAATATCTGTTCCAGTGACCGATCTCGGCCATCTCCCAGTCTGCTCCCGACCGATGTCAATTCCCTGCACTGACCCTGACTGCCAACGTCGTCTCCCTGGCCGACGCCGGTGTCCTTTTTGCCGACGTCGGTTCCCTCATGACCGACGCCAGTCTTCCTATTTCTGACGTCGGTTACTGTGTGACCGACGCCGGTACCTGTGTCCGTCTGTAAGTGACAACTTTTTACTCGCGAGCTCTCCATGGATCAAAGTCCTAATCAAATCAACCTTGCTCTGCTCAGAATAAATCAGTTCTCTCACCTGATCTCTGTCCGTCATCTCCTCCATGAACACCAAGGCTTTCTAGTTCTTTAGCTTGTCAAAAACATCTGTCTTCCGCTTCAGAACTTGCATTCTCCTTCTACATATGTAACCAAGCCTACAAAGCCACATCTATGTAACAGAAGGTGAATCAGTAATATAAGTAGATAGATAAAGGATACCTACTTTCTTACCACCATCTAATTCAAGTGTATCCACTGTGAGAGTTACAGTATATCTCCCATCACCCAAATTTCCTGAAGAAATTAGACTCATCTTCAAGACTGGTACCTGCATGACTTCCTTCAACCACTGTGTGTCGTCCATCTGCAATTTCAGCTTCACTTCCCCTTTGTCAATAATCTGACAAGGCTCTCCAGCTCCTAAACCTGGGGCTTCATGGAAAGAGGCAACATAATCTGTTATCCAAAATTCAACTTCATCCAAGAAACTTCCCAAAGCATCCTGTGCAACAACACCTGCAACATCTGCATCTTCAGTTCCTTCATGCTGATCTGCTACCAACCAACAATATCTTTTTCTCTGCTCTTTCTTTCCATCAATCAGACTATTCATGCTATTCAATTTCTCCATTCGTAGCTTACTTCCTTCTGCCATTTCTATACTCCCACTCAATCAGAAACCCCTGTGAGCAACCTGTAATCAACAAACACTACCAGATCTGAAACCACCTGTTAGTAACCCAACCTGA
This sequence comes from Torreya grandis, assembly GCA_037957365.1. Lineage (NCBI taxonomy): Eukaryota > Viridiplantae > Streptophyta > Pinopsida > Cupressales > Taxaceae > Torreya > Torreya grandis. Next base: position 1,956,801 of record JARHVA010000043.1, on the reverse strand, counting down.
AGCTCTGATACCACGTGTCAGGGAAACCCCCAAAACAATAAACATGCTCCAATCCCTACTGAGTCAGGATCTTGCTCTACCAATTAGAACACATGTGATTACTTCTTGTATTAGCAACTAAACACGGAATTATACCAGAATCAATAAGTAACTAGAAATATGAAACAACACAGGAATTAAGAGACAATACACAAATGTATTATATACATAGAAGAATATACAATAAGGAAGATGCCACTTCTTCCTCCACCTCAAAGTTTCACCACACCTTAAGACCTTCTTCCCTCTCTCTCTCGGTCCCAACAATCAAATCCAATACAGAATTGATGTTCACCTCTCCAACCAGTCAGTAACACGCTGCCAGTTCACCAAGTACACAACTGTACTCCAAGTAGATCTCCTGCTCTCTGCTGCTACCTACAAATCACTAGACCTTACTCACCATGTAGATATCTCTACACCCCTGAAGAACCCTTGTCCTTGCCTCACCAAGTCCTTATGATTCTTCAACCATTACTCCAGTGGATCATCTCCTTGACCTTGCAGACCTTGCAACTCTCCCTGATCATACACACTCAGCACCCCTTGGAACTAGGAGGAGCTACACTAGCTCTCTCTAAAAGCTCTCTGGCTTTCTAGCACACTTTTACAATACAATCATGAGTCCATATATAAATCTCATCCAAACAATAATACAATAATTAAATCTATAGCTCTCAGTCTAAGAATAGCTCTAAACATGCAAACACTTGGTTCGTCAACCAACTGCCCGTAACATACTCGCAGCTCGAACCACAGGTGACCAACGTTGGTCCCTGGCTGCCTGGGGGTGCCGATGCCGGCCGATCCATGACCGACATCGGTTGCCTTCCTGTCTCCCTCCTGCCGTCGTCGGTTGTCCTGACCGACGCCGGTGTCTGTGACACTTCGCAACACTTCCTGCAACCTCCATAACTTCTCCTGTTTGCATTCTGGTGAAGCTTTTAGCTCCACAACCTAACACTTTATAGAGCCCCTCATTCCAAGTTTACTTTTGATTTTACCCTAGTGATGGATACATCTCCACCACCTCAGGTTACTATGGTTAGTTCTACATGTCATCTTCCTCCAATGAATGTTACAAATTCTCTTCCCATGAAATTTCAACAATAGAGTACCCAACAAGCTCTTAGGGTCACTTAGGAAGAGTAAATTCCACCCTAGTATGCAGGTGAATCAATAGGTATTCTTTATTCAAATAAAAAGGAGGAAGATTATGCATAATAAGACTTATTAGAATAACAACTAGATATATTGGTAGAAGAGGAAGCTTAAGTAGAGGCTAAATATGAAGAAGGATATAATGAGGTAGAGGACACTAAATAAAATTATGAAGAGACTAATATTGACATGATTTAAAAGGTTCCTCCACCATTATACTTTAAAATTTATATCTCTATTCCTCCTCATCTCCAATAGGTGCAAATAAAAATGGAAGATCCTACCTCTACTAAGCACTCAATTATATAGTTATCAAGAACAATGGTTGACACTTCCAACATTTCACCCACCACTTCAGTTGTGTCATTATTGGTTTTTATAGTCTCTATCAAGAAGGATTCAACACACATTCCTCCTTATATTTATCATCTTGTTGTCTTTTGAGCATTGTTCCTATTGATTGAAGTTTGGCATTGATGTCAAAGGTTATTAAGAAAGGTGTTCATGAGGTCATTGAAGAATGTTATTATTTGATAGCATAAAGAGATATGTAAAAAAGTATGGCATTACCTAAGGATCATTAAAGGAATGTGGAAAAGGTATATAAGCATCAAGGAGTGTTTCAAGGTCAGTTGTCAAGTTTTAAGTTCTTGAGAAGCCTAGTCATGACACTGGTCATTGCATGAAGAGACCTTGTGAGAAGGTATGAACTTGATGGCCTAGTGAGATAGATTCACAGAGGCATAATGGGATTTATGAGGTTGTTTTTTCATGCATATGAGACATTAGATTAATTATTATAATCTTATATTGAGCCTATAGGGGTAGGACCTACAGACCCAACATGCAACTAGACTAGTTTTAGACCCTGCCTGACCTAATGAGGTGTCATGAGGTATTGTCGAGGCATATGAATAATATATGGTAGTTATTGAGAATATTAATAGGTTTTATGACATGTATATAAGGTTTTGATAGCTTGGATAGGTCAACTTTAAGGCCTAATGTAACTTGTAGGTCAAGGACTAGAGAACAAAGAGAGAGATGGTGGCCAAATGAGGTATGAGATTCAGATTTCAAGATAATAATGAGAATGTGAGAATTTTAAGTGATGTTTTAGGTTTTTATAGGTTTTTTTACCAATTTAAGGTCAAATTTTGCAATAAAAATTGTTTTGAGGTCTCTCATGTGCACAAAATAAAGGGTTCTCAACCCAAAAAGAACTTTCAAGTGTTCATTGGCATGTGTAACCTATGCATGGGAACCTGAGCTATTGAGGAGAGATGGGGAAGGGTCTCAAATAATATATATAGGCATTAGTTTTGTAAATGAGTGGCATTCCTTTATGAATAATCGTTAACACTAAAAATAATGTTAACCCTCTCTAAAACCCTAATAATGACCCGATGTGAAAGATATTATTCTAAATTATTCAAAATGGATTGGTATGGATATTTAAGTGATTTTAGGTCATATAAAACTCTCTCAGTCACCTCAAAGTGTGATTGGTTTTTCAGGTGAGTGAGTAGACCCTACAAGAAAAACCTTATTTCTTAAAGATTTATTGTAACTGTCAGAGTTGACCAAGTCAAAGTTGATAAATAGATGAAGCTTGAAGCTTGATACTTTTATCTTATCTCCATTGTGGTCAATAATCAGGTTATATCCCTCAATTTTATTAAAATAGTCATACAATTTAACTTATCACTAAAAATCCTAATGGTGTAAACAATGAGAAAACCAAGCATAAGTGAGAAGGTGATTAGGGATGGGTTATCATGGATTAGGGATGAATAAAAGTGAATTCATATGTTTTTAAATACATATAATACATGTTAATATTGTATATAATATTTTTTATATCATTATATATGATGAAAATGTTGCTCATAAGTTGACCTATATAGTTCAGATGAGACAATGAGGTACAATATTGTGAGATTGGTCTGCAAGACCAATATTGCCATTTGAATATATATATATATATATATATATATATATATATATATATATATATATATATATATATATATGGTATAATGACCTCTTAGGATCATATATATTCATTCAAAGTCTCTAAAATTGGTTCTACATGGGTTTTAGTCTTTGTTTCTATGACTGTGTTTTGAGGCTAGATGGTAGTTCTGTGTGAGCTACTTGCAAAAGAGGGTTTGAGTCCTTTTGCCTTATGTAATGAAGTATAATTAATGTGGTTAAATTGTGTAGGTATTTAAGGTTTTATTTATATTATTTATTTCCATGGTTTTTTGACAATATTGTGTTTTTTCTTCAATTGTTCAAGACAAACTTTTTGGGTTGTACAGGCCTAATTGTGAACATTGCTAATGACATGCTTCAAGTGGTGGTTGGAGATAAAAGGTGTCATAGACATAATATGAGATTGGTATGGGTATATTTAAGTTGAATATGATATGTTCCTACTGTGTGATAGGTTTGAGAGTGTTTCAAGGTGTTTAAAGGCTAATGTGTGTTAATGAAGGCTTAATTGAATTAGGTCTCCTTAAGGCCTGAAAGAGGTTCTAGTCCTATATACTATGACTGACCTATTGTAATGTTTTATTCATATTTTTTAAATTTCCTAAGGACTATTTTTTTGTAAATATAAATATACAAGTGTGTATGGCTGACTAAGGAGTGTATGAGTAAGAACCTACTATACGAATAAGGCCTAATAGGCCTAATTATCTAGCTTGAAAAAGAGTGAATTGAAGTGAATGAGATAGCAATTTAAAGAGATGAAGGATGTCTTTTAGACCATCATGAGGATGCATATAAACAATAATAAATATATGGCATGGGTACTCTAGATGATCATCAAGGTCATATGACCTAACCAAGTCAAGAAGAGGGCTAATTGAGTGAAGAAGGTTAAAGACCAGGTTGAGAAAAATATGAGTGTGTGAAGAGATGAATAAGGAGATAATCATATGTTGTACGAGAAAAAAGTATTTTATGAATGTGATCAAGGGTTTGAGGTGGCTGAGTTAGTGTTGAGTCATCTAGGAGATTGGTGCCTCTTTGCAAGTGGGTGCTTTTGCTAAAACCTAGTTAAGTTGGTGCTTCGCTAGTTGGGTTTGGTGCTCCAAGTTAAGTTGGTGTTTCACTAAATATTTATGTTTGTCTTATAGGACTAAAGTCCATTTGCATCATCATTTGGTTTTCTTCTCCTTAAGTTTTTCCACTCAAATAAGTGTTCTATATGTTATTATTTTGTTTCATGCTCATGGATCTTAATGTGTTACTAGTTCATTCTATTATTTTGATAGTTCATGAATGATAAAGTAAAGTTGCAAAAGTTTTAAAGATTGATTCACCCCCGCTCTCAGTCATTTTCCTTCCAACATTATTGTTATTGATACTATCTCTCCTATTCAATTTGATTCTTTAGTTAGTTTTGTTACTACTAACACTATCACTACTACTTCCCCACTAGTTGTGTTACTTGAAAAAAGTCTAACACAAGATGTCATTACACAACTTATTTTTTACACAGTTAGCATTGACATAACAACAACCCAATTACATTTTGAGGGCCTGGTATCTCAATCCATTTTTACTTTATTCCATTACAATCACATCTTTCTACCCAATTGGAGTTTTATAACATAAGGTGATCAAATATAGTCACATGTGGTCTCTATTTATGAGTCCTAGAGCCTTACACAATATGTTCTCAGGACTCCTCCTCAGACTAGAAATTCTAATGAGAGATTATTTATCCCACCTTTCCCCTCATTTTCCATAGCACTTGATTCATTTACCACACTCATGGTTATTCCACAAACTCCTTCATTCCCTACCACTTTCTCTAATCCAACCTCATCCCCTGACTAAACCTCTTCCCAATATTTACTAGTGCCCCCTACATGGATTTAACATATGCAAGAAGAGCAATCATCTAGGCAAGACTTAATCATAACTAAGGGCCCAAAAGTGACTATTGTATTTTATGAGGCCTCAAAAAAGATGAAGAGGTTGAGAAGAATAACCTTGAACATAAAGGGTAAGCCCACATAGTACATAAAAGAAGAATAACTACTCTATTTAACTAAAAAGAGGAAAACCAGGCTAGGAGAAGAGGAAAAGTTTGAATAAGACCCTATCTCAATGGTAAATTCCATCAGAGGGGTTATAAATACAAATTTTGTTGGATTTTAGTATACCCATAAAAGGTTTGAGGCATATAATAATATAAAAGTCCCAAATGACATATTAGACAATTTCCAAAGCTTTTCTAAGACCCTCTACAACATTAAATGCTAAAAATTCTAGTTCAAGATAGAGTCACAACCAAAGTGGGGAAATTCCATAACTTTTCATGGATATTGATGCTAAGTTGCATTTTATTTCAAAATCATTCAGGCACAAGTCATATCAACATCTTAACCTACTACAACTTCTAGACATTCCTTTGGCACAATATTATTTTATAAACAAAAGAGATCATTTAATGGAGTGGCATAGCCAAATGCAAGAATTGGTTGACCAAATTTTGAGTCAAGAGTAAAATACTTCTCAAATATTGGCTGACATGCACATCAATGGGAAATATACACCACTAGGGTAGGTTGTAACTCACCCATTTTTTAACAATTTGCTCTGGATTGCTTCAAACAATTTTAAAATAGAGGTGGACATCAAAGTATTTAGGATTGGTTATCAATTCATATAACTTATTATAGTTTAAAACTAAAAAGTGATGCAAATTGAAGCATTGAATGCCTCTTTTAAAGCTTAAATGGCATCACACACAAAATTGATGGATAAGATCCCAATGTTGTTCAAACTCCCAATTATCAATTATGACACTATTTAACTAGACTTCATAGTGTGTATGACTGTGTATCAAAAGGACAAAAATAAAGAACAATTGGAAAATTAGGTATAAACTTCATCTTCACAAGATATAACTATGACAACTGCACTTCTTTGTCTAGTCTACCCCACAATCTTCACTTCCACAAGCCCTATGATGGTCACACTTCCTTTAAAAGCCTAAGCATGACCAATTTTTATGACAAGTATTTGCACATCCCCAATCACTATGGATTTGCATGGTCCTTCTATGATCATTTCCAAATCAATAATTTCTATTTAATTTTAGTGTTTCCACACAATCTGTTCCAACTAGAGCAAAGTCTAGTTCAAACCCAGTTAACACTAGTAGGTCTACTTAGGCTCCATAGAACTACTCATAGAGATAATTTTTTTAATTTATTTATATACACTATTGGTTTATTTATATGCATACTTATTATAATTTAAATTAATAATTTTTTATTTATAGAGTTTGTAATTGTGAAATTTTTTCATGCTAAGCTAAAAACACAATATTATTTTTAGATTTTTAAAACTAAACAATTTTTGAAGATGAGGTAGTGTCCATTAAAAGTTATATATACACGCATTCTATTCATTATAAAAATGAGAATATTTATAGCAATTTAGATTGGGTAGCTACCTATTCTACATGACATCAAGATAAGATTAATGGTCTCTTACAAAGAAGCAAATATTATTATCTGTCATAGAATAGTCACATGCCTATTCTTATCTTGTGTGAAATATGCTTAATTGATAATATTCTTAATAATATCTTGTTCAGAATAGGCATGTGCCAATTATACATAATATATTAAAAATATTAGAAATTAATCTAATTTGACACGAGATAAATACGTTTAGATTGGGTAGCTACCAAATCTACATGACATCAAGATAAACATATTGGTATCTTATAAAGAAGCCAATATTATTATATAATTAGTGTAAACTATTCACATTTCCATTCGTATATTATGTAAAATGGACTAATAATTGATAATATTTTTTTATATCTTATTTAGAATGGGTATGTTCCCATTCTACACAAAACATTAAGAATAATATTAAATAATCTTGTTTTACATAAGATAAAGATATTTGATAGTTGATAATATTCATATCTTGTGTATAATGGGCACATGCCCTAACTGAATAAGATAAGAATAATATGAATATCTTGAACATATGTTATTAACTTGTGTGGACTACACAAGTTAAAAATATATGCCATGCTACTTATATTATCAATTAAGAAGCCAATATTTTAATCTTGTGTAGAATGGGCACATCTACATTGGCCTTTAACAATTGATAAGATTCCTACCTAACTCATATAAAATATTCTATATGACATCAACATAATAATATTTCTCTCTTATAAATAAGACAATATTCTTACCTTCTATCGAATGGGTACATACCCATTCTACACAAGATATTAAGAATATGATCAATGAAACCCATCCTGTAACACAAGATACAAATATTGAATATCATTAAATGAGTTCAATATGTAACATAATTCAATATTATTGAATAATATCAATTATGGCCATCCTATAACACAAAATAGGACCACCATTATTGTCTATGTGTAGAATGGGCACATGCCCATTTACTCAAGATATTAATAATATTATCAATAATTTTCATTATATTACACAAGCTTGGGGGATTATTCGGTGGAGTATTGAACATAAAAATATATTACCAAATCTTAAGATGATGTCAAAACATCATAAAACTACATACACCATTCATGTTATTGATTATACTTTATGACATCTCACAAAGAATCAAACCATAATTGTATATGCATAAAGATAAGATGTGTATGTTGATATCATGTATTGTAATTGTTCCTTAACAATGATTTGTAATAATGGAGATGATATCGATATATCAAACTAATAATTATGTAAACACATATAATAAACTTAATTCAATTATGTATTAATAAGAATTTAATTGTGCATCATTATTCTATAGTTCATGGCATCTCACAAAGAATTAGACCGTAAATGTATACACACAAGGATAAGATGTGTATGTTGATATTTTATATTGTATTTGGTTTTAATAATTAATTATAATAATAGAGGTGATACCAATATATAAAACTAAGCATGATATATACATATATACTAAACTTGTTTCAATGATGTATTGATGAGAATTGAATTACATGTCATTATTCTATAACACAAGACATGATCAATATTCTTGTCTTGTTTAGAATGGATAGTTTCTATTCTTAGTCTTCTTATAATCTTGTCTTATCATATGTTTAGAATGTACAATTCACCCATTCTTATGCCCACTCTAAACTATAATTTATGTTTATTCTACACAATCAATTAAACCCATTCCACACAAGTTAAGATCAACATTATAATAATCATGTTGTACAATAGGTTGCTTATTAAGCATATTCTACATAATATAGGATGAGTATTCTTATCTTATTCTTATTTAATTGTAACACAAATAAAAGTGACAATTTTATATATATATAATGATAAAAAAAACTATTAATTTTACTCCTATTTAAATGTCTAATTAATTTTGAGGTTTGCCCAGTTATGTTAATTATAATTAAAAGGTAATTCAAAATAATATTTAAACTTCAATTGATTCTGACATGTATGACTCAAATTTATTTTATACCTTATTTTTATTAAATAATAATAATTAAATTTTATCATTGTTTAAAAAAATCTATCCAAAGGAAAAATAATGTTTGTCAATGTTAAATATGATCTTAGAATCAAGGATAAAGACAATTTGTTGGTGTCACTAATTCTTTAAATTATGGCATTATTCAAAGAAAACCAGGCTCAGTTTCTTTAGAACTATCAAAACAAGATGAGACTTGAAGTCTGCTTTCCTTAATAGTTTAACTTTGATTAATATACCTTATAATATTTTACATTGTCATATTTTTTTGAAAGTTCTTAAATTAAGTTTAACTGTCTCTAATATTTTAGACACATGAAGAGTATTATTATTTAATTATAATACGAATAAAATGGTTAAAAACTAATAATCTTATTCTTATTTAATTATTTAAATAATATTTTAATGGTTTATGTCGTTAAATGGCTAAAAATAATTGGCAGTAATTTAATGTATGTGTTAAAAAAAATTCTAACATTAGTTCCATTTATAGTCGTATCATTTTTTTTTTTTTAATGTGTTGACATTGACATATCTTTTATTAGGATAATGTTTCTGACTATATTTGAGGAATGTGTGGGCATTTTGAATGGATTTTATGTAGGTACTACACTATATATTTAAATAATTTTTAGCACAACTCACAAAATTATAATTATCAAATGATGTTGTATTGATAAACCCTATCAAACTGACAAATGTAGTGTAAATCTAACATAAATGATGTTAGACTTCATAAGCTTAGCAATTTTCAAATCGTGATGTATTTGATAAAATTATGGTAAGGCATTTTTTAAATTTTAAAATCGGTGAAATAGCTAATGCAGTTGGTAATTTTAAAATTTCTACGCTCATATTTTAGTCGGCTTTTGTTTGTAGTCAGGTGCATTATAATTTTTTTAGTATTGAATGAATCAGGTTCCCTTCCTTAATTTTAAAGAAATCAAGAAAACTATACGATAAATAGAAAAGTAGTCAAAGATATTCAAAGGTCGGTGATGCTACCACACGGAATGAGATCATACTAGAATCAACACTATAGACAAATAGAGATAGTCAAGTTTTAGGGATATCAACATCAATTGGGACTAACGATACCACACTGAATGACATAGGAAAAATAAAATAGCAAAATCACACAAATATGAAAAAATATAATATCAAAGTATTTTCTTTAGTTAGCAAGAAGAATAAGAAATACAACAAATTATATTGGTACAGAAAGCAAGAAATACATCTATAACCAGGTTTTAATTTTTTTACTTATATATTCTTCCTTATTCTTTGAAAATTCAATATACATAATAATGACATGTAAAATACATTCCTTTTTTCAATTCAAATATCAATTGTAATCAAACACACTATAACATTGGTTTCTTTTTTAGAATTAAAACTAAGTGCAACATTGACATAAAAAATGAAAATGATAAACACTTGTGTGTAATCTCCTTGTAATTGTGTTGTGTAATCTCTTTGTAGATTTAGTCTTACTAAACTATCTGTAAATGAAATGTCATGCAAAAATAATTATCATAAATTGAGTCCTTGTGTGATCACCTTATAAATCATTTTATCACTTTCATATTTATTTTCCAAGTTTAGCTTGACTCTTATCTGTCTACAAATGTAATTTCATGCAAAAACACTTATCAAACGTTATTAAGTCCTTATGTAATCTTCATATAGATTATTTTCTAAGTTTTAGCTTTATTCTCCACCAGCTTGACTTTATCTGTATCCAATTATTATATCGTATAAAAATAATTATCGAAAACACATTCCTTTTATACTTAATAATGACTTATTCCTCTTCTAAAACATTGAATATAAAATTATAAAATCATTATTATAAAATATTATGTAATATCCCCCTTGTGATAATTTTTATTATGTTATGGTCAACTCATAAATGATTAGTTGTAGACATATTTATTTAAATCTTGATTTTTAATTTTCTTTCAACTTTCAATTATTGTGTTTAGAAAAAAATATTACAGTAAATCAATTTTATCTTTAATAATACTACATATTCCTCTCTGTATGTGCACTCATAACTTATACTATATTAGTGATATTTATTACTTCAAAAAATAGTATTTATTAATAAATAGAACACTATATTCTACATAAAATAAGAATCTTTGATTCTTAATTGATAAAATTATTATTAACTTATTTAGAATTAACACAATTTCCTATTAGTCTAGTAATATATTTTGAATATTATTGATTAAGAATCTAATGGTTTTATCATGTGTACAATGGACATGTAGAATGGGCATGTGCCTAGTATTCTACATTATTAAGATAATATTATTAATAATAATATTATCAATAAAGAATCCAATTAATATAATTTTAACTTGTGTAGAATGGGCATGTGTAGATTTTACATATATTAAGCTAAGAATATTGGATTTATAATCGATAATTTACTTATATTTTTTATAATAGACATGTGCCCATTTTACACATGTCAATAACAATATTATAAACATTGAACAAAAAATGCTCATATTATAGCCATTATACACATGTCATAAAAATATTATAAGCATTTTGTAAATAGTGCTCTTATTATGCCCATTCAAATAAGTTAAGTATATTAAAAATATTATCAATTAAGAGTCTAATAATACCCATTTTACACAATATGTTAATTATATTATGAGTATTGATCAATATATGTGCATGTTATGCCCCATTATTCTAAGGTATAATATATTATGCATTTTATTAATTAAGAATTCAATATTTATATCTTGTATATAATGGGCATGTGCCCATTCAAAACAAGTTAAGACTATTGAATTATTAATTGATATTGTTCTTACCTTGATAGTGTAGGCCACATGCCTATTCTAAAAAAAGATAATAATACTATCAATTAAGAATTCAATAGTATTAACTTGTGTAGAATGACCATGTACCAATTCTACAAAAAATAAGAATATTAGATTCTTAATTGATGATGACATTCTTATATTTTTCAAAATGGGCATGTGCCCATCCTACACAAAATAGCAATAATATGAGCATCGATAAAGAAGTGTCCATATTATGTCCCATTATACATAGGTCTAATATAATAAGAACATTATCAATTAATAATCTAATTTTTTTTTGGTGTAAAATAGGCATATGCAAATTCTACACAAGCGAATACTATAGGATTCTTAATTGATAATATTCATATCTAAAGTTGTGCCCATTCTACACAAGATAACAATATTATGAACATTGAGAAAAAAGTGCTCATATTATTCACTATAATTATACATAAGTCTTGTATATTAAGAATGGGCACTTACCAATTCTAAAAAATATAAGAACATTATCGATTAATAATAAAATAATCTTTTGTATAATGGGTATATACCCATTCGACATATTAAACTAAAAATATTGTATTCTTAATTGATAATGTTATTGTCTTTTTTTAGAATGGGTATGTGTTATTCTACACATGATAATAATATTAGTATTGAGTAAATGGAAAATGATGGCCTGAGGGAAAACACAAGGGAAAAAATTTTCCACAAGTTAAAAACTGGTAAATGGTGGCTTATAAATATATGCACACAAGTTAAAAATGCACAAATGATGCTTCATGGATAAGAGTAATAAATAGATAATAGTATTTGGTATTATAAATCCCACTAGGAAAATGGAGCTAAGATGGGTGAGTTTAACACAAATGTCACAGCATATGATGTTAGATTCTTAAGTAAAATAGGTAAGTTAATTAGATAAAACTTCCTTAGCATATACAAAAATTGAATAGAAGTAATAAAAACTACCAAGTGGATCATTAATTAACCATAACGCCATACATGTGAAAATTCAAAATATAAAGCAATTAATTGGGAGTCATAAAAAATGAGAGGATGGACTAGATGGCCATAAGTCACATCTAACTGTGAAGGGAGGCCAACTCAGGAAAGCTATACATGTACTATCCTTGAGAATCTGGAAAACAATTGTTCTGCTCCAATGTCACCTCCATAACCACCAAAAAAAACTATAAAATCATGCCATCAACACATTTCATTTTAAAAACATCCCCAAGCACCCAAACTCTGTCAAAAAATCTATAAAGTCCATTTTTACCTACAAAATCTCTAAGAAGAATAAAGAAACAAAAATTATTGCCCCACAAATCATCGACACCCAAACTTTGAAGCTACCTAAAGGAAATAGTGTACCCACCAAATTTATAGACCTACAAAGAGCATTTTCCCAACTACCATATGAAGTGGCACATCTAGAAGATACATTTAATTATATTCATGCCCACTTAGCAAAAAATAAACAAAACTCGGATGGAGGCAGACTAAACATAACTCATCTATTAGGTGATAGATCAAAACACTTGGGATTTAAACCTTAAATTTAAAACTATCCTATAATTGAAGCTGGATGTTTGGTTGAGGTTTCCATAGTTTATGTTAATATGTACAACCATTAGAATTATACTCAATTGAGTACATAATAGAATGCTCTATTTGGACTGAACTCATATGATTGCCATCAAAGACATTGAAGGGCAACCAAATGGATGAATAAAGACAACACCATTAAAACATATGATAAGAATGGGTTTTCCAAAGAAAAATATGCCATAAACTATTTAAATGCCACCCCAAGCAATGTGACATCAATATAGAAATAATACATAATTCCACATATAGATACATGATAAAATCAATGGCTTGGAAAGTATATTTCACAAATAGAGAATATGCTATGAGTCTCAAAAGCACCATGGTGGAGTTTTACATGGTATCCATGAAATTCATATTCAACCTCTGTTAAAGGCTCCTCAATAATTTAAATACCAACACATAAAATATTAAGAAAGGTAAACACAATCTATGTTATAGTTAATTATTGATTTGTTTAACATGTTCTACACCAATGCTTTCCTAGGTGTAGATGGAAAAGTAGAGTGGGATAAAGATAAAATCATAGGAGAAAAAATCAAAACCCACTTACAAACCATGAACCATATAATAATAAGTTGTCATTATGCTTACCTATGGAATTATGTTCCAATGAACTCTCAACTTGCAGTATAGGATTTCCCCATAAATTATGGCTAAATATAATATTTAATTCTTCTTCACTACCACTACAGATAATCTATTTATCTATCCATTTAATCTACATACTAGTATTTTTCTATCTATGCTATATGAAATATCAAATGATCATATAGAATAATTGATCCTAGTCTATTATTTTTCCAAAGTGTTAGGGAAGTCTAATCCTTAAAACCAACTATCCACTTTTGAAGAACTTATGGAAGAAATACTAGGGCAATCATCCCATAACACACTAGTAGAGGAGGAAGAATAAAGAGAGGATGCGCTAAAATAAACCATGACACCTGAGGGATCAATAAATAATAAGGGGAAGTAAGTGAGATTCTAATTTGATAGTCGTGTACCAAAAACTAGTGAAGTACTCACCACACAACAAATGAAGGGAATACTTCCATCTAAAAAGGGAAAAAATACACATTCAGTCGAGACATACCCAAATTATATGCCACCTAAAAATAAGTGAAAACAAAAGAGTAAAAGGGAGAAGTATTAAGAAAAATTAGATACAATTAAAGAATAATAAGCCATTAACATTTCAAATATAGAGGTTAAGGAAAACCCAATGCAATAATTAAAGGGGGAAGAAGAAGAAGAAACCCCAAAAAAATACATGACTTTTTTATTAGCCAAAGTAGAGAAAGAAGCCACTAAGGCATTGGCTAAGGTTAAATAGCTAGAGGAAAAATCATAGGAAAAGTAGGATAAATGAGATACCATAGTAAAAGAATAATCCAATGAAAGATAGGCATAGGAATATGCCATGATCAATAAAAAAGATGCATAGGCCATAGTGGTTAAATAGAAGCAAGAAAAAGAGGAAAAAGAACAAAAGTATAAGGAATATGAATATTAAAGAAAGAAGGCAATGGAAGATGCTGCCAAATCTTAGGAGGAGCTCAAGAATAAGGTGGATAAAGAATTCACTCAAAAATAAGAAGATAAAAAGAAGAAAGCAGTACAAGAAGTCATGCTCAAAAAGGTGGTCAAAGATGTCATCCTTAGATCAATAGGTGATATGAATTAAAAAGATGCAGATGAAGCTACCTAAAAGGTTGAGGAATAAAGTAAGTGTGAAAGCTTCCAAAAGTTTCACACCCTGTACCCCACCATCTATTTCCACTCCACCATCCCCCAATTCCCCTTCTCCTCTAATTTCATATACTCTAACTCTATTACCCAAAGTCTTGATCACCGAATTCAAAGCCATTTTATCTCAATGCAAAC
Source organism: Torreya grandis (assembly GCA_037957365.1). NCBI lineage: Eukaryota > Viridiplantae > Streptophyta > Pinopsida > Cupressales > Taxaceae > Torreya > Torreya grandis. Next base: position 1,941,748 of record JARHVA010000043.1, on the reverse strand, counting down.
AAATTAACAATATCTAGTCAATACCTTCATTAGTTAACAAAACCTCACAAGGCACAAGTATCAATTTGAATGCATTAAGCCCCTCTCAAAAGTATACATTAGGCATTATTTTTTAGGAGAGTGCCCAATATGAATGGATGTTGTAGACACTCCTTTTTTACCACATCCATATCTAAATGAACACTAAATCAACTATTGCAAACAATGCAAGTTAAGCCTAGAAATCCCAAGAGTGATTTGATTCATCAGCACACATCATGTGCATATTATAAACTATGTCAATGTATACCTAACTAGGGCAATGCACTGCATGTAATCATCATCATCTTCCTCTAATTCATCTTTGATCACAATGTGGCATAGTAAATTGACCTTTTCGACCATGTGTGAGGGACAACTTATCAAAATCCAAAAATGGCAATTACCCTGCTCATGATTGCTTAATTGGTTAAAACTAATTAAATTCATCTAGGTGAAAATCCCATGGCTAATTAATTATTGAATTTCTATTTCTAGAAATTCATAAATCTAAATTGATGTCATCATCATGACATCATAAAAATATTTGAATGATGTCAACATCATGGCATCATCTTCTATGAGTTATCAAGTACTCACAAAATATCAAACAAATATCTAGATTATTGAGCCATACTTATGAATTGAAAATATTAATGGCTTGTCCCCTCCCAAACCTAACCATGGTTAAACTAAACCTAACCACACTTGGGTTAGGGTTACTTTGGAAGGATATAAATACAAGGCCTCACCCATTCTTACAAAAATGTCTCAAAGAAAAAGTTATAAGGTTCAATTGTTGAGAGACAAATTTTTCTTATAATGTTATAATGTAAAATTATTGATAGATTACTACATATTTTCAAATCCAAGCCAAACTTTGCCAAGGTGACAAGGAGAAATGATGCAAGGGGCACCATTGTCAAAGACTCTTTGAACACATGATCGAGCACATTCTTCCATGGCCAACATGAAATTCTTGCTAACAAGGAAGGTAAAAAATATTTGTTTTGTCTTCTATTGTTAGTTACTTGCATTGTTCTCTTGTTCTTTGAGTGTTTAGGCTTGAGGTGTTATATTTATTAGTGTGTTTTTATTCATTTTTATCATACTAACACTTGACTAACTCCCCTATTAGATTTTTATCTCTCATAATGGTATGCCCAATGGGACACACACCCCACAAAACTCTTTTTATTACTTATTAAAATATTTTTCTAACCATTTTTGTGTCAAGTTTTTTATCTAATTGCCAAAAAAGTGAATAAATTTGAGCTCTAGTCCAAAAACTGCATAGTCGACAAAATTTACAAGGATCAATGATGATCATGATAAATCATTGATGATCTATCAAATAGATGTTGATTGAAGGAATAAAAAATGATCACTACAGTAATCATTGATGATATATGTGTCAAAACATAGCAAACTAGAAATGTAGCAAAAATCAATTCTTTCTTGTTTTTTTAGTGCCCAATAATTTGTTTATTTCATGTCTAACCTTCTTATTTTAGGGAATTAATAAATTTGATTTTAAAACATTTTTATCAAATGTTTTTCTTTCAAAACATGTCTATCTTTGGTGTGATTGTAGGAATTGATGATAATCGTAACAAATTGATGTCAATTGTTGAAATTGGCAATGATCCCTGCAATAATCATCGATGATTTCTTTATACTTTTTTTTACAAAACCAATATTTAATTTGTGTGTTTTATTGAGATCAATTTCAAGAATTTCACCTTGGCTTAAGCACAAATTAATCCAGTAACCTTGTTTACAGAGAATTGAGATAATAAGAAGGAAGCTTAAGTGATTTTTAATCATTTTATCCTTTTGCAAAGTCAAAATTCACAATGAAGGTTAAAATTTATCTATATTTGATTAAGGTGCTTAAAAATCACTTGAAAATTTGCATTTTAACATTTTAAATCTTTTTCTTTCTTTTACAAGTGAAAACAAGGCCAAGGGCCCAAAATTTAAATCGCATTTCAAGTTGGTGCAATTAAAAACAACCTACATTTTAATTAGAGCTCCTAAGGGATTTTTTATTCTTGTTTGTTATTTAGCTAATTTCAATTGCTTAGATTAAATTCTTTATTTTTGGTAAACAAAAACTATATCATGCATGATTTCACCCCATCTCCTTTAGATAACTCAAGTGACCAGAAGCGCTTGGTTTATTGCCTTGTTATTTGGTCTTGTTAGAAAGAATGTCGTGTATGCTCTCCCCAATCTCCAAGTGACTTAGGTGACTCAAAAGTAACCTATAAAGTCTTTCCATTTTCATTTATTTATTTTCTTACATTTGTCTTGTGGGAAAGAGTTCATCACATCCTTATAAGTTCTTTAGGGGTGTGTTCATTGTTAGGATAAATTAAAACTCAAATCTGTCCCTAAATCGCATACAAAAGAAACTATGAAATGAATTAAATAAATATTAAAAAAATAAAAATAAACATGCACATAACAAGAGACACCAGATTTAACGTGGTTCACCCAAGATGGGCTACATCCACCAAACTTGTCCAGTATATTATTTCCAGCAATATAAAGGAGAAATAAAATCTTGTAACAAACCATGTTACACTCTTTACCTTTTTCACCTCCTCTCTGTGTACAATATTTCATTATATTTCACACTCATACATCTCAACCATATATCAATACATTTTAGGGTAAAAATGCCTAAACATAACCTCTACCATCAAATCTAGAAACCTTTAATTAATGACCCAAATTGACTACAAAATTCTAATTTGATAAGGTAACCCCCCATGCCATCAAGGATACAAAAGAATGGGATTCAAACCTGATTAAAATAACGTCATAATTTTAACCTCTGATCTTGGAAGATAATTAGGCTCCACACCTAACATTCACCTAAGATTTCATCTCCAAGCATCGTACCAACCCCACTCCATAGTGGGGTATATAAATCAAGGCATATGATAATGGGATTGCCAGGGGACTAATCAACTAGTCTCTATAATCCTAATGAAAACCCAATTGAGGTCTTGCTAAATATTATATTCTACTAAGCAATACATGGCTAGAGTTGATATGCAAAGGAATAAACCCTTGCATAGTAAGTTAGCAGGTATGCACCCAATTGATATGATTTCACCCTTGTATTAGCCATACATGGGACCACCTAGTTCATTCAAAACATATAAATTTTTAGTCAACCCCACTTATCATGGACTTTCTTACCAAATGTTGAGTGATCCTCACTCTAAGTTTGTGCCACGTACCAATGCTTGAGAGACAGAGGGAGCGTAAAAACTCTACCTATACATGTTATTTAATTTTTAGATTAACGCTTAATTCCTTATAAGCATTAGTATATCAGTTGAAACTTTGGTAGAATCTACGCACACCCATGCCAATTTTAGGGATAGGATGAGTCATTTGTGTTATTTCTATTTTTTTAATTTACATGCATGTTTTGAGACTAAAATTTGTTTGTTTGTCAAAAGTCAAAATGAGTCATAACCATCATGTGTTTTCACATCACTTTAGCCTAAGAGGAGTTATTTTGCTCATTTGATGTCACACTTTTACCTTATACTTTTATATCCCAAAAACATGTGTGTCATTTGTTTAAATGGGGCATCATTATATTTCCCATTTCATCCCAAACATTTTCCATAGAGTTTTGAATCCAAAACCATTATCATACCATTTGATTTGAGGGGTGGTTTTGTGATACTCATGTTATCCCAAAAACATTTGCCATTATTTCCAACCAAGTTCAAAATCACATGTACCTTTGATTTAAAATTGGTGTCATCATTCTATCTATTTGGTTCTAGGATGTTCTTCATTTGACAAATCCAAGTATTTTAAACCAAGTTCATAATTTGTCTTGTGAAGTGCAGATTCAAAGTTGATCGGTCTACACCTCCATCTTTCTTAATTTTGGTTTGAGTGTTTACCTCTTACCTTTGAATTGTGTAACTTGGATTGATTCCTTGCTCAATTTAAAGGCCCCTTTGCCTAGACCTAGAAAGTGGTTTATTTTTGTGTGCCTCGAATTGATTTGTTACATTAAACTAAAGTTGAAACTCACTTTTTAAGTATAACTCCAAGCATAGTTATTTTACATTGAAGCCTTTTTTATCACTTGGGCTTGAATGCTTTACTCATCGTTCTTATTTTGATTACTTAAAATTGACTTTCCCAAATAGTTTTAGGGATGTGCGTAGAGTGAATGATTTTATACCAAGGTCAAGTTTGTTTTAACATCCATGTGATAATATTGTGTCAAGTGTTTTGAATTGTTCACCTTAGAATTAGATTAATTTCAAGTTTTTACATCAATCTAATTTGTTTCAAATTCTAGCTTTGTGCCTTTTTAACAACAACCTAGCATTTTTCCCAAGAAGAGATCCATTCTAGGCCAAGTTTAAACAAATTTAGAAATAAGCCAAGTTTTCCATCTTGACCAAGATTCATGATGTTTACAGGCATCAACTAATATTTTTAGACCACGTTTCAAGTGTTTTGTGAATTTTAGACCTTTTATTTTCATGATACCTAGTCATAAATCCGAACATGCCTCGATCAAGTTTATTTTCAATTGCCTATCTCATGTTTATTTTCAAGACTAATTTCACTATGCCTAGATCTATGCCAAGTTCTATGAACCACATTCAAATCCTTTCATAGACCAATACTTCCCTCTTTGGTTTAATTGCCAAACCCAATCATGTTGATTATCATATACTGAGATCACCCTTATTTGGACCAATTAAAGTACCAAGTTCACCCTTTCAATGATAATGGTACCTGATATACTACCTATGCTATTAATCCTACTTTGGCTTGCTTTAAAACTAAGCTCTATAGTGCCCAAGGATTACCATTCCAAGCCCTCTTCCTTTAGCCTACATTAGCAACCAAGTTTCGAAGTCCCCATTCATTACCATTCTTAGCCCTCCTCCTTTACCCTGTATTAGAAACCAAGTTTCACAACACCCAAGGATTATCATTTCAGGCCCTCTTCCTTTAGCTTATGTTAGCAACCAAGTTCTGCAGTGCCCAAGGATTACAATTTCAGGCCCTCATCCTTCAGCCTATGTTAACAACTAAGCTCTATGGTGCCCATTCATTACCATTTCAGGCCCTTCCATGTATGGTATCTCATTATCCCAACAAGGTTATGCAATTATGACTAGATGGGTTAAAATTACCATCCCAAACCCATAACCAATCTTTGTTAAGCCATATTATATGAGCCTATTTATAAATATCTCACTATTGAACCATAGGTCATTCTGTATCCATTACCAACCTTCCCCCACTTTAGAAAATATAAGCCAATCATCGAGCCACAATAGAGCCAATCATTACCTCTCCTAGATCCATCATTTAAAGACCAAGATGTGTCTAAATCTAAGGTTTTGAAACCAAGTTTAAGCCAAGGCCAAAAAAAACTAACCAATCCTTGAGGTTTTTGTTAAAACACCCTATAGAGTCTCACTTTGACAAGCTAGTATTTGTTGAGTCACCCCCTAATGAATATAACTACCTTTGGGTAAATTATTATCTCAACCATTACCTTATTTTTAAGGATCCTCAATTTGACAACCTAGTCTATATGGATTTTCTTATTGATCATTTCTATTTAGTTGAGAATCCTCACTTTGATGAGCTAGTCTTTGTGGAGTCCTTCTTAGTTGAGCCTATTTATGAAGATCCCATTAGTCAACCCTAGACCATTACTCATCCAATACTAAGCATTTAACATAACATCTTTGTCACAACACCATATGAATAACCAATGTTGAAGTTAGGTTCTATTCTTGAACTAATATTAGATTTATCATTAGAATCAGAATGAACGTCAATCTCAACATCGAACTTAGCTTCAGAATCATAATATAATAAAGGGTGCTGCAACATTGGTTAAACATGCCTTTTAAATTAATTTGAATACATTTATGATCCTTTCATGATTTTTGAGGATGATTACTTCAGCATCAACATAAGTTTTCCTGATATCTTATATAAGGATTATGTTGCCTCTTCCCATTCCATTATCATTCCACTTGCCATTAACATCCACCAAACTAACCATTATATTCGCATTCCACCTTCCACAAGTGTTGATTTGGATTGAAAGAATCACACCTTGTTAAAATTCATCCATGATGACACATCAATGGTAGAATATTAGGGGGATTAAGACTACATTCATGTAGAAGAACTATCTCCCAGTGAACCTTTTTCAGAGGTGTCATGGGGTAATTAAAGTCCAAAATTAACATCTTCTAGTGAAACCTTATTTGAGGCATTATAAGACAATCAAATTCAAAATTCAACATTCCTTAGTGAAACCATTTTGGAGGTGATATGAGATAATCATGACAATTTTATTGGTGAAAACCTCTTTGAGGCACCAAAAACTAAGCACAACAGTCCTTCACTACTTGATGAAGACATTATAAAATATAACATCAGTATAGATTCCATTATATAGCATAATCATATGGCAACATCTCTTAGACCTAAATAACCTAAAAATCTAGTGGTCCTATCGAGAGCATCTTTAGAAGTCTTTGGCCCTACCACAACCAAAATTATGTCAAATCTAGAATCAAAAACATTGTGTGTGCTTGAAAATCCCAATATTAATTTGTTATCCAACCATTATACATACCATTATGATCTATTTATTCATTCTATACCTATATCACATTACCAAATTAGACCATTTAACCAATGTTTTTCCCTATTTACCATACTTGGTTGTACTTTCCTTTATATAGGCTATAAAAACAACTTACCTCAAAGTTTGGAGGGAATATAATCAATGACCAATGAAGATCACAACAATGATATTGTATTCCAAATCAACAATAGGTTCTTGATAGATCAACTATTCAGAAGGGGTGTGGGATAGTAAATTAAACAATTGACTATTCTAATTGCATCATATGTTGATTAGGACATGCATCTCCACATCAAAAGGAACATTAGAACCATACCTTGCCATTTTCCTTGCCATTTACCTTTCCTTGTTCTTTGTCATGCCGTACCATATTTTCTTACCTTACCATACCTTTAAACTATAATGACTTAAGGTCCATGTGGACTATGTAGACAACACTCAATTTACATTGAGGACAGCTCAGTCACCCCTTTTCCAACACTCACCATTTTTCAAGCAATTTCAATAAATGCTCTCACCATTTTTTGAGTCACCATTGTGTGTATTGTGCATTTAAAATAGATGCATTATTAATACCCTAAGCCACACTCTTTCCATTTTATGATTTAACCCAATTTATGCCTCATAATTCTCCACTGAGTTGAGATACGTAGAAAAAACTAAAAAACATGGTTGTATTTTAGGTTATTCAGATTGTATCCTTGCCACTTAGGATGTGTATCTCCTAGTTAATTGATATAACTGAAGTGTTCTCATGGATTTTGTCATGATCATTTCCATTTTCCTAGTTCATTTTATGATAGTGTTTCATCCCATTTCTAGGAAAACTATATTTGGCTTGAAGGTCATGTCGAACCTCGTATCTATAGGACTATGTAGGCATCATCTAATTGCCTAGTGCATCTAGAGTCATCTTGGCCAATATTGGTGATTGATTTCATTCACCATTTTCTTAGATCATTACTTATTATAGATTTTATCTAAAACACTCACTATTTTTTGAGTCACTTTTATGTGCATTGTGCATTTGAAATTTATGCATGACCATACCTTTGGTTTGTCTCACACTCTCACCATTTTGTGAGCAATCTAAGATAATACTCTCATCATTTTATGAGTAGTATCTTGTCAATATTTGGTGACTTAAGATACCCTAAAAATTCTAAAAACATTCAAAACATCTACAAATCCTAAAAATTAAAAAATCTACTTCTAATCTCCTAGAGAAATATAAAGCCCCAAAATCTAAAAATATTTGTCCTGTCTAAAACTAATCAACCATTCTTAATTTTCCCTACTGAGGCAAATCCATTATTGGTTCCACTATATTCCATAGCCATTATGGGTGTGACCTTCCCTTTGCATGTATCCTTGCTTAGGGGCCTTGTCAAATTCACACTTTTCGGCTAATCTTGTAGCTTTCACCCTATTGGGTTAAATCAAAGCATGCAGCATATACCAAGATATCTTATCCCTGCATGTCATTCCCTTGCATACAACCTTACTTCAGGGCACCATATGTTTAAAATTCCATTGAGGTATTGACTTGGTTGATGACATGATACTTTTTGTTACTTTTATTTTCAAAACTGTGTGTGTGTTTTCTTAGTTGTTTGTTTGTTTATTTTATTTATTGTGTCTTAACTAAGTGTATATTCATTCATTGGGTGATTCTTTGTGCTTTGTACATGAGTCCATCCATATTCATACATCAACATTGTCACCATGGTTTTTATCATTCGTGTGATATTTTCAATTATTTATTGGATTGAGAGTTATTCCTTATGCACATTATGGCTAGGTCATCATGGTGTTTTATATCATGGTGCATATTATCATGTGCTACAACAAAAACTAGGCTAGGGGATCTTAAAAGTAATGGTATTGCAAAAAATTTCCTTGTTCACTTTGGCAAATCCTCCCATACTCCTTGATCAAATCAACCCATTGACCATTCTAGTTGTATCAATGCTAATAAGGACTAACATTTCTACATTGGAAGGTAAAAATGAATAATTCACATAAATCAATTATTATTATTATATTTTATTCTTCATTCCATTTTCTCTCACTTTTAGGTGAACTAAATTGGGCTGAGGTCTATTTGACTATGTAAATAGTGCTTGGATACATGATGTATGTCAGGTCAACTCAGCCACCATTATTCTTCCATACTCATTATCATTCTTCCAATCATTTATTTCATCACTTGGTATATCCTCATGTATCTGATTATTTGTGGCTTCTTCAATCTTTTAAAATTCATTAAACCATTCGTGCCTATATTTGTTCCCACTCATATCTAACCTGTGTAATAGGTTATATCCTTGAGTTATGCTTGCCAATATACCCTATTGGGGCACAACCAAAAATTATTATTCAATCCAAGTTATCAAAATGATTATAATTGCCTTTCAAAAAATCATTATTTTGATCCATCTTCCCTGCTAGGGTATATACCTATGCCATTGATTATAACCGCCTTTGGTCAAATCACTATCTCAACCTTCATTCTTAATTATAATCGTCTTTGGATAAATCAATATTTTAATCAACACAATCAAGCATTATCTTGATTGGATTAATTTCATCTATGGGTTCATTTCATTCTTCTTCTTGATTCTTTTTGAGGGACCATCCATCAATTATATGTGTCGGCCACTCCCTCAAGGGAACATCATGGGCTTCCAAAACTTTGTCTGGGGCATCATTCCTAAATCATTATATTATTTTTTCTTCTTAATAAATTTTTAATTATTTGAAAATATGTTACTATACCTGTGTCTCAAAATGACTTTTCAAATAGGGGTAAATTATAGATACTCTTTTTTGGCCACTTCTGTGGCTAAATAGACATTGGATTGAATTTTTGCTAACAATGAAAATTAACTATAGAAATCACTGGAATGCTCTAATTCATTAACACACATCACATGCATCTTATAAATTTCATCAGTGTATCCCTAAATAAGGTAATGTATTGCATGTAATCATCATCATCCTCCAATTCATCTTCAGTCAATTTGTGACCAATCAAATTAACCTTTTCAACCATGTGTGAGGGACAACTTGTCAAAATCTAGAAATGGTAATTAACTTGATCAAGATTGATTAATTGGTTAAACCTAATTAATGCATAGGTGAAAATCCCATAGATGACTAATTATTGAATTTATATTTTTAAAAATTCATAAATCTAGATTGATGACATCATCATGGCATCACACAAATATATAAAATGATGTCACCATCATGACATCATCTTTTGTGAGTTATCAAATACTCACTAAATATCAAAAAAATATTTGAATTTATGAGTCATGCTTATTAATTAAAAATATTAATGGCTTGTCCCCTCCTAAACCTAACCATGGTTAAACTAGACCTAACCACACTTGGGTTAGGGTTAGTTTAGAAGGTTATAAATACAAGGCCTCACCCATTCTTCAAAAAAACTCTCAAATCCAAAGTTATAATGTTTAATTATTGAGAGACAAAGCTTTCTTGTAATGTTATAATGCAAAATTATAGACAGATTGCTACAGCTTGTCAAAGCCAAGCCAAACATTGCTAAGGTGACAAGGAAAAATGATGCAAGCATCACCATTATCAAAGACCATTTGAACACATGACCAATTATGTATTAATGCTTGAGAGACAAAGGAGGCATAAAAACTTTACCTACACCTTCTATTTAATTTTTGTATTAACACTTAATTATTCGCAAGCATTGGTATATCGGTAGAAATTTTGGTAGATTTTACACACCCATGTCAATTTTAGGGATAGGATGATCCATTTGTGTTATTTCTATTTTCTTTGATTTACATGTGTGTTTCAAGACTAAAATTTATTTATTCGTCAAAAGTCAAAATGAGTCATAACCATTATATGTTTTCACACCACTTTAGCCTAAGAGGTATTATTCTACCCATTTAGTGTCACACTTTAGCCTTACACATTTTTATCCCAAAAACATATGTGTCACTTGTTTAAATAGGGCATCGTTACACTGCCTATTTTTTCCCAAATATTTGCCTTAGATTTTTTAATCCAAAACCATTATCATACCATTTGATGGAAGGGGCATCGTTATGTTTCTCATGTTATACCAAACACTTTTACCATTGTTTCCAACCAAGTTCAAAATCATGAGTACCTTTGGTTTAAAATTAGTGTCATCATGCTATCCATTTGGGTCTAGGATGTTCTCCATTTGAAAAATCCAAATATTTTAAACCAAGTTCATAATTTGTCTTTTAAAGTGCAAATTCAAAATTGATTGGTCTAAACTTTGGTCTTGCTTAATTTTTGCTTGAGTGTTTACCTCTTACCTTTGAATTGTGTAACTTAGATTGATTCCTTGCTCAATTTAAAATCCCTTTTCCTAGACCTAGGAAGTGGTTTATTTTTGTGTGCCTCCAGTCAATTTATTGCCTTAAACTAAGGTCAAAACTCACTTTTTAATTATAACTCTAAGAGTATTTATTTTACATTGAAGCCTTGCTTATCACTTGGGCTTGAATTCTTTACTCATCACTCTTGTTTTAATTACTCAAGATTGACTTTCCTAATTAGTTTTAGGTGTGTGCCTAGAGTGAATGCTTTTATAGCAAGGTTGAGTTTGTTTTAAAATCCATGTGCCAATATTGATTCAAATGCTTCAAAGTTTTCACCTTAGATTTAGATTAATTACAAGTTTTTACCTCAACCTAGTTTGTTTCAAAGTCTAGCTTTGTGCCTTTTTACCAAAGACCTAGCATTTTTTCCAAGAAGAGATCCATTTTAGGCCAAGTTTAAATAATTTGTATTAAAAGGATAAGTTTTCCATTTGGAACAAGTTTCAATATGTTTTTAATCATCAAAAAATCTTTTTAAACCGCATTTCAAGTGTTTTGTGAATTTTAGACTTTTTGTTTTCACAAGACCTAGTCATAAATCTGAACATGCATTGACTGATTTTATTTTCAAGTGCCTAGCTCATGTTTGTTTTCAAGACTAATTTCACTTTTCTTAGACCAATGCCAAGTTATATGAACCACATTTAATATGATTTTTGTAGACCAAGATCACTATCTTTGGGTTAATTACCAAACCCAGTCATGTTGATTATCATATATCAAGATTGCCCTTCTTTAGGCCAATTAAAGTACCAATTTCACCTTTTTAATGATAATGGTACCTCCAATACCTATGCTAATAATTATCCTTTGGCTTTCATTAACAACCAAGCTCCATAGTGCCTATGAATTACCATTTTAAGCCCTCTTCTATTGGCCTACATCAGCAACTAAGCTCCGTAGTGCCTATTAATTACCATTCTTGGCCCTCCTCCTTTGGTCTGTATTAGCAACCAAACTCCACAATGCCTAAGGATTATCATTATAGGCCCTCTTATTTTGGATTTCATTAGCAACTAAGCTCTATAATGCCCAAGGATTACCATTTCAAGCCTTCATCCTTTGCCCTGTGTTAGTAACCAAGCTCTGTACTGCCCATTAATTACCATTCCAAGCCCTTCCAAGTATGGTATCTAATTATGGTTGTGTAATTGTGACTAGATGGGTCATAATTACCATCCTAGACCCACAACCAGTCTTTGTTGAGCCCATATTAGATGAGCCTATTTACAAAGAGTTCATTATTGAACCACAGGTCATTCTTCATCTATTACCAACCCTCCCCCACTTTAGAAAATCTAAGTTGGTCATCGAGCCACAATAGAGCCAATAAGTACCTCTCCAAGAGCCATCATTTAAATATTGTCCAAATTTGAGGTTTTAAAACCAAGTGTAAGCCAAGGCCAAGAAAACTAATCAATCCTTGATGTTTTTGTTGAAACACCTATTTGATATGAGTTAACCAGTGTTGAATCACCATTTTACCCTTTTATTTTGGTTGAGGAGTCTCACTTTGACAATCCAATCTTTATTAAGTCATACCCTAATGATTATAACTACCTTTGGGAAAATTATTATCTCAACCATTACCCTATTTTTAAGGAACCTCATTTTGACAAGCCATTCTTTGTGGAGTTGCTTGTTGACCATTTCCCTTTTATTGAAAAGCCTCACTTTGATGAGCTAGTCCTTGTGGAGTCCTTCTTAGATAAGCCTATTTTTGAAGAGCCCATTATTCAACCCCATGCCATTACTCATCCAATACCAAGAATTCAACATATAATCTTTTTTGCAACACTAGATGAAGAGTCAATGTTGAAGTTAGGTTCTATTATTGAACTGATTTCATATTTATCATTAGAATTAGAATCAACATCAATCTCAACATCGGACTTAGAGTCCCTTGAGTCAGACTCATCTTCATAATCAAAATACATTTGAATTTGTTACACCATTGGTTACACATGCCTTGCAAGTCAATTTGAATACATTTGTGATCTTTCCATGGGTTTTAAGGATGATTAATTTAGCATCAACACAAATTTTCTTAGTATCTTTTATGAGGATTTTGTTGCTACTTTCCATTCCATTACTTTTCCACTTGCCATTAACACCTACCAAGTTAGCCATTATATTGGAATTAGTCCACATGTTCATCTATCACCTTATTGGTGGGATATGATTAAAGTGTAAGTGTTAAAAATTATGGTGAATAGAATAAGTGAGATTCTACCACTTATCTTATTTTCACTTTATTGTTTGGAAACATTGATAGTTCCAAGTATCAAATGCCTATGATATTGTGACGAAATGAGATCATGCCATGTATCATCATCTCACTCCTCCATAGTCCTTTATTATAAAATATAAGTCATTAAAATTTGATACTATGATACTACACAATATTGTGAAATATGTCTCTATCCATTACATGTGTCAACATATCATGACATCTCTCCACTTAAGACTCTTATTTTGATAGTGCGAGTCACAAATTCCTTAACTACCCATGATTAAGTGAGAGACGCAAGAGATTAACATTTGTCAAATGAATCCTCATAAAAGTCTAAGTTATACACACATGTTATAATATTATCTAGTTATGTGTTAGAATATTGTATGACCTTAGGACCCTTCAACCAACCAAAAAAGGCAAACTATTTATAATTAATACTAGAACCATGAGGGTCCACCTTGGCACACAAGTGGCACTTGACCACCTTAGACACAATCATAAGTGTCATAAAAGTAAAGTGTGGGTACGTGCTCAACAAACTCTCAATAATAAATTGCTAATCGATGAGGTAATTGGGTAGGTTAGAGATTGACACTTGGATGGGTCACATCATCGCAATAACTCTAGATCCAAATTAAATTTAAAAAAATAAAATAAAAATAAAAATGACTTGTTTTAAATGATGTTATCAACTCATAATTTAATACACTTTCCATAAACTGTCATCTCCATTACTATGATCCCAATTCAAATACTAAAGGTCTCATCTTAGTTGAGTCATAATTACACAAGCTAATAATATTGGATTCATAATTGATAATTTTGTCATATTTTTTAGAATAGCCATGGTATACACAAGCTAACAATATTATTAGCATTGAGCAAGGGTTCATAATATATACCATTCTACACATTTTTGGTATATTAAGAATATTATCAATTAAAAATATTATATTCCTTTAGACTTGTGTAAAATGTGCATAATATTCCCATTCTACATAAGCTAAGAGTATTGGATTCTTAATTGATAATATTCTTATCCCCAATTTACACATGATAAAAATATTATGAGCATTGAACCCAAAAGTGATCATATTATCCTCATTTTACATAGTTCTAGTATATTAAGAAAATATTATCAATTACAAATCTAATATTTCCATTTTGTGTAGAATGGGATGGGCACATGCCTATTCTACACAAGATAATACTATTGGATTATTAATTGTTAATGTTCTTATCTAATCTACAAATGGAAACATGCCCATTCTACACAAGATAACAATATTATGAGCATTGAACAAGTAGTTCTCATATTATTCCCCATTCTCCACATGTATAATATATTAAGAATATTTTAAATTAAGAATCCAATGTTTCTATCATATGTATAATGGAAACATGCCCATTCTACACAAGCTAAGACTATTGGATTCTTAATTGATAGTGTTCTTATCTTTCATAGAATGGACATGTGCCCATTCTACACAAGATAACAATATTATGACCATTGAGCAAGAAGTGTTCATATTATACCCCATCATACACTTATAAAAAATATATAAACATTATTAATTATGAATCCAATATTCTAAACTTGTGTAGAACTACACATGTCAGAGAGCAATATTATGAACATTGAGCAAGAAGTTCTTGTATTATGCCCTTTCTACACAAGTCTAGTATATTAATAATATTATCAATTAGGAAATTAATATTGCTCTTTTGTATAGAGTAGGCATGTGCCCGTTCTACACAATCTATTACTATTGTATTTTCAATTCATAATGTTTTTATCTTGTGTAGAATGGGCAGATGCCCATTCTAAACATGAAAATAATATTATGAGCATTAAGCAAGAAGTGCTCATATTATGCCTATTTTACATAGCTTTAAATTATGGCTCAATTTTCTCATTTTGGATAATCTTTCCACATCATACTTATTTTCCACAATTTCCATCCTGACTAATAAGCATCTACATCCTACACAAGTGTGATAAACGGTCCATCATTGAGTAATAAGTGATCTGTCAATCGAGGGTGTGAATTCCATGGAATGTTGCATGATGAAAACAAGTGTTATGAGTGTCAATAACATCATGAAAAGACACTGTGGGTGCCCAAACATGTAATCAAGGAAAGATAATAATCATTAATAGATTATGAATAAATTGAGAAAGATATGATAAGTGGATAAAACATCAAAAACTAGTTCAATTACACCTCACACAACATGTAGTATAAAACTCTTTATTTTTTCCAAGATAATTAGAAACCAGATTTGATGTAAGAAATACACTTAGGCAAGATGGGAGGTGATGTGGTTGGAAGACAACCCACATACCTCAGCCTATTAAGGAGAAGAAGTAAAGTTGAAAACATTTTTCAGAATGCAGGATGGCTTGGTTATTTTGAGAAGTTAATAGGGTTTGATGGAGTAATTGCCCAGAAGTTTGTAAAAATATTTGTGCAAGATATATACACTATCAAAGAACTACAAGTGGAGGTCGCTTAAGAGTTACTAAAAGAGGTAATCGATTTGCCTCATACAAGGGAACATTTACATAAGAATCCCATTACTACTATAGCTAGGACTCTATTTTGCATAAAAGGAGAGCAGTTGGAGTCCTCAAACAAAGGTATACTTTTTTATTCATTATCTCAATTTTAGGAAAAAATTCCATCTACATTATAAGTACTTAACTTTTGAGGGAAGATATTCAATGTTGTATGCAGTAAACTTTAAGCTCCTTAATCATCTCAGGCATGGAATAAGGGTGAATGTACCCAAATTTTAGTTAAACATGTTGAGAATTATGGAAAAGGAGTACTAGAAAGGGAAGCCAACATCTTTGTCCCATATTTATATAATTAAACTTATTACACATAGACATTTTATGGACCAAATACCTAGCCTAGATTTGAAAAAAATCTTGACAACACAAAAGCTACTAGAAGAACAACAATAAGTAGTTGCTAAAGAATAAGGAATGTATGTTGAATAACATGAAGTGGTTATAGAGGAAGAAGAAGAGCATGTATCAGAAGATAATATAGATATAATTTAGAGAGGAAGGAGGAGGAAGTTAATATTAACTCCTTCCTTGGAATATCAAGACAAAGGCAAAAAGAAGACTGAAGACACCCCCTCTACATCAAATGATAGAAAGAAGTAAAAGGTTCCAACTCCACTTTCTACTAAAAGACAATTTCAAAAGATTAAAAAGAAAACACACTCCAATATACCCTATTTTTATTCAAATAGAAAGTGGGGAATCATCTAAGAAAGAGGAAAAACTTAGTGTAGATGAAAGTTTGACTGACAATAGTTTTGATGAAGGAAACTCTCCTTCTTCCAACTATGAGATTACATCCTTTAGAGAGATAAAAAATTATAGTACTTCATCTAATGTGGTTGGACAAGAGGTAAAATTATAGGAACAAGAAGATGATATATGGATTAATAAGTGGTAATGGTAGAACAAGAAATCCTCAATCATCCTAGGTAGGAAAAAATAATAAATTGGTAGAATCCCTAAGGGAAATTGAAATCTTTAGGGCATGCATTGAGGAAATTGATAAAAAGTATAAACTGATAGATAGACTAGTTAGGGTGTTAAAATTAGAGAGTGGGAATTTTAGATCCCCTATAGCTCAAAATTTGATACAAGATCCTCCTAGGGCTGCAAGACACATGAAAACTAATTTTTAAACAACTTTCACTTAGATCGAAGAGATAATCTGAAAAGAATTATCCATGAAAAGGAATGTGATGAGATGAAAAATCATCTATAACACTGCTCCTCCAAACCTATTTTGATAATTCCCCCTACCATTCCTAAATATATAAAGTTACCTTTTGTATCCCTTTTCTATCAAATAGTACTAATGAATATGATGTGTGAATATTTGTGTTTTGTGTTTAAAACCATTATTTTATTAATGAGGCTTGCATTATGCACTTTTATTATTGTTTTAGTTTTAATTTGTTTCATATTTCCTTCATTATTCTTCACATTGAGTGCACTTTTTTCTGCCTTGTTTCCCTTCTATGGGATTTTTTAAATTTAATTGGCTTACTCTTTCTTTTTCCTTTGACATTCCTAATTCCAACCTTGGTATTCCTTAAGGTGAAATGGTGCAATATAAATTCATAGGAGAAATAATATCATATCTTCATTTTTGTCTTGTTTTGGATAGTAACATTGAGAAGCACTATATCAACTATCATGCGTATAGTAATAAATGATAAAACATACCATGTATTTATAAACATGTGATTGAAAATATCAGAATGTGCATTACCATTGAACAAAAGAAAAAAATTTGAGTAAATATTTAGATGCAAATCATGGGGTGGAAATTGAGAACATGAAGGAGTTTATAGTGTTCATATGGTCCAGGTGAAGAATTTGAAGTAGGAAAAAATAAATACAAACTCCATTCATTTCATAAATCATATCTAAAATAGATGCGACAAACACATAATATACACACAAACATAAATAAGAGACATGATTATAAGAAGAATAATAAGAGAGTAGAATATAAGGAAGAGATAATAGAGAGGATGATAAATAAAGATTAGTTAAAGGTAATATTAATAGATTAGTTAAGATTAATAAAGAATAATGGGGGAGAAGGAACAATGAAAAAATTATTATTGGTAGGCATATGAAGTCCTACTTTCTTGAAATATGCACACCTTCATGAATAGGAATTTGATATTTGTCAAAGAGTGGGAAATTCAACTATCAATGATGAATATTAAGTACAAAATTTAAACTGTGGATGCTCACGATCACACTGCATCATTAGAAAACCACATAGATCATTCACGGTATCAATTATACTTCATGTCATCTCACATAAAGAAACATAAATGGATAGTCACAAATAAAATATGTGTCTATTGATCTTTACTATTATTTATATGTATATCCATGTTATATTATTTCTTACTTTAATGCTCTATTGAGGTATTGTACATTTTATCTTAAAAGCTTTTAGAAAGTTGTATTACCCAATAATTTATTAGTTTATTTTTAATAGTCAGTTTGTTGAATTAGTAATATGTATTAGAAAAATTGTAAAAGGTTGTACCTAAAAAATTACAGGTTTACTTTTAATAGTCAGTTTGTTAAAATAATAATGTAGTGGTTACAAATTCAATTCCATTAATCAAAATCAAGTATTATTAATAGTATTTGATAATATAGATTAATGAAAATGTTTATTTATATCAAATCTTAATGATATATGGTGGTAAAGTGAATAAAATAATAATGCAACATCATACATTTATATACATACTATGCAGTATTGAAAATGCTTTATGGTGTCATACATCTTCATTAAATAGAACAATAGTCACGAATAAAAGATGAGTCTTTTGACACTTTGAATATAAATATTATATTTGGTTTTTTTTAAGATAGATGTTGGGGGTAATATATAGTATCATAAAAGGATAATAAATCATGAAAGCATTAATGATCCACACCCATACCAACTCTTCACCAAAAGGAAGCAAAAGAGGGGTTTAACAAAACACAGGGGATAAACCTCAAGCATATAATACAACACAACAAGATACAAGATTGTACTTAGTTTTAATAATGAATTTAAATGATAATATATCCATCCATCCATATTCATATTGTGGCATCAAGCACAAATGTCTACTATGACATCAATCGTACTTCATTGTATGTCACTGAGAAAGACAATATTGTATGACCATGAAGAAAAGATGTGTTTGTGGATTCTTTGTATTGTATGTAGTCTTACAATATGTTTAATGGATATCAGCCCAATTATTAATACCATATACTTATTTGATTTTTATACATGTAGATGTGCACAATATAGTGATTTGAAGCGCACAAGAATCTAAGTTAAATTTTAAAAATCCCTGCATTGAGTATATAGGTAAATCATTAAACCCTACAATCAAATCATGACATCAGACATCTACAAACATACTTCAAGGTATCACCATTGATTTGTGGCATCCAAAAAAATATAACATATAATAATAGTCACAAATAAGAGATCAATCTTTTGATACTTTGTATGTAATATTGTATTTAGTTTTAGTAATGAATTGAAGGGAGAATATATTCATCCATCCATATTCATATCATGATCATGTACTTGGGTTATATCTATAAATTTTGTATTTGAGATGTAACACTTATGTGTGCACCAAGTTATCCAATCAACATTACAAGAAGTAGGTACATTAAAGCTTAGAACTCATTAGAATATGTCTTAAATGGTTTGTACATTTCTCTTATTACTTGCATATATGGGAAGGGCAAATATTATTTATAGCTTAATTACAACATCAAATTAAAATTAAATACAACATAAATCCTCGTATATCATGGTTTTGAAAATAAAAAAACTTAAAAATAAGTTTCTAAATATACACTAATAATTCTATTTTTCAATGCATCCATATTCAAATTTATATGTCAACATAATTTTCAAAGTTTTTAATATGGGATGTCATTTAGATTATTGACGGTCTTGACAAATATTATTACAAGGCCACTTACATAACATGTGAATATTATGTATATCTGAAAGCAGCTTATGACTTATTTTAATTTCTATTGAACGACAAACGACTTATACTTATTAATGTTGTTAAAATCTTGGAGAAAGTTTAAACGATGAAACAGACTAGTGAGAATATTACTTCTGCAAAGAGTTTGATTCATAAAAATGAATATGCTAATGGTCAAATATAATAAGAAACCACCTATGTCTTGTTCCCTATAATATGCATTAATTTTAGGCTTACTCAAGTATATATAATTAATATAATTTAAGAGTTATGTGTTGCCCAGTGCAATCTTCTTCATCAATCTTCATGCTTCAAATCTCATCAACCCAATAATTTTGGGTAGTAGGGTTTATAAAAGTGTATCAATTTTTGAGAAATCTAGAAAAATGAAGCTTGAAAAATGAAACGGACTAAGAGTATTAATTCCATAAAAACATTGAATAACGAAGATGTAAATGGTCAATGAAAAAAAATTGCCACTACCCAATTCCCAAGAATTGTATTAATTTTGTTCTATTTTTTAATTCTATCTTTAAATCTGTGTTCTTTTTTACTTCATATTACTATTGTATATGCTTTTACACTCATTCTCTGACTCATGCAAGTTTAAAAACAAAGCAATTGTATATTTATGCCATATCACACGTATAAGTTCGTACAAACAATATTTAAAACTTGTAGAAGAAACATGAATAATTTTAGTATACCAATCTCAAAAAATATTTTTAAAATATTAGTGTTAGGTGAAATTAATTTCATCGACTAGTCAATATTACATTTAAACACTCTCTTTATTTCATTTATGAATATATGGCTATCAAGAGTAAGGTTCTACCCAATTATACATCGACATTCAATGATTTCTCCTAAAAAAAAAGGCATAATACAACATCATTCATCAAACTCGTGTAATCATCGTGACAAGGGTGTTCATTGAACAACCCATATAGGCCCTCCTATATTCATAATTAGTCATTCTCCCCATGACATGGTGATAAATGGATTTTTTTTTTTTAAAACTTATTTGAATTAAAGATTTTAAGAATTTGCAATTTATAATGCTATGAAATAAGTAGAATCAATGTTTATTATATATACAAGAAATATTAATTCTCTAAATTTATTTATTTTTCAATTTATTTGAAATTGTATTTTTTTAATATAAATAGATGAAAGTTTTTTAATAATATTTATGAAACAATGTAATGTATAGGACTATAGGATTGTGATTAATTTGTTTTGTATAAGAATAACTTTTTAAGATATCATAATTATGTTATATTTATTTATTTTCATTGTTAATTTTTTTGCATTATATTTTGTTTTGTTTTTATTTTTGGTATTTTAAAATTTTTTATTTATGAATGTGAAAATTTGTGATTATTTTGTAAATTTTTTCAAGTGTTAAAGTAACCTTTTTAGAAAAATAACTTCATAGTTTTTTCAATGTAATTAAGACACATTAATATTTTTGATGTCCATCTAATTTTTCTAAGCCCATCCTCTAATAGTGTAAAACATCTTATTTTGCACTTTATAAGAGATTTAAATTGAAAAAATTGGTTATTATAACATAAATATCTTTAAAAAATAGATATTAAATCTACATTAGGTATTTCTTTATATATGGCTTTCATAACTTTTCAAGGGAAATGTTGAATGAATAATAATCATAATTTTTTTCATAGTCTAGCGAAGGCTGGCCATCAAATTTAAATCTTACATGAAAATCCTTTAAATGCCCTTCAAATTTGGAAACCTATCACAATTTTTTTTGTAACTGTTATCTATTCAACATTGCCCTTCAAATGCTAATATTATTTTAAAAATAAAAATTGGTTTTTAGAAAAAAAAAGCTATGTAAAAAGCTTTACACAATACTTTCCCAAAAAAACAATTTCTATTATTTATGAGTTGTGAAAATATAAAATCTTTGATTATTTTCATAGTCTAAGGAAGAAACATTAGAGAGAGAGAGAGAGAGAGTATAATCTATTAATCTTATATAATAATAGTATATTAATAAATACCGATTAGTATTCATGACCCATTCAAAAATCCACTAATTCCACATCAAATCATGCTCAAAATTATAGTAAAAACTAAGAGATATATATATATATATATATCTTAGTTTTTACTATAATTTTGAGCATGATTTGATGTGGAATTAGTGGATTTTTGAATGGGTCATGAATACTAATCGGTATTTATTAATATACTATTATTATATAAGATTAATAGATTATACATCGATGAGTTCCAATAAAGAGTCAATTAACTTTTTAGGTAAATATTATAAATTTAATATTCAAATAAAATAGAGTTTCAGTCTAGACGGGGGATACCATTATGATAGCTTTCAAATTGGATAATCAAAATTAAAGAGCTTTGAGTACTCAATATTGCAAATAGAAATTAAGATTGATTTGAAACCATTTGAAATCCCATGGTGTTATGTGTCCCTTTTAGAAAGATGCAAGTGCCACATGGCAAAACATTATAATATTATGAATAAATTGACATTGTAAATTTTGATTATTATGTTTTATGTGTATTTTATGATTTAAATTGGTGACATGTGAGACACATGGCATCATTATATAGATTCACATTATCACAAACTTTTATTTTCATCCTTTACCCACTTCAAACCTTATGAATGCATCGAAGTGTGATATTATGACATATGCCATCATCACACAAAGTCAATTAATTTTATAAAAAAAATCTCATTGTTACCCATTTCAAAACTTGTGAATGCATGGAAATGTGAGATCTAATAATATGGCATCATTGTGTAAAGTCAAGTTTTCACAAACTTTTCTGCTTGGAAGCTTTGAACTAGATTTTTAATTGATAAAATTATTATAAACCTATGTAGAATTGACACATGCTTATTCTACACAAGTCTAGCATATTAAGAATATTATCAATTAAGAATCTAATATTATTATTGTCTTCTGTAAAACAAACTATTTTTGAAATATAGTCCTTCCTAGTACCTTGGTACTTAGGCAACATATGAAATATGGCCACTTTTGAATTTTTTAGAATTCCTTCTATGATCCTAGTCAATTAGAAGGAAATTTATTGCTCAGCAAATTTATCTAGGACACAGGTCCTTGGTAAATAGATAAGTGTTATTGTTGTTCCTCCTACAAGACTTATGATTGTGTGGTCAGGGTAATAATCTAATAATCATCATAATATGCTTGTAGAGACCTTCTTATTTCATCGGATAGCCTTCATAGCACATGATTCATATCAATAGCTTGATACACATGTAGATAAAAATCATCAAAACTATATTTTGTATATAATGCCTAACCCTGCCAATATAATAATGGATAATGTGAAAGTATCAAAAATAATTTTTTTAATTGTTTGGTGTCCATGTAGGTGACCCTGGGAAACTCATGGTAGCATAAAAAACATCAAGTAAGTAGGATATCATACTCCCATTATTTTACTTGGGAAAATAATCATCATCATTGTACTCCTTCACCACTTTGACCTTGTTCTCATAAATGGATGTATAATGAGGGAATCCCCCATGTAGATCTTTCGAATAAAAAATTATGTCCATGTATTCCTAATTTGTTATGAATGAGAACAAAGAGAGCTTGATTTTGATTAGGAGCTACCATTATAATAAATTTATGGACTTGATAGTGGAATTTATAGATTTAAGTGCCAAGAGAATAGAGATCTATAGAGATTTAATTTTTAATGGTATTACATTTACAAATGGATTTAAAATTGATTTAATACCATATAATAGTCATGAGGCACCAAACTAAGGTTAGTCATGGCCAAATTATGGGAAATAATTGCTTCTTAATGGTCTATGATGATAAACTTTCAATTTGAATTTGATTTTGTGACATGTGGCTTCGTGGGAGCTTTCCTAGAGAGGTGTTAATTTATCACATTTTATCAAAAGCTGAGTCAACACTCCTTTAATGTTAATTATTAAATTCATTATTGATCCACATATAGATTATCATAGTGTTACATGTCTTTTTTAGAAGCCATGAGTTTTGTGTGATAGTATATGGAATTGTCATGTTATCGCAAACTTTTGTAACCAATTATTTTAGAATTAAGACTTATGGAGGTGCAATGTGAAGAACCATGGTAGATTTTTTATACACAATACTTTTCGAAATTGAATAATTCATTGTGAGTGACCTTGGTTTTATGAGAGTTAATATGAACATTAAATTCTAGGCTTTCCATGACACACATACATGAAATGTTGCATAATATGGATAAATTCATTGTATGGGCCCGAAATAAGTTGTGCATGGATGTGAATTCCCATGTATGTGACATTAGAGACATGTGGACCTGCCAAACATAAAAAATATACATAAATTAGACAAGTTACCTCATTCACTTTTTTTAAAAGGCAAGATCAATTGAACAAAAGATAAATTTTTATCCACTTCGACCTTATAGACTTTTGTGAGATATTTTGTTCTTTTTTGTTTTTTGGCATTTTAGATTTGTTAGGTGGAAATGTAAAAAATTGTGATTATTTTATAAAAGTTATAAGTGTAATATAAGAACTTTTTAATAAAAACAATTGTGTAATTTATTTTTTATGAAATTAAGTTATATTAATCTTTCTATTAAAGGTTTCAAATTAATCTTTCTAAAAATATTTTTTGATAGCCTTTTTAAAACATCCTCAGATTAAAAAATATTAGGGAATATATATTTATAATTTTAATGTGATAAATAGATATATCAATGATTTTTAATAATAGTGTTAACTATTATTTGTAGTAAATGACATTATATTAATAGTCAATTGTTTTATGTGGGATGTCATGTTTTAATGGTTAACTATATTTTTTCAAACAACACTTATATTAGTTGAGGTTATTGGCGCAACTCAATCTTGAATTCTTGTAATTTGGTCAATAGATTGTGAATGTTTAGCATTTGAACTAGAGTGGGTAATGAAAGAGTCCACTTGATTTACCAATAAATATGTTGTTACTCAATTTTTACAAATGTTTCAAACTTATTTGTATCTATCGATACTTAATTATGATAATGTCCCATTTTTTTCATGATAATATGTTGAGGTTAGATTTGCATCAGATGATGTTATTTATTTTTGCATATCACCTAAATCACATGTTATTATTATTTTTATATAATATAGATTTATTCCTAGAAACACATAGATACTTAACATATGTGACTTAAATTAAATTTAAAATTTATTAGACTTTTTTGCTTTCAACTCACATTTATGTTTAATTTTTATATCTGATAGAGTTTTACAGATTTGTTTTGGTCGCACGTTTATTTTTTGTACTATAGCATTGATGTCTCTTGTATTTGGAAAAGATGATCATGTGGACATATTTTCAAAAGGAACCAAAGTTCTAGAGGATAGACTGTATCTAAATAGGAGGATAATACATTGTAGAGACATCGGAAGAGAATTTTTTGTTGTCAGTGTTGATATAGTATTTGATGGGAAAATACAATTGTCTTATTCAGTTGATGGATTTGAAACCTTAGCAGATGTCAAAAATAAAGGATACAACATTCCATGGGAAGAGAGTGATTTGTCAAAGCATGCAGATCATATATTCCCTGAGTTCATACTAATTACATTTTTGGTGACTTAGAGGATTATAGTGCCATGGAGGAGGGAGATTCCAATGATGATAGTGAAATCACCATCTATTATGCATAAATTAAAGATAGAACCAATTTTATCATATAAAATGTTGTTCTCAAACACAAATATCCTAATAGAGACGAAGTATAGCCCAAGGTTTTGTAACTAATGTTCTAAAAGATCATAAAATTCATGAAGAGAGATTGAGACCCTTGATTTTTGGTTTAAGGATAGAAAATATTATAAATTTATGTTATGATTGCTCAGACTTATTACAACCCAATTAATTAATATCCCTACCAATAAAAAAATTAGTTTTCTATGAAACAAGAAGCACCCTTACGGTGAATAAAGGTGATACTCAATTAGATGGTTTGTACCTTGTACATAGTAGTGAACACAATTTAAAGTTTAATCAAATTGATACCAAATTGATCCATTTGTGCTCATCTATGAGTAATTATGTTTCAGAGGGAATAATTTAAAATGTACTTAAAAGAGACATGGTACAATTTAAAGGATTGGATTCTAATAACTTTTGTGTGTATATTGATAGAGTATTTGACCCTCCTTGCAAAATATTCTCCCTATCTAAAGGGTCTCTCATGCAATGGATTACTACCTGTAATTCATTGACATAAATGGTTCTCCTCTAGATGTTAGATTCAAACAAGTTTCATATGAGGCTTAGGTGAACATGTAGGATGAATTCCAAGAGTGACAACCTCAGTTGATATATCTAGTTTATTTTTATGCACTAATTAAAATCATTCCAAAAAATTGATCAAAAAACCCTACAATGCTAAAATCATCAAAAATTGAATGCCCCTCTAGCAAGTTTGTAAAATCAAGATGTTGATGATGATAAAAAAATCGTCAATTTTTTTGGATGAAATGGACAATGTGAAAAAAATTATTTTAAATTTGACTGTCTCAAAAAAACTCGCTTAGATTTAATCACATTTATATGGCACAAAATTAGAGCCATGGATGAAGAAGACAAAAATAATTTTGTGTTAGATGCATTTTCAGCAAATGCCATCTTTAATATGGGTGACAAATCTATGGAGGTACAAAAAATTAAAAAAAAATTGGGATCGATGTCTATTAGAATGGATGACACAAAGCTTATGGGTACCTAAGGAGCACCTTATATAGTCATAAATTAGATTGGATAAATGTGTTGAAACAGAACTAGATAATAAGAATGGGGGTGAATCAGTATATCAATTAAAACTAGTTTTTTAAATACTTTCATTGCATATTAAAATATATGTTTAGATCAAATCAAATATGTAAATATCATACACACATAAATACTCATGACACAAGATTTATACGTGGAAAACCCAAAAGGAAAAACCATGATGAGAATAACTGCTAGAAACTACTATTATAATCTAGCCTCACAATTATAAGCCTCAATGACAAACCTCATTGGTTACAATGTTTAAGGACACCAATCCTAAAGAGACACCAATCCCTTGATTTAATATCTTTAACTCTAAAGAATTACCCCCTCCCTAATTTGAGCACCCACTCAGCTTATCTAATGGCACCGACCTATCAGACTCTTCTATGGAGCTACAACTCCAATTTACAAGTCAGATTCATACATGAATCCAAATATCTATTCTTTATTACAAGTCTAATTAGCAACTGATCATACTTTGCACATTCTCTTTATGCCTTTCTTCTTCTCTACTCCTATCTATTCCACTAGTCATGTGTTTGGATATGTCTCTATTCGACACACTTCATTGGCTTCACTAATCACTTTTCTCTTCTTTGCCCCCTCTAGTTCTATGTCTTTATGATTTTCTATTTGACACACCTCATTTTCTTTTTCTCTCTACCTCTATTTATATTCAATTTCGCTCAATAGAAAAATTAATTGTTCTAGCAACATTTTACTTTTTCCTAAATATCATATATATAAACAAATGATCTAGGGTTCCATATCTTCTATGTGTTAACACCCAGACTGTTAATGCATCATATCAATTCTAGAATTTAGTTCATTAAGACTTGGACTGTAAGTTTCCCACATCTTTATTCCATGCATCACACCATAATTGTAGGTCTCTCTATTGTCTATAGCATCTATTAGACTCAAGTTTTGATGCACATGCTCTTTAATGTAGATTTGATCAGTTGGATCGATCAATCTCATTATCTATGTCAAGATATACAACTTATACACAAGTTCTTGCATGTTCTTGCAACTAACTATTTATTTGGACATGACTTTAAATGTTGGTTGTTAATTTTGCCTTTGGCACCATGATCTGATGGTCTATACTCAAATGATTCAACTTTAAAATGTGTCCATTCGATCGCCCTAATCTAAGCTTCCACATGCTATTAGATATTCAAATATGCATGATCTTTACTTCTTTCTTGATGTTAAACATTGAGCTCTTTATTCCATCTCGCTATTTCCTATATCTTTGGATCACTTTCACTATGTCGATCTTCTTGAACCTTCTTGGTCTTTAACTTACCACTATGTTGATAAACATCGATCACTTTGTTCCATCTGAGTCCACTCACTCCATTAGATATTTCTCATCCAAGATTATGTGTACCATTGAATCTTTGATCTTGCATGAACTTTACATTGACTTGGTCATTAAACTTTGACACTTTGACCTCATCTCATTGCTTCATGTGTCTTTGGATCACTTTCACTTCATTGATCTTCTTGAACATGCGTAGCTTTTAATTGACCATTATGTCAATAAACCTCAATCACTTTATAGCTTTTGAGTCCATTCACTCTATTGGATCTCCTTTGCATAATCACCTACACACCATCAAATTTTTTGACAAGATCAATCATTAACTTTGACAATCTTACACTCATTGGGTCTGTGTATGATAAGCTCTATGAATGTGACACTTGTCACTTATGTGCTCACTCAAAGCTCCTTTTGACAATTTGACTTCATCACACTTCCCTAGATATCCACTACATGATTAAGCATGAGCTATTGATCTTCCAACTAGCTCAAACATTAAATCTAACATGTTCACTCTCATTGGTCCTCTATCTGATAGACTCATGTGCTTGTGACACTTGGTAATAAAGCATTCACTCAGAGGGACCTTTGACACTTTGACTTTGCTTCATTTCATTGGATCATTTACGCATGATGAAGTCTAGGCCATTGATCAAGCTGGGGCATATATTAAGTCTTAGACTTAGAAAAATATAAAGTCCTTTGATCATTTCTCCAATCCAGTAATTACTAGGTCGAGGGGCTAGTTTCTTAATGATGATAAAGGATTAGGTTATAACTTAAGCTACCAATTCCTGGCTATACCAGTCAACATTAAAATAGAACTTTACTTGTTGATGCCATGGCTAAACCCTTAGGATTTTACTATGAAACCCTATAATGTTTGAGAGCTAAACAAATCAATTATAAGCTCATTCCTTCTCCTCTAAACCCATGAACCATATTTATAGAATGTACATAAAAAACCCATAATAGATCTTCTATCTGTTTGACTTTAAATGTCCATAAATGGTCTCTATAAAAGCATGACAACTTTACACAGTGCAACTATGAAACATGCTCTTCTCTTCATCAATCCTACCTAATCCTTTTGACATCAATGACATCTATAGTGTGCCTTTTGACATCAATGACAATAATATTGCCAATAATCTCCCCCTTTTGTATTGATGGAGAACTAAATGCTCTAAAAAAAACTTAATGTTTTGATATTCTAATAATTTGATCCTTCTCCAGCATTGATTGCATTGGCTTCTAATGAGTATGAACTGAAGTGTTTCATACCAATCTTGCTCCCCCTTAGGCAATGGCATATTTTCCTAAACTCATCTTGGACACTTGCTCTGCTCTTCCAAACTTCTAAAAAGAGCATTTGGACTTTTTCTCCAAACTTTTAAAAAGAGCATTTTCCCTTTTCCTCCCCCTTTGACATCAGTGGCAAAGGGACTCCTTCTCACTGTTTGTCCAACTATCTCTCCCACTTTATTAGATAAAGGAGTTTGTCCAAGAATCTGTAACTTTCAACACATTAGTAATTTTCAAAAATATACATACTTGAGTTGAATTTTCTCTCTTATTCTAGGGATTAATAAATATTCCATGAGACTCCCCCTGGACTCATGCACTATCACTAGTGATTTAGTGATGTGGTGTAAGAGCCACTACTCCTAACTTGTGTCTCAGATATTCAAATTATTCTTTGGGAAGAGGTTTGGTGAATATGTCTACAATCTAGTCCTCAATTGGCATATATTCCATTGTGACCTCTTGATCTGCAACCCTCTCTCTTAAAAAGTGATACTTGATTGATATGTGCTTGGTTCTATAATGCATCATTGGATTCTTTTATATATTTATTGCACTTGAATTATCACAAAGAATAGAAATAGGTGACTTGTACTCAACCTTGATATCCTTGAGTGTTTGCTTCATCCATAGGATTTGAGTGCAACATACCACTACTGCTACATACTTTGCTTCTATTATATAAAGAGTAACTGACTCTTGTTTTTTGCTCAACCATGAAACAAATTTGTTTCCAAGGAAAAAATCACCACCACAAGTGCTTCTTTTGTCATCCATACTTCCTACTTAATCAACATTTGTATATGTTGTCAAAGTGAAATCTTCACTTGTAGGGTACCATAGGCCATAGTCAATTATGCTCTTGATGTTTCCAAAGATTATTCTCACTACATTGACATGTGACTCTTTAGGAGCATCCTAAAATCTAATAACCATGCACACTACTTGCATGATATCTAGTCTTGATGCAATTAGGTATAACAAGCTACCTATCATTGATCTATACATAGTCTGATTTGCATCAAGTGACTCATCCTCTTTGCTCAACTTTCATCTAGTTATCATGGGAGTCCTAACTGATTTTATATCTTCCATTCCAAAGTTATTGAACATATCCTTTGCATACTTAGTTTGGGATATGAATATCCCTTCATCAAATTGTGCTATTTATAGACCAAGGAAGAAGAAAAGTTCTCCTACCATAGACATCTCAAATTCACTTTAAATTTGTGCAGCAAATTATTTGCACATTTTGTTATTGATACCACCAAAGATGATGTCATCTACATAACCAAAAAAAATTGACATATGCTCACCTTCTAATTTTAAGTATAAATTACTATATGCACATCCTTTGTTAAAACCTTGTTATTGCAAGTATTGGTCCAATCTTGAATACCATGCTCTAAGTGCATGTTTTACACCATATAGTGCTTTATTCAATCTACACACATAATATTCTTCATTTGACAACTAAAAACCTTATGGTTATTCAATATAGACTTCCTCTTCTAGGTTCCCATTCAAAAAATCAAACTTTACATCTATTTGATAGACTTTGAACTTCTTGTAAACAGAGAATACTAGAAACATTCTTATAGCTTCCAATCTAGCAATTGGAGCAAATGTTTCCTCAATGTCTATGCCTTTTAATTGTGCATATCCCTTGCACACCAATCTCACTTTATTTCTTATAATAGCTCCATCCTCATTGAGTTTGTTTTTATAGACCCATTTTTTTCCTAGCACATTCTTGTTTGAGGGTCTTGGAACTAATTGCCAAGTTTTTTTCTTTCCTATTTGGCTTAGTTCTTCTTCCATGGATTTTAGCCAATTGTCATCCTTGTTAGCTTCAGCATAGATTTTAGGCTCAATTTAAAACATTAGAGCAAAACTTACTTGCTCCTTATTCATTACAACTCTTCTCTATTTCTGAACTCCTTCATTCTTATTTCCAATTATCTACTCTTTAGGATGATCCTTTTGAAAAAATATTGGAGGTGCTTTTTCATTCTTTTCCTCAACATCTTCACTATATGCTTATTCTTCAATATCTAGCTCTTCATTATCAGTTTGCTTATTAGGTTCAACATGTTTTATGCCTTATTCAACCTTGAAATATATGCTCTCCACCATCTTGTGTAGCCTCTTATTGTAGCATAGATATGCTTTGCTTTGAGTGGAATAACCAATAAATAGTCCATCACATCTTGATTCAAAGCTTCGTAGTTTGTCCTCTTTTCTTTTGATGTAGCATTTACTTCCAAATACTCTGAAGTGCTTAACAGAGGCAAGCTTTCCATACCATAGCTCATAGGGAGTTTTATCACTATTTACCCTCAATTGAACTCCAAGATGTATACTTTTATTTGGACTGATTCTCTCCAATATCCATCAAGTAACTTGGCATCCTTTAGCATAATTTTATCCATTTCCTTGACTATTCCATTATTTCTCTCAACAACTCCATTTTGTTGTGGAGTCCTTACTACCTAGTAGTTCCTTTTGATCCCATGCTTCTCACAATACTTTATGAATTCATTTGAGGTGAATTTTCCACCTTTATCAGATCTTAAGCATTTGATTTTTATTCCACTCTCATTTTAAACCATGGTTATAAAGATCTTGAATCTCTCAAAGGCTTAAGATTTGTCCTTCAAAAAGGTTACCCATGTCATTCTTGAGTAGTCATCTACAAAATTTGAAGTACCACTCTCCTTTAGATCATCTTGTCTTGGTAGGACCACAAAAATTAGTATGAACTAATTGTAGAGGCTTTGTAGTTTCATACTCCTTTGTTTGAAATATGACCCTTATTTGCTTACCTGGTTGACATCCCTTATAAGTAGTATCTACAGGTTTGGTTATCTTGGGCATGTATTTTACACATTTATTTGAGTTCACTTTGACTAGATTATCAAAGTTGACAAGACCCATTCTCCTATGCCACAACCAAATCTCATCAATCTTTCCCATCAAGCAACTATTACCATTCACTTCAACAAGATTATAGATATTGCTCTCAGTATTTTTCCCTTCTATAACTATTTTACCAGATCTCTTTATCTTACAGCCTTCTGCATCAAATGTGACCTTATATACATTGTCACATATTTGGTTGACACTTAGTAGATTATGCTTCAATCCTTCAATATAAAGGACATCGTGTGTAGGTAGTTAACCATCTATGTTCAAAGTTCCTTTATCTTTGATCTTTATTATTGTGTTGTCTCCCAAGCTAACAGATCCTTCCTTATATTTTATTAATTTGGTGAACTTGCTATTGTCACCAATCATATGCTTTAAGCAACCAATATCTATCACCCACAAATTCTACTCCTTAGCATGGAGTGTATTCTGACCAATCATGGATTGATTTTTTACTCTCCACACATACTTGGGTTTCTTATTTAGCTTCTTTTTAGAAACTTGTGAACCATTTTTCACACTCAAAGGCATGTCTTTCTTTACATTGTGTACTTTTGATCTTACAAAGCTAGTTCTATAATGTTTAGCTATGTGACCAAAGTTATTTTAATTATAGCACATTAAATTTGTATCTACCAAGGGTGAAAATGAATTTTTGTTTACAAAATTGATTCTCTTTGCAGTTACAACACTACAATTACTAGCCCTGTGATAAAAATGATTACATCTATAACAATAAGCATAAAAAGATGAGGAATACCTAGTCATAGCATTTCTTGGTGCAGCGTGAGGAATTATTCTGAGTTGTGGCTTCTTCAAGTTTCTCACTTTGGTGTATCCATCAACATCAACTACCTTTATCTTCTTTTTCTCTTCAAGCTTCTTTTTGGGTTCAAATTTATTCACATCATCTATGTTTGATTTTTTCTTTGTATCTTTGCAATCTTTCTCTTTCTTTGCTCATGATTGTCCTTCTACTTTGAAGTTTTCATATAGGTTAGCAGATGTACTAGTTGAATAACTTTTTCCCTTTTCATAACCAAGACTTGATCTCTCCAATGAGGGATTTTGAGAGTTGATTAGTTCATCAATAATGTCTAATCCTCCTATCAACTTCAGACTTTTATTTAGTTGACCTTTGGCTTTTTCAATTTCTTTTCTCAAAGCCACTATTTTTACCTCAAGCTTTACACATTCATCAGATTTAGATTATAGTTCCATTTTGACTAAATATTCTATTATTTTAGCCTCTTCAACTTATGTCTTTAGGTTAATTACCATCTGATCAGATTTATCAAGACTTTTAGACATTTTCACAATTTTCTTTTATCCAAGCTTCTTTTGTTTTGAGTTTTCTTTTCTCAGCTTGTCAATCTCATCAAGATCACATATGATCTCACATTCTAGATCCACTTCTTCTTCTCCTTCTTCTTCATCTGAGTCTTCAACTTCATCTTGATCTATATTTATAGAAGTTGATTCTACTATCATGAATAGGGATTCATTTTCCTTAGCCATAAAATCACAGTCATGATCATCATTTAAACTATCACTTTCTTCCATTGAGTCACTATCTTCTTTTGTGTACAGACCTTTCTTATTCTTGAATAAGTTCTTCTTAGGATAGTAGAGTTTCACCTTTTTGCTACTCCCTACTTGATTAGAGTTATCTTTTTTATTATGAGAGCATTCAGCAGCAAAATGTCCTACTTTACCATAATTAAGGCATTTGAAGGGTAACTTACCTCTGTACTTTCCAAATCCTCTCTTTAGTCTTCTAACAAAGTTAGATTCTTCTTCATCAATCTCCTTAGATTCAGATGTAGATGTTTCCTCCTTTACTTGCTTAGCTACTTTGAATGTAGCATCTCTCATGAAAGTGGTTGTCTTTCCCATTCTCATCTCATAGGCATTGAAGGTCCCATACAACTCATCAATAGTGAGTTTATCTATATCTCTTTCTTCTTCTATTACAAATATTTTAGAATCATAGCTTGATGCAAAGATCTTAAAACCTTCTTGACAATTATTGACTCTTTCATTTCTTCTCCAAGGCCTCTGATTGCATTTACTATTTCATCTACCCTGAGGAGGTAGTCTGTAATATTTTCTTCTTCATTCATCTTAAGATTCTAAAACTTTCCTTTGTAAGTTTGTAGCTTGGATTGATTTACCTTATCATTTCCTTCATAGATGCCCTTCAACTTGTTCCAAATTTCTTGTGCATTCTGACAGTGCATAACTTTGACAAACTCTAAGTTTGATATTCGACAAAGAACAACATTATTTGCCTTGGAATTGCTCTCATATGCCTTCTTGGCATCCTGAGTAGTAAGAGTTATAGTAGGGGTTGTATATCCATTTACCACTTACATCTATACATCCAACCCTAATGAGGATAGATATGTTTCCATTCTTATGCTCCAAAATGCATAGTTAGATCTATCAAAGAGAGATGCCTTGTTTGATGAAGATCCTTCTTGACTAGCCATTGTGTTTACTATTCCAAGATCTACCTTAGATGATTAAGCTTCTTTTAAGAAACCCTAGGCTCTGATACCAATTTTTAGAACACAACTAGATATTAAGAGGGGGGTGAATCAGTATAATAATTAAAACTAGGTATTTAAATACTTTCAATGAAGATTAAAAGATATATGTAGATCAAATAAAATATGAAAATATCATACACACACAAATATTGATGACAAGATTTATACATGGAAAACCCAAAGGTAAAAACCACAAGAAAATAGTTGCTAGAAACTATTGTTCTAATCTAGCCTCACAATTCTAAGCCTCACTGGCGAACCTCATTGATTACAATGTTTAAGGACACCAATCCCCTAATTTAAGATCTTCAACTCTAAGGAAGCACCCACTCCCTAATCTGAGCACCCACTCAACTTATCTGATGGCACCAACCTATCAGACTCTTCTATAGAGATATAACTCTAATTTATAAGTCAGATTCATAGATGAATCCAAATCTTTGTTCTTTATTACATGTCTAATCTACAACTAATCATACTCTGCACATTCTCTTGGTGCCTTTCTTCTTCTCTGCTCCTATCTATTCCACTGGTCATGTGTTTGGATATGTCTCTATTCGACACACTTCATTGGCTTCACCAACCACTCTACTCTTCTTTGCCCCCTCTAGTTTTATGTCTTTATGATTTTTTATTTGACACACCTCATTTGATTTTTCTCTCTACCTCTATCTATATTCAATTTGGCTCAATATCAAAATCAATTGTTCCATTATCATTTTATTTTATCCTAGATATCATATATATAAACAAATGATCTAGGGTTCCATATCTTCTATGTGTTCTCACCCAGAATGTTAACACATCATATTAATTCTAGACTTTAGTTCATTAAGACTTGGACTATAAGTTTCCTACATCTTGATTTCATGCATCACACTATAATTGTAGGTCTCTTTACTATCTATAGCATTTATTAGACTCATGTTTTGATGCACAGGCTCTTTAATGAAGATTTGATTGGTTGGATTGATCAAGCTCATTATTTTTTTCAAGATATAGAGCTTATACATAAGTTATTGTATGTTCCTATAACTAACCATTTGTCTGGACATGACTTTAAATGTTGGTCATTGATCTTGCCTTTGGCACCATGATTTGATGGTCCATACTAAAATGACTCAACTTTAAAATGTGTTCATTTGATCACCCTAATCCGAGCTTCCACATGTCATTGTATCTTTAAAGATGCATGATCTTTACTTATTTATTGATGTTAAACATCAAACTCTTTAACCCATCTCGTTGCTTCCTATATCTTTGGATCACTTTCACTTCATCAATCTTCTCGAACCTGCTCAATCTTTAACTTACCACTATGTCAATAAACATCGATCACTTTATTCCATTTGAGCACTTGCTCCATTGGATCTTTCTCATCTAAGCTTTTGTGTGTCATTAGATCTTTGATCTTGCACAAACTTTACCTTGACTTAGTCATTAAACTTCAATACTTTGATCTCATCTCACTACTTCCTGCATCTTTGGATCACTTTTACTTTATTGATCTTCTTGAACATGATTGGATTTTAACTTACCATTGTATCGATAAACCTTGAGCACTTTATAACATTTGATTCCATTCACTCCATTGGATTTCCTTTGCATGATCACCCGTGCACCATCAGATCTTTTGACAAGCTTGATCATTAACTCTGACAAGCTTATGTTCATTAGGTCTCTGTATGAAAAGCTTTGTGAATGTGATACTTATCACTTACACACTCAATCAGATCTCCTTTTGATAATTTGACTTCATTGCACTCCATTGGATCTCTAATATTTGATTAAGTGCTTTGTTGATCTTCCAACTAGCTCAAATATTAACTCTAAAATGTTCACTCTCATTGGTCCTCTATCTAATAGACTCATGTGCTTGTGAGACTTAGCAAATAGTGCATTCACTTGGAAGGACCTTTGACACTTCAAATTTGCTTTGCTTCATATTGTCTACGTATGATGAAGTATGGGCCGTTAATCAATATGGGGCATATATTAAGTCTTAGACTTAGGAAAATATAAAGTCCTTTGATCATTACTCAGAGCCAAAAATTGCTAGGTTGAGGGGCCGATTTCTTAACGATGATAAAGGCTTAAGTTATAACTAAAGCTACTAGTTCTTGGCTATACCAAGTCAACATTAAAATAGAACTTTGCTTATTGATGCCATAGCTAAACCCTTAGGATTTTACTATAAACCCCTATAATGTCTGAGAGCTAAATAAATAAATTATAATCTCATGCCTTCTCCTTTAATCCTGTAGACCATATTTCTAGAATGTACATAAAAAACCCATAATTGATCTTCTATCTATTTGACTTTATGCATCCATTATGGTCTTTATAACAACATGACAACTTTGCACAGTGCAACTGTGAAACAAACTCTTCTCTCCATCAATCATGCTTGATCCTTTTGACATCAATTATGTCCATAGTTTCCCTTTTGACATTAATGATAATCATATTTCCAACAAAATGGTCATAGGCATGTAATAAATTATAACATCAAGAAAGAGAAATAAATGTCAAATACCACCATCATAATTACTTGCATATCAAGAATGGTTGAGATAAATTTAGATATTTATATGAATTTAACTCATTTTATAGGATAAGATGGTATCAAAGTTACTCAAAGGCTACTTCCTGCATTCTATACCCATAATTTAATTTGAAATAAGTGCAACAAGGATCTTGATTATTTAAACTTCCACCAATGTCACTACCAATTTTTAGTAAGATAATGACCAATATTTAAACATGTTTTGATTATAAAGAACAAATTTTTCATGGAGTGTGATGAGTGTATGAATATATACAATAAACATAGAGTCATTGCATGCCTAGAAACACTCTCAAAACTTGAAGAGGAATAAACATGGCATAATCAATACATTCAAAGTTCTCATGCTCATTACTACTCCCATAGATTATAATAAGAGGAACAATCTCAGGGATTTTTTAGCATTATGCAAGATAAAATGGACAAAACGAAAACTTCCATACCAATGATGAGTAAAAAATAAAATTTAATAATCAATGTTATGAACCTCCAAGTTACTTTGACTGGTATGCTCACACATGGACTTGGCCTACCATTTTTTGAACATGGAGTAAACTACACAATCACATCATCATATTTGTGTCTTAATAAGCTTGAAGCACCTATAATTAATGATTACAGAGATTTATTATACAATTTTGGATGATCCAAGAAACCATGCATGATGCACTATTATAAAATGAAGTGCATGATAAGTATAAAGGGTACAAGTAAAATTTTGTCCATGCTAAATTAATTAATAGTGTTGTTAGTACAAGTACTTCATCAAAAAAATAACCATTGATCCTCCACTTTCAATTAGATAATGCTTTGGGTGATAAAAATAATCATACCTTATTTGAATTTGCATCAATGTTGACAGTAAGAAGGGTATTCAACATTGTGTATGTAAGCTTCCTACCAATGGGGCACACTCATGAGGATATAGATGGGACTTTTAGGAGGTTAGTAGAATCATTATTGAAATTAAATACATTTTCTTTGCCACACATCATAGACACCTATAGAACACCCCAAAATGGGTCAATTACATTCAATCCTTACCTTATTTAGGAAGTGTATGACTTCAAAGCCTTTGTGGAGCCACACTTGTTGGATGGAAACCACAAGATAGTGGGTATTAACAAACTTAAGATGTCTAGGTTTCATGTTGTGGATGACATACCAATAATGGAATATAAATAAATAATAAAGGATCTCCAATGGTCTCATCCAATCCCAATCTAGTGTACAAAGGATATTGGTGAACCAAACTTTTCAGAAGGGCGGCCTCATCTAGCATGTTTCAGAAAAATAAAAGAAATGGAAGATCTAAAAAATAGAAAAAAAACATATATTGAAAATTTGAGAAAAAGTGCAACAGGTAGAGGTAGAGAATACTGGCTTCCAAAGATAACATATTGGGAAAATATCTTTTTGTGCTTTGGATGGACTATTTATAAATTGTAATAGGATGTCAAATCTTTATTTTTAGCCACAAATAATACAAGATAATGACATATATGATAATGAGAGCCATTAATTTTCACATACATGATTACATTAATCAACATATCACAAGTAATAATGATATTTATGTTGGGCCTATTTATAGAATATCTAAACAAGCATTCAATCCATTGATGGATGTGTATGTGGAGCAGATACTTATAGTATGACCAAAAAAATAAAATGAAAAGATATGGATGGGAAGGGTAGATGGGGATATTTACCTTAAACTAAAAGGTGAGAATGTGGATAAAAAGGTGAGGATTCAATATTGGAAACCCTCAGGGTGAGAAGGTGGTGAAGCATTATATTGGGATTGTTAACGCCTAATAAAACATGGATCAAATCATACAAAATTAAACAAGAAATTAATGTGGATGTCATTATCTAGGCATGGACACCAAATAAAAAATGGAAATGTGGATTGATTAAGATTATTTAAAAAGAACATGAGGCCATTGAATCATACCTTACACTACCTGAATAGGGTAATGAATGCTAATGTGAAACTATCGAAAGTCAAAAATTAATATGTGATATCATCTTGGTCCGAGATGTGGGGTTTTTGAAATTTTTATTCCAAAGCACGCTCCAATAAATTGGCCTTACATTTGTATCATAGCTATTTAATATAAACTGAATATTGATATTGATTACTTCTATTTGACTAACTTATATTCATTATTTTCAACCCTACTTCTATTCAAGCTTCTTAATATTGAACCATTAATGAGGTAACCATATTATCTATTAGATATGAATGTAAGATTAATATTTTTTTCATGATGATGCATATCTAATAATATATTTCAATTAATGTTCAAATATGTAATCTAAATATTTTTCAAACAGTTTATATTTACTAGCATTATTCAACTTAAGTTCATGGGATATACACTATTAGTGATGCAAAACCATAAGTTTTAGGGTTTTTTCAAACCAATTTATTCATATGTATTTTAAAAACACAATAAAAGTTGGTGATACAAGAAGGAGAGGGTTGTGAAGCATTGAACTACAAGAAAATTATTTCAAGGTTAGGTTTGGGTCATAAAGAATCCACAGAGTCATTAAGGTACATTTTATTCTCAACTTGGAATTAATAAAATAAAATAAATTTATTGAAACTTTTAGTCCAATTTATCTTTCCATATGTAAACATTTTCATGCTCAAAATATGATAACATACTAGGGATTAGATGTTAACTATAAAATAAAAGGGGCCTCCATGGATATGTTAGTTTATGGATTTCACATTAGAGTGTGTCTAAGTCTGTTAGTCATGAAGATACCATGTACTATGTGGCATAAAACTAAAAATTTTGAACCTTGATTTAAAACATTTTTTAGTGGTTGCACATTTTCATAGACAAAACAAAATTAATCAACATTGATTTAAATAAGCATTCAATCCATTGATGGATGCATATGTGGGATAAATTCTTATAGTATGACCAACAAATGAAAATGAAAATATAAGGATGGCAAGTGCAACTGGGGATATAAACTACCTTAATGTGGAGGTAAGAATGTGGCTAAAAAGGTGAAGTTTTAATATTTAAAACTTTTGGGAGAGAAGATAATGAAGCATTATATCGGGATTGTTTGATGCCTAATAAAGCATGGATCAAATCAGATGAAATTAAATAAGGCATTAATGTGGATATCATCATTTGGGCATGGACACAAAAAAAAAATGGAAAGGATGATCGATTAAGATACATAAAAAAGGACATGAGGCTATTGAATCATATCTTATAATACTCGAACAAGGTAATGAATGATTAAAGGTGAAATTATTGAAGATTATAAACTAATATCATATCATTTTCCCCTCAAATGTGGGTTTTTTGAAATTTTTATTTCAAAGCAAACTCCAATAACTTGACCTTACATTTTCACTATTGTTTAAGAATTTAATATTGATATTTATTTCAATGAATTATTTATCATACATGTGGAAGACTTACATTAATACCTTAAGAATGTAACAGTGTTGTTTATTAGATATGAGTGGAAGATTAATATTTATTTTTAGAAAATTATTTTTCATAATTTTTGAGCTAAGAATAGATTTCAATTAATGTCTAATTATGTAATTTTTTTATAACTAAAATTATTATAATTATTCTACTTAACTTCATGTTAGACGTGTTAGTAGCGATGCACCATAAATTTTAGGGTTCACACTTGACATGTTGACATTGTGTATTTTAAGAACACAAGTCATAAAATCTAGTTATGCATTAGAAGGAGAGGGGTGTGAAGTGTCAAACTATAAGGAAATTATTTCAAGTTTAGGTTTGGGTCTAGCAAATTTTAAATGACTTTATTCCTAGTTCACAGAGCCATTTAACCTTTTTATCAGTTTGCTTTATCTTTCCTTTACATCAGTGGCTTCGCTACACATTATAAATAAATAAATAGTAGTTAAACCATTTAAATCAATTCAATGTGACTACAAAGTGATTAATTATTTCACACTCTACACAAGATAGGCATAATATAAGCAATAGAGGGATATATTCATATCTTGGGTTAAAAGGGCACATGCCCATTCTACATATTAAGATAAGAATAATGACCTTTAAATTGATAATATGAACAACAAAATCCTATGTTCTTATCTAGTGTAGAATGGGCACTTTCCCATTCTACACAAAATAATAATAATGACAAGTATGTTTTAAATTGGGCATGTGGGAAGTGAAAAAAGTGTTGTCTAATACTTGTACATGGTGATAGTAAGTATGTTTTACAATGTTGCACTAATATTTGTAAATCTTCCATGTCATGATGCAATTGGTTAATACATGGTAAAGTTTGGATAAAAATAAAATAATACTATAATAACTATAATTAGGTAATTGTATAACAACTATGGGGTCACATTATGTAATCATCACCCATTTAAACTATTAGACCATGCTCAACTATTAGCCCATTTCCCTTAAATATGAATTTAAAGGTGAAAAATAAGTTACGATATAATTGGAATATGATTCCACACTAGTTGGAATCTAGTAATAGCTATAATATTGGAATCCAATATCACGGTAATTAAAATCAATAATAACAATATTGGAATCTGATATCCCACTAGTTAAAATCAAATAATAGTAATACAACAATATAATTTTAATAATTATAAAACTTGAAATGATAATATTATAAGTCCATATCTTTATGAATATGTCCCCAGATTTGATGAAATGATGGTTTTAGCCCTCCCCAATCTCACAGTAATCTCATGACTACTCATAGCCTAGTTTCTCAAGTTAATTATATACCATTATTTTATTCTCATGATAAGACACCCTCTGCAAGTGGTCCTATCATGATGCAATTGCATAGTCTACCTTGTGGCAATGATGACTCTCCTTGGAAATTATATGGTTCCAAATGTCACTCCATTTCTCTTTGGGGATTTTATTTTCCCAAAACCAACAATAATTATCTGGAGACTATTTTGTGGCACGTGGTTTAGAAGAAGATATAGAGTATTGACATGGATAATTTCTTGTAGAGAATTTTTCCAAATAGATTTACGCTCCTAGAGTTTTCAAGGTCTCATTGAGTCCTCTCTCAACTTCTTTGTGCCCATCGCTTATCAATGGTTGGGTGTTCTAGATTTCATCTATTTATAAGAATTTAATATTTTAAAATTTATTTTAAAATATATTTTGAGGAATATGTAGTTTGACACGTCTCAATTTTCCACTTCGCATGAATATGGATGTGGTGGTGCCATTATTTGGGTTTGCCCAAATTTACCCCCTTAATTATTACCTCTAGAGAAGATCCATCATGCATAAAGTTATTTGGGTATTACTTGACATTTGTAGTAATTATTTAGGGGTTTTCAATATTTATGCCCCAAATTATGGTCATGATATAATTACATTATGGATATGGATCGCTAAAATATATACCCCTTTCCACCACTCTGATCTATGGTGACTTTAATATGGTTGAGAGTCTCGAGGACAAAGTTGGTGCCTTTCTGATGAGATGATGTCTGAGAGAATGTAAAACATGGTATTATTTTAAACTTCAATGGGGCTTAATGGACCCACTCTTTGAGAGGCACACATTAACTAATATTCCATGGTATACTTGGTATAAATGTCAGGTTGATGTCAATAGTGTCCTTAAACAGTTGGACTATGTCATGCTTTTTGAACATGTGTTCTCCTTCTAAATTTTTGATTGGCAAGTTGTCATAGTCCATTAGTAAATTTTCCTTTATCATCATAATCATATCACTTGCATATTAGAGTGGGGTGGTGATCATATTAAAGTCTCTCATAATAAATTATTTCTAAACACATCACTTTTTATCCATGAGGGCATTATGCCACTCATCACCAATGTGTGGAATTTGGCTTCACATCTTTCATATGTTGCCTGATGGATTGAGTAGTGAAATGAGGTGATCAACCAGACCACCACCTTCCTCTACCACTATGGAAAGTATATTACAAAATTTATTAAGTGGGTTGATGGTGCTATCACTAAGGAATACCAAAGGATTTCCTCCATCCTTGAGCGAAATCCTTTTGACTCACATCTTCAAGCCATCATTGTTTCTCTCAAACATAAGACCTAAATTAATGATATACATGTTTGGACAATGTCTCAAATTAAAGCCTATTTTCATTAGCATAAGATAGGGGAATATGCCTTGAAGGATTTATTCAACTATCTCAGGGCCAAAAAATCTAAGTTACAGTTCAAAGCCAACAAGATCGCACATAAGCACCTCACTAATCTACTATAAATATCCTAAACTTTCTTGCACCCTTAAAAATTGGTTTTCTAAGCCTAAGAATATTCAATGGAAAAATTATAGATTTTACATGACTATTTGGATGTGGT
Organism: Torreya grandis; assembly: GCA_037957365.1. Taxonomy (NCBI): domain Eukaryota; kingdom Viridiplantae; phylum Streptophyta; class Pinopsida; order Cupressales; family Taxaceae; genus Torreya; species Torreya grandis. Next base: position 1,897,956 of record JARHVA010000043.1, on the reverse strand, counting down.
GCCCCATAAATTAAACCTTTTGAACTAAAAACATTGTGATGCTCCTCTTTCTCTTGATGAAAATCACTGTGGATTGATGGATTTCCTTTAGAATTATATAAAGCTACTTGAAGTTTTGTATAGATTTATTTGTTGGAAGTTTACAAAGAATCCTTGCAAAATAAGTCATGGGATCTATCATCAACAAAGGCAATATCAAAGTCATCCCCAAATTGGGTGACTTAGAGCTTATTACCAGTTGGCACCCAATCAACTTTTTGAATGTTTCTTATAAAATCATTGATAAGGCCCTAGAAAATCACCTTCACCATATTCTAACTACAATCATTAGACTTTAACAAATAGGCTTCATAAATAATAGATATTTATTAGATGTGGGCTTGGGTTTCTTGCTAGAAGTCCTTATTTTTCAAACCTGATTTTGAAAAATCCTACGATCGGATAGAATGGCCCTTTATTATTATTATGCTTAAAGGTCCAGGGTTTGGCCAATTAATTATCTTGGGAGTGAAAACTTTATTTTTTATGCTTCAACTTACCTCACCATCAATAGACACATATCCGATATATCGAAACCTCAAAAATATGAAATTTATTAAATATTGTATTCAACAAATGATTCTCTCACTTATTGTACAATACAATAGAACTCCAAATTTAAACACCCTACCTATTTATAATTCAAATTTCAAACAAGGAGCCATGTGAATGTCACATAGTCCAAATGAGTTGGAAAAAATCATATCCTTAAGGTAGGCTATAATAAGTTAAGCAATGAAGACATGAAACTATAATCTTGTTTATCCACAAAGCATAACATCTATAAGAGGTTTTAAATATTTTACTAGCAAAGGTCAACATTACCTTATAGCACGATCAAGTAAATGACCAACTCCAACCACTACATCTATCATATCCTTACGTTCACATTTCATTATGCTAACAAGATTTTGCATTTATCTTATGCACTCCCCATAATATATTATGAATATGTTGTTCTTAGGATAAGTACATAATATCATTATGTGAGTATTGTTTATCACAAATTATTTTAACAAGGTCATATCCAAAATTAATGGATTGTCTCTTATTAATCACAAGAGATTTTTAAATTAGTAAATAATAATATAACCTATATATTCTTTTTTATTATAGATGATAGCTTTTGATCGAAAATTGAATACCATATATTACCGGTTATTTTGAGAATATTCAACAGTCAATGATCTGAGAATACAACCAATAACCATAACCATCCTCATATACCTTTCTAGAAATTTGAACGTTGGTGGGGCTTGAAACAACGAAGCCACTTAACCAACTCACCCACATCTTATTGGCTATAACCTATATATTCTTATACCAACTATCAAATTATATGTTTACTTAAAATAGATCAAATACAACAATAAATATTATATACAACTCACTTTTAACATTTCTATGAAATCTAAAAACATTCTATAAACCTCATATCCAATAATAATTGATATAAATTCTATACGTATAATTGATAATTTAAAAACTCAAAACTAGTAGTCTTCTAATTTTTTATTCCTAAATGATTAAGGGTCTTATGTACCCTTAAATTATCCTTGGGTATTAATTTTTACCCTAGAAGCAATATTAAGTTAGGATTCTATCTTATAAAATTTCATACAAAAATAATTCTATTAAGATTTATTATCGAAGACCGCAGATTTAATCCTTTAATCGATCACCAAAGGAAATTAATATTTCAAATATGAGATTATACCTCATAAAACACTATAGAGGTATTTCATTCAAAATCCAAACACGTTATTATCTGGGTCCATTAATCATTTGACTAACATAAAATTGGAATGATTACTGACCTTCCATTAATACCATAACATTAACTAAACAATCAATTTGGTAAAAATTGATGAAAACATAAGAATATCATATATGTCAAAATACAACTGAAGTTTTACAATCTTATTAGACAAACTTCCCTTCAACCTAGATTCCAAAGAGGACTATTCTTTTACAAAACCAAATAAGCATATGAATGAATGTATTTGATGTCAAAATCCACATTTATGGGACAATCCTACATTCATCCAAATTCACAAAATGCATGAAACACGTATAATTTAACTTGCATTCAAGAAATATGATTTTTCAAGAGATACTCGAAAAATTTCAAAAGACATTTAAAAGATACATGATGTTTGAAGCAATAATAACCTGAGACATTTTATCAAACTGAGTTCTTGGAGTTACTTAAACTTATTTTGCAGTAATATATTTAATACAAATTTTAAATGAATGTTCAAAATTGAGTTTGAATATGTAATCTAATATTTTCATGATGAAACACCAGTAAATAAGATTATATCCACAAAATTATGTATACAAAATACTTTTATACCAAATTCATTGAATAGTCCACATAATATAAATCACTATTTCTATCTATACAATGAGTCACCACCTACACATTTCCTAAAAATTCCTTATAACACAGTTAAAATAAAGTTTAGTCCACATTCAGAAGGTTTACATGGCTAAATAGAAGTATAAAACATAATATGATTTAATGTATAAATTATAATGTGCGGAGTATCAATGCCTCAAAAGTCATTGGCATTCTAACAAGATAATGACTGAACCCCAAGTTTTATGAGTTAAAAATATTTTGTACATAGTAAATAGGCTATAACTCCATATATTGTACAATCATCAATGAAAAAAATGAGTAAGATGAGCCCAACCATTGGTGTCCCTTACCTCTCCATCCATCAACCACAAAATTGTAATAGTTTCGTAGATAAGCAGATAAAGGTATACAAATATAAAAAAGGAATAAACATAAAAATAACTTGATTCCACTATATAAAGATAATATTTTATAAATAGACCCAACATAGTTGAATAAGAACATAACAAAATAAATATAGTAAGAAAACTAGGGTATTATCCAATAACCATCATGTAAATAAACCATCCAGGACTTATAATGTTAATTCATTCAATATTAACACCATCTAAGGGCATGGCAAATACTAACTTATCTTAGTCTCACAAAGTTTTCATTAAAAAAAACTCACATAAACAAACACAACATATTTTGTCCTAAGAAACAACAAATAACAACATGCCACTTACATAAAGGATTTTAATAGGAAATGGAGGTCATATAGAACATAGGATTTTGCAGGACCCTCATTTATTTTGTTTTACTTAAAATAGATAAACTTGATATAAATTTCTTGTCCATTTTTTTTTTAAGAGAGAGAGAGAGAAGAAACCAATAGAAAATACTGAACTTACCTTCCAAAAATATCATAATTTTTAAACCTAATGTTTTTTCTTCTTGTTTCTCTTTGTATGTCTCTTTCTTCTTTTCTCTACCATAGGGTTTTATGTGTTTTTTTCTACGAAAGACCTTGTTTTTTTTTAAACTACCTAGAAAAATACCCATAACAATGCTTCCATTATTTCTAGGTATCATGGGTACAAGTAATAAAGGCCATGACTTCCAAAAAGTGGAAAAATTTGTGTAAACATAATTAAATACCTACAAATCCATTTACTTCTTCACTTCCTCTATGTCATAATCCTTTCATAGCTACTAAGTTGAGGTCAAAAACTCATCATCAGAACCATTTGCTACTTGAATGCAAAAACATAAGTCAATCTGAAACTTCATCATACTCAAGCCCTTGACTTATTTAGGTCGTATTACATTTCAAAAAATCCATGATTAATATTTTGACCTTCATTAAGGTCCTTAATCAAATGATTGACAACATTTACCTTGACTTAAACCAAGTTACATTCTTAGTTTTAAATCATTGATTCAAGGTTTTTCCAACAAGTTCAATAGTCAAAGACCAAGCCTTAGTCAAGGAATTATTAAGTCCATTATTTGATGTAGTAGCCTTTAAAACATGCTTAGGTCAATACAACTTGGGTCAATTTATGCCCAAATAAAGTAAGGATCATAGTTTCCAATCTTTCCACATGGGACTATTCTAACTTTGTTTGTCCCATTAGATTAACACTCTTCAAATATCCATGTTACGTAGTTTGACACTATTTTGATCTAGAATGCAGATTGGGTTCAACTAAATCTCTCATCTTTAGCCACTTGGATATTAATCCAATCTAGAACATAAGATGGATCAAACACATATTTTCCTAGTAAAGCAACATGAAACACATCATGAATCTTAAAAGGCAATGAGGGAGAGTTAGATGATATGCAACACAATTAATATTTTCCACAATGTCGAAAGGTTTGATAAAGCATGGATCTAGTTTGAATTCCTTGCCAAACTTTATAGAAGTTTTTTGAGGTCTTACTCTTAAAAATACTTTATCTAACATTTCAAATTCCCTTGGAGATATTTTTAAGTTAGCATAGTTTTGTGTCGATTTGAGGCATCTTTCATCCTTTTTAGAATAATAGTCATTTGGCTATCATATTCTTGCAAAAATTTAGAACCAATGATTACTCTATTTTATAACCCATCCTAGCCAAGTGGGGTATGGCATTTTTTACCATACAAGGCTTCAAAAGTTGCCTTCTTTATCATTGAGTGATAAGTGTTATTATAGGCAAAATCTACTAAGTGGAGATAATCTTCCCACTTATATTTTTTATCCATGATATAAATTATGATCATGTCCTCAACGAATTGATTCAATACTTTTGTTTAGTCATTTGTTTCATGATGATAAGCTAAACTAAATTTTAGATGTGTGCAAAACATATCAGTCAAGGCTTGCCAAAACCTTGAAGTGAACATCTTATCCTTATTAGAGATGATTCCCTCAGGTACCCCATGAAGGCGAACAACTTTATTCACAAATTTATTTAAAAAATTAGGGGTTTCATCTGTTAAATTATCTACAATAAAGTGAGAAACTTTAGTAACCTTGTCAATAATAACCATAATTGTATCATACCTCCCTTGAGACTTAGGCAATCCCAATATAAAATCCATTAAAATAATAACCCATTTATTTTATGGGATTGAATATGGATATATCAAACCTCCTGGATGAAAATTTTCAATTTTAACACATTGACATTCTAGGTATTTTTAACAAAAACAACAACATCCTTTTTCAATCCAAGCTAAAAGTAGAATATTTTCATCTCATGTCATTATTATGACACTTAGGTGAGTAGAATAAGGTGCAGTATACACTTCTTCCAATATTGGATCCATTAAATTTTGATAATTTATAAACTAAATTATGTTTTGATACCTCAAAAGTCTATCTGATAAAAAAAAATAGAAGTTTTATTCACCACTCATTTATTTAATTCTACACATATTTCTATACAAACATAATCTTCTAATTGTTGTTTTAGAGTAATAATAATTTAACTTCTTCTATTAAGGGCAAAAAAAACCATGTTTTCTTCACCTTTGACATAATCAATGTCAGTATCAAAGTTATTAATAATTTCAATCCATCTTTGTTGCTTTGCATTCAGCTCTTTTTGAGTAAACAAGTGCACAAGGTTGCAATGATCTGACTTTATTTTAAAGTGATTTCCAAAATGTTTCCATTGCTTAAGGGAATGCACTACAATATTTAGTTCAAAATCATGGGTAGGATAATTATTCTCATGTGCCTTGAGTTTACGAGACTCATAGGCCACAACCTTGCCATCTTGGGTCGAAAAAACCCCAATTCCAATAACACAAACATCTTTCTAGATCTCAAAATTCTCATTAGGACTGGAATAATAAGAACATGAGTAGAAGTTAATAGATCCTTCAATTTATGAAATGATTCTTCCCATTGAGGAGTCCAAAAAATATTCTTTCCCTTTTTATACAATGAAGTATTGGGGTTAGCAACCCTAGAAAAATTTTCAACAAACTTAAAAAGTAACTGGCTAAACCTATAATACTTCTTACTTCATTCACATTTTTATGGGCAAGCCACTTCTTTGTGGCTTTGATCTTTGTAGGATCAACCAAGAATCCTTATTTGGAGATTATGTACCCCTATACAATGGATCTTATCTTTCTAAAAATAACACTTTGACAACTTTCCATACAACTTATGTTGTCTCATCCTTGACAATACTAAGCGAAGATGTTGTTCATGTTCAACCTCATTCCTAGAATACACAAGGATATCATCGAGAAATACCAAAACAAAATGATCCATAAAATCCTTGAACACTTTTTTTCATTAGATTCATAAAGGTATCAGGTGCATTGGTTAAACCAAAAGGCATAATAATAAATTGACAATGGCCATACCTTACATGTAAAATGTAGTTTTTTTCACATCTTCATTTTTTATACAAAGTTGATAATATCCCAATCAAAGATCTATCTTATAAAATAAAAAATCATTCATTTGATCAAAAATAGCATCTATTATTGTAATAGGATACTTATGTTAATAGTGAATCCATTCAACATTCTATAATCAATGCAAAGTCTTAAGGTATCATCCTTATTTTTTATGAAGATAATGGGAGCTCCATAGGGTGACACACTAGGTTGAATCATACCCTTATTCAAAATTTCATACATATGAACTTTTAGTTCCTATAGATCTATCATATACATCTAATAAGGAGCCTTAGATGCAGGTGTAGACTAAGGTATAATATCTATGGAAAAATTAGATTCCCTCTTATGAGCCAAATACTTCTTCCCCTGTTATTCTAGGCCAATTCATTTTTTTTATTTTGCATGAATTTAAAATTTCTACGGACTCTGCAAAATTTCTACAAACTCTGCAGGTCTATTTCTATGGACTCTATAGAGCTTAGTTTTCTACGGACTCTGTAGGTCCATTTCTACGGACTCTGTAGGTCTATTTCTATGAACTCTGCAGAGCTTGGTTTTCTACAGACTCTGCAGGTTTTCTTTTGGCAATTAAAGAACCAGTCAAAATGGGCAAGATTTTACAAAGCTCCTTCAGATTTTTGTCTGAACAAATTCACAAAGAAAGTTGGCGTCTTTGAACCATTGAACGATTCAATGCTTTAGTTCAATGCTTTGGTTCAACGTAGAGTTCAATCAAAAAAGTTCATCGGATGGTTCAATCACTCGGTTCATCAGCTTGGTTCAATGCACCGGTTCAAAGCTTGGTTCAATCGGCAAAGTTCATCGGATGGTTCGATCACTCGGTTCACTCAGTCAGTGCATTGGCTTGGTTCAAAGCTCAAGTTCATTGGCTTTGGTTCATCGCTTGGTTCATGGCTCTCAGTTCAAACTTTAAGTTCAACGCTAAGGTTCAAAGGTTTCGGTCCATCGCTTTGAATCAATGTAAGAGCTCATCACTTGGTTCAACGCCTTGGTTCAATAATCGCTTGAACCATTGAACTGGTTCAATGGATTGGTTTAATGAGCTTGGTTCAACGCTCAGTTCAAAGTTGGTTCAACAAACATATTAAACCATTGAACCAGTTCAATTAATTGGTTCAATGGTTGGTTCAAGGGAGCAGTTCAATCAAAGGTCCAAGCCTCTTGAAGGACAAGTGCCCTTGCAGAGGGAAGTTCTAGGTTCAAGAGCCCTTGCAGAGGGCAAGGAGCACTTCAAAGAGGCCACAAAAAAGAATCCCGCAAAAGACTAAGGCAAAAGAAATGAATTCTTTCAGACTTTTTGTCTAAAGGAATTCCTTTGGACAAAAGTCTGAATAAATTTGGAAAAAAGCCGTGGGAGGAAAAGCCGACAAAAATTCTGAAGGAAAGCAAAGTGGTCGAAGACAATTCTTGTGGACTTTTGTCCACGGGAAAATTGTCTGCAAAAATTAGTCTACAAGAAAATTGTCCACAGCAAAAAGCCAAAGGAAATTGCCAAGGACGGTGACGTCTCAAAAGCCATCAAAATTAAACACAACGAACTAGCCGTTGGTTTTCAAGCGATGACGGGTGCGCGAACGTCAAATTTAATCTAGTAAAAAAGCTGTTTGTTTTCAAAATGCCCGAGCGCCAACCATGAAAAGAGCCCTAGGAACACAGCGACCTACCAGAAGATCGCCCTCGAGGGCCAAAGAAGCCAGAAAGGGACAAAACGAGGAAGAATACAAAGTGCAGAAGCAGACAAAGCCAGTCCAAGTGGCAAAGGAGAGGTGAGTTATTGCCAGATGATCACCAAACAGTGCAAACAATAAATGGCATGGCCTGTCTTCTCCCTTTCACATTTATAAGGGGATAAACCGTGTGAATATCTAGAAGAAATAGTCTGTTTGCAAGAAAAGAGGTGCGGCCATGTTTTCTCATTAATGTTGGGACGCCAAAGTCAAAATAAGAACTGACAACCAAACGGCTCCCTCTTCCCAAGTCAAAGAACGTCAAAGTCTTTTCAAAAGAGGCGCCAAGTTCTCTTCCCCTTTCTCTATATATTGTAAAAATTCTCTTTGGAGAAGGATCCACTCTCTTAGCCCGTAAGGCAAAACTCTGCCCAAAATCTCTCGGGCTTGTAAGGCAAAGCTCTGTCAAAATTTTACCTTGAATCGAAACATAGCATTTTTAATTCCATTCTGAGTTTTGCATCTTTAGTATGTGTCTATGCCTTGATTCTGTGTTAAGTCATTTTCATAATGCTTTCACAGGATGATTTCAGCATGTCTGGTGCATTTTTTGAGTTTCCTTTTACAGGTCTATCAGAAGTGTCCCTAGAGGAGTATAGGTGAAGTGGATAGGCTGCTGCAGTGTGTCTCAAAACACCTCTGGTAGTTATTTCCTCCCTGTATCTCCACGGACCCCTGACCCACTGATGTATAAGGTTTTCTTGTGTCAGATGAAGTGTATGGGAGCTTGTTCTCAGTGGAAAGTGTACGTTCGGGAAGAGTAGATCAACCTTTTCTGGTGTATCACCTTTTCTTTTTGTAGGCTTAGGTTCTGTTTTCAGCATCTCTTTCTCTCTTTTCATCCCCCCTTTTTACATTTTTTGTTAGCAGTAGGAGAAACCAAGGCCTAAATGATACATCAGAGGGAGCTATCCCTTATCTAGATACTCTCCCCTCCAACTTCGTCAGTCCCACAGGTGAGAGGGCAGTTTCCATTGTTGCGTGTGGAAGGGCGGGAGCTAGGCGTCCTGCCCTCAGGTGCAATCCACTGCGTCAACACAATCCACACCCAAAATTATATAATATGATCATAAGGGTGCCAAAACCAAATTTAATTTAGTTTTAAGACCCCAAGATCAAGTTATTATTAGTACCAATAATCTAACATGAAAATTTTTTCCCTATGCTAAATTATACCTCTTATCCTTCTCTTAATTTAGGGGTTTAGTTTTACATTTAGAATCAATACAAAGTGATATAAAACTATCCATAGCACTGTAATAAATCAAAATTTCTAAAGAAAACCAAAAATTATACCTATAGTATTAATCAGTGTGGACTATAGGTCAGCATTCCAATTGTCAACAACATCACAAAATTGGTGATTAGTCAGTTGATTATTCTATAGCAAGAGATAATCCTTCCAATAATGGTTATCACCACATTCCTACCATTTCACTACCCTTTATGGAGGTAAGGGAATACTATTTTCTTTTATGGTTGATCTATGAGAGTTAACTTGAGGCTACTAGTTGTTTCCACCATTTTGTCTCATAAAATTATGGGTCTTAGGACCCTTATTAATATTCTAACTTACTTCCCAAACTTAGCATACTTTCCAAATAACTTCCTTTGATATTTTTAGCAACAAGAGAAATACAATTTTTTAGGCTAGGATTTATCTTATTATTCATGAATTCTTATCTTTCTTTCTAGCGAGATTTCCCTTTTTCTTTTGCTCGATGGGTAAATTTAATAACTAAAACTAATGTGTGAGGATTAGTCATGTTAACATCATGCATTAAAACCTCTCACAATCCCAAATTAAACTTGGCTACTTTATTTCTTTGTCAGGCATATGATTTACATAATGCAAAAATATCAAGGAGCTTATTTTCATATTCAGCTACAGTCATATTGTTTTCCTAAAAAATCTAAAATTCAATAATTTTTTGCTCCATATAAATAGCATTCAAGTATCTCTTTTGGAACTATCTCTCAAAAAAATTTCAAATAAGTATTATAGGATCATACCCCTTTAGAGTACAAAGATGATTCTACCGTAGAGCTACATCACCCACCAGTTGGTAAGCACTATTACGAGCCTTCACATTAGAAATTATATTATGCAAAATAAAATACTTTTAAAATTTGACTATCCATGCCTCAACGACATCTCTAATCTCTCTTAAAACATGATTAGGAGGCAAGAGATTCTTAAGTTCTTTTATAATAGGGTCCATGACCACTTGGGTTCCCCACTGTTCATTTTCCTCATCCATGTGTTCCTCCCCTTGTTGATTCACACCATGGCCTTGAATATTGGTTAGCCTTTGACCTTGTCAATCTACTTTTTATTGAATGTCATAGAGTACAACCAAGATACCATTCATAATATTATCATTGTCTATCAATTTATTGGCATTATCCCGATTGGCATTGATGTCAATATAGGGGTCCTTTTCAACCACCAGAGGAGGTTCGTTCCTCTTTTGGTTCTAGTTGACTCTTTAGCCACCTTTGCCTCCAAAAAAAATATTAGTGGTGATTCTACCTCTGCTTGTTCATGTTCTCACCATCCTAAGATACACAAATATTGTTTAGACTAAAAACATTTATTCCCAAATATCCCTACAGTTGGAATTTGGGCTCTGATACCAAATGTTAAAACCTCAAAAATTTGAATATCAAAAATACAAAATTTATGAAGTTAAGTATTATATTTAACAAATGATTCTCTCACTTATTCAAAAAATATAATGAAATTCCAAATTTAAACACTGTGTTTATTTATAATTCAAAGTTTGACAGGAAAATGTGTGAACCTCACACAATCTGAATGCATTGGCCACAATCATTTCCTTCAGGTAAGTTGTAATAAGTTAAGCAATGAAAACAAAAAACCATAATCTTGTTTATCTATAAAGCATAATACCTATAATAGGTTTTAAAAATTATGTTAACAAAGGTCAAAGTTCCCTTATAGTACCATTGAGTACATGACCAACTCCAACCAATAGGTCTTTAAAATCCTTATATTTGCCTTTTATTACCCTGACAAGATTTTGCATTTACCCTATACACTCCCCATAATTCCTTATGGTTGTGTTGATCCTAAGATAATTATAAAATATCATTGTGTGAGTATTGTTTATCATAATTTATTTTAATAAATTCATATCCATAATTAACACATTTTCTCTTATCAATTACAAGAGATTCATGAATTAATAACAATAACACAACCTAGATATTCTTATACCAACTATCAAATTTTATGTTTACTTAAGGTAGATCAACTACAATAGTAAATATTCTATAGAATTCATTTTAAAATTGCTTTACAATCAAACAACATTATATAAACCTCATATCAATTAATATTATATTAGGCTCATATCTAGCAATAATTGATATAAATCATTAATGTGTAATTGATAATTTAAAAACTCAGAGCTAACTTTATTTTAATTTTTAATTCTTAAATTATTATGGGTCTTCCATACCTTTAAATTATTATCAGGTATCAATTTTAACCTTTAAAATGATATTAAATTAGGGTTTTATCTTATAAAATTTTATACAATATAATAACTTGTATTATTTTGTATATAATCCAATCACAGAGTTTTCTTGAATCAAAGAAAAATAGAGTATTGAAATTTATTATCCAAGACTGTAGATTTAATCTTTTAACTGATCAATAAATGAAATTAATATTTCAAACAAAAGATTGTACCTCATTAAAAAATCAGGCATGTTATTTCATTCAAAATCCAACATAGTATCACCTAGGTCAATTAATTATTCAACTAAACAATCAATTTGGCAAAAATTGATGAAAACATAAGAATATCATATTTGCTGAAATACAACTAAAGTTTTATAATATTATTAAATAGACTTCCCTTTAACCCAAATTGCAAAGAGCACTATTCTTTTAGAAAACCAAATAAGCATAAAAATGACTCTGACACCAAAATTCACATTTATGGGACATACCTACATTCATTCAAATTCACAAACGGCATGCAACACATATAATTTAACATTCATCCAAGAATTACAATCTTTTAAGAGATACTCCAAATTTGTCAAAAGACTTTCAAAAGATGCATGGTGTTTGAATCAATTATAATATGAGACGTTTTATAATAATCAAACCAAATTCCTTGAAATTAATGAAAGTTTAAAAGTTAAAAATATAGTTAAAACATTTGAGCCAACTCCTCATGCTTTGTTCAAAATTTTACCAATTAGCAAATGAATCCTTAATGACAAAAAAAGCTAAGCCCCTTTACCACTAGATACATTATTTTCATCTAATTGTGAAGGCATAACTTCCACCAAGGATTTATTTCCTACAACCAAAAAACAGTTATGACAATTTAAAGTTATTAATTATCTTCTCCAAAATATGATATGGCTAAAAATTTATGTTTTTAGAATATTTAAATGGACCATAAGTTATACCAAAACTAGCCATTAACATAGTACAAATTCTTTTTGAGGACATGTTACGACTCAACTAATAAAATAACCCTAAAAAAATAAAAAATTAATAGACAAACAATTATAGTTCACGATACAAACTAAAGTCAAATAATGATATCCTTTTTTCCTTTAATCATTTCTAGCAAGCATGTAGTCACAAAAATGCCAGTCAAAAGTTTAACAAATAAATTATAATTCAATCATTTCATTTTGTGCAAATTCATACACTTAAACTCAAAACACCATGGTTAATCACTGAGTGATTGCAAAATTTAAACACATAATTGAACATGTATGAGCATTATAAAACTGTGACAATAATGAGCTTGGCTATTGTGCATATCATAGAAAATTTTGAATATGAAATTCAATAACCTTATATATAATTGTGTTTGCCTCATTTCTAATGTTAAAAGCCTCTTTCAAACCACTCATAAAA